>BLSH010500277.1:1358067-1381995 GCA_018402905.1 Glandirana rugosa | reverse complement strand
GTGCCACCTCTCAGTACCGTCAGTTCTGCTTATCAGTGCCGCCTAACAGTGCTCATCATCGCTGCATATAAGTGCCTCATCATCAGTGCCACCTCATCAGTGCCAATCAGTACTGCCACATTAGTGCCCGTCAGTGTAGCCTCATCAGTGCCCACCAGTGATGGAGAAAATTTACTTATTTACAAAGTTTTGTGACAAAAATAGAGAATTTTTTTTTTTTTCAAAATTTTTGGTCTTTTTTATTTGTAGAGCAAAAAATAAAAACCGCAGGGATGATCAAATACCACCAAAAGAAAGCTCTATTTGTGGGAACAAAATGATAAAAAATCTGTTTGGGTGCAGCGTCGCACGACCGCGCAATTGTCATTCAAAGCGCAACAGCACTGAAAACTGAAAATTGGTCTGGTAGTAAAGTGTTCTAAGTGCATAGTATTGAAGTGGTTAAAGAACTTGCTGACTTCAGCACATTTACTGGATAACATTGGCATTTTACTGATTGGGTTTTTGTGTTTTCCTGAAATTTCCCTATAACTGAAAGGTGATGAAAACGGGGAGGAAGAGATTGCATATGAGCTTATAACAGAATTGTTTTGCCACAGGCCACTAGTTAGTGGCTACACCATTTATATCAGAAGTTTACAGCAGAGCAAAAGTCACCACTTAAAAAATGTCCCATTCAAACGTACAATTTACATGAGATTCATAGGTAGTGAACACTTTAGGAGAACATATTACATTGTGTTTCTTCTTGTATAGTTAGGCGTTTAATTGAAGTTCAGTTCCAACTCACTTTTTCTGATGTACCCTATAACCCAGCAACATCATTGCCATTTGCTATTGCCACAGGGAAAAGAACAATTGTTTAGAACTCTTTGTTGTGCTTGTGGAATTTTGAATACAAAAGCAGGTTCCATAGATTGCAGCATTCTTATAACTAAAAGTAACCAACCGCACAAAGCAAAAAGGTTTTCTGCACTATACTTTGTGATTTATTTGCAGAGACTTTTATTTTGTCTCTGAGGATGTTAAGGTAGATTGAACAACGCAAGGCTGAAATCCTCTTTCCTTATTATCTTGGTGATCAATTACTTGGGATGAAATGGGAATATCAGGCTGACAAAAAAACGTAATAGGAAAGATTGATTTATTTTCCATAAAGAAAACCTTCACTTAATGAATTACACATTTACTTTACAGTCAATAAATATGTCTGTTGTATGTGCTACAGTTTACAAAATAGTTAATGCTTAACTGTTCAGAATTTAGTAATTTTACTTCTATGACTCTACTTTAATGGATAGCTTAACCCAAGACCAAAAAATATATAGAATATATTGCAGCTTAACGTCCTTAGATGTGGTGGCTGCATTGTTTTTATTTCTTTTTTGTTCAAGTTAATCAAAGTTTTAGCAATTACAAAAAATGCCTGTTGATCTTCCCAGAAATGCAATGCCCTTGTCACTTCCTGTGAGCTGTACTGAAAAATATATTCCTTCCTAGCTAGCTTCTGTAAACTACTATTTACCCTTCCCCCATGGTATGAAGATGAAGAGATATGGATATGTTTGTAGTCCATTTGAGAAGGGCAGCCTAGGGTGACAACTGTGGCTCCCTCCATAGATATATTGTGCAGTGGAGGAGTGATTTAGACACTCAGGGACCAGAAGTGTATTGCTTGCAGTATTTTCAGGTGAAAATAGCGCTAAAGAAGCTTGAGATAAAGAAACAAATGCAGCTACCACACCACTTCAATATATTAAAATTGTGGCTTTGGGTTTTGGGTTCAGTTACACTTTCGGCTTTGTAAATGTAAACATGCCAAATATGTGGTAAAATACTGCATCTACTTTCGGGATGTAGTGCACCCCCTAAAGAGCCACAAGTAAAGTTGGATCCCCCACCCACCTTGCACAGCCGGGCAAACCAAATATTCATAGGCACACTTGAGTCAGAGAACAGTCCGTGACTTTGCTTTTTTTTTGTTTTTAAGGGATAATAACTTGGATAAGGATGGGAGATTATGGGATGCCCACTTGATTTTAGATTAAATGTCAGGGACAACTGTTCCAAAATACAGTCTCTATATACAGTCTCTATATACAGCTCCTCTTATTCCTCCAGCACTCACTTGCTTACAGAACCCAGCTGGAACATTGTTAATTATCCAACAATCACTCGGTCAGATGAAGCAATAGACCATTACAGGTAGGAACCCGAGGCCCCTTGGTTGTGCAGCAAAGGTTTAGTGTCCAGCTTGTTTCACTCCTGTGGCTACTGATCCCAGCCCCACCTCTTCAGGCACTGCCAACCCACCTGGCTGCAGCTGCCCCTTTTACTAGCCCTTCAGGCTAACTTCTACCCACAGTCCTCCAGACTGACACTCACCAGCCCAACTGGCTGACTCTCAGGAGATCTCCCAGGCTTGGTGACCTGGTCTTGTGCCTCCAAGAAGGGTTTCCTCCGTGTGTTTTAGGGGGAATCTTCCAGCATCCGAGCCCCAGGCCCAAGGTTACCCCTCCCCCAGACTAGGGGGCACCCTCAAGGGCCACATACAGCCTCCTCAGCACTCCATCTTTAAATTCAACCCAACTGCCCCTGCTGGCATGGCTCATGTCTATTCATTAGGTAAGCTCTGCCCCCTGCCGACCCAAAGTTGGGGATTAGCTGAGGCCTCATAAATATGCATAGCAGCCCCTCCTTACTCCCAACCTCCAGCTCTGGAAGTTTCCATAAACCTCCACACCAGGGGGAAGTGCCAGAGAGAGCTGAGCTGATGAGTCATCCCTGACCCAGGTTCAGAGCCCAAACTTGGCCCACAGCCAAGCTAAAATTTTCCTATACTAGCATTACTTCTAGCACACACTAGAGGGTTCTACAGGGAGAAAATCTTGTGTACATAACATTAAACTAAAACAATGGGATTGATTTAAAGGAGGCTGCACTTGTATCTATGCAGAGCTGCACCAGGTTTTGCACTCTCCAGTTTTAGTAAATCAACCCCACTCTTTCCTTTGCTATATTGCTGTAGCCCAGCACCTGGCTACAGTAATAAGATAGCACACAAGTTTACTGTTGATCTCAGAGAGGGCTGTTCCTCCTCTGGCACAGTGCTAGGTGGGCAGCTGATTAGTTTCTATGCAGAGCTGCACCATATTTTGCACTCTCTAGTTTTAGTAAATCGACCCCAATATATTGAGATGAATGTTTGTTGAGAACATGTTGAATCAAATAATACTATAACAACCTATTCATTCAGTCATATGAAGTCTATTTTAACCCTGCCATTTATGAAAGAGAAGGCAATGCTATTACACAAATCTGGGAGCACGATTGGTGTAACCTACCCTCTAAGTGTGAAATAATGTGTATATTATTATTATTATACAGGATTTATATAGCACTAACAGTTGGCGCAGCACTTTACTTGTAAAGGGAGACAATACACCAAGAGTACAATTCAAAACAACAGGGTTAGAAGAGCCCTGCTTACAATCTAAGATATTGTGCTACATTTTATATGTGACTCTAAGGCCTCATACACATGGGCGTATGAAAAAAAAATGCAAAATATCGGGCCCGACGTCAGGGAAAAATCTGCGTATTTTTCCAGCGTTTTGCATTGGTGTAAATGCGCGTTTGTGTCGGCGTCAATAGGCGTTTTTAAAAAAGAAAACATTCCTCTGCTATTTTTTAACCTGTTAACGTCGGTTCGGCATTAGTGAGCGTTTCGCCGCGTTGGTGTCAAAAAACGCCAAAACGTTACAGCCTCGGAATGCGCTGGTCATGGGATCTACTTTCAGCTCACTAACGCCGATGCCATTCACAGCTAAAAAAAAAGGTCAGCATTTTTATGGGGACAATGAATAACATTTAGAGCTGTAAAAAAAAGCTAAAAAACGTGGCTGTAAAAAACGCCCGTGTGTATAAGGGCTAACACTGCTATAGATTATACAGCTAATATTCCATATGGATGTAAAAAAAATTCCTCTAAAATATAAACTATACATATACAGTACATAGTCAATTCCTAGAGATGTTTTTACCACTGTAGCTAATATTAACGTAGATGTTTAATAGCAGTAAAGTACATATTGTATACCAATGGAGCACATTTAACATAGCCCATTAACACTATTGTACACAGTAATATATGAAACTTGAAAAATTGATTCCAGATTTATAATAGCAGATGAATCAAAATCACATCTGTCTGTACATACTGTTCATGTATGAGCTCTTAAAATAAAACTGGAGGCAAGACTTTTTTGTTTATTTTGGCGAGAGCATTGACGGCAATAAACGCTTCCTTGCTAGTCCTGTTAGTCACCAGAACTAATGTCACCATTTGAAGATTTCCCCTCTCTTCCCGTTCTGATGACCACCCAAAATTTGTGATTCAGTATCACATTCACTTTCAGTGATAGTGGTCACTAGAGCAAATCTCCTTAAGGGGTATATAAGGGATATACAAATAGCAATAAAAAATGGATGAATGTTCTAATCCCTCTCCACTCTAAAAAATCTAAAACAACAAAAGTACATTTTTCCTTCAATTATATTTTAACGTCACCAAACATTGGCTCAGATACAAACTAAATCTTATTTTGCTTCTTGAAGCTGTGCAGCCTTTGACAAGCATCTCACATCAATTTACCTTATAATAGAAATAGCATTGGAAATGCAAGCCAGGACATTGTAGTCCGTAAAACACAATATTTATTTATGAGATTAAACCTAATGATGAACTGGATTCACTCTTGTATTACAATCTATCACAATATTGCAGAGAAATAATAAAATCTGATTAGGATCATCCTGAGCTGCAAAGATAAATTCATCCATGCTCATGCACACTACACAGTATTTTGCCAAAGGTCTTGCCATCATAGCTGGTTATGGACATTTTTGTGCTTGAAGGCATAACAATTTTAATACGATGACAACAGAATTATAAGCTTAGCTGTAAAAAAAAGTTTTCTCTTAGAGTCATACACATATTCGTCTGTCTATTTTTTCCTAAAAAAAGGTTGGGCAAGTTTATGTCAAAGTTGGCATTATATGCACAGTTTGGCATTTATTGCATACAAAGTCCAATATGTCTATCTAACTGATTTGTTCTATCCATCCATTTACAGAGAACAGTCAACAATTGTGCATGTGAGTAAGTTTAGAAAAAAGACAGTATGGCAGAGCAATCTGTTTGCCATGAAGAGTGTAGTTCTGAAATGCCACTGAGAAAAATGGAAATTACATAAGCTTTCTCTCTCACACTAACATGCACAGTATCTGATGCTAACAAGCAGCCTGCCACCTCCCACCTTTCTCCCACTCGCTACATCTCCTGAAATAGAAGCCTACTCCTGTTTGTTGAGATTTTTATAAGGGGTGTGCCTATTTACACTGTGCTTGCTGATTGATTGCTTTAGATAGTGGTAAACCCCATGTATAAAGAAAAAGATTATCCCAGCATCTTGTCGTTGAAAGTTTCTTAATTCCCGAAAGTGGCAAATACCCAAGAATAGGGATGTTTTGAAACAATGGGTGCACTATCGGATATATATTTAGTACTACCAAACAAACTACAGGGTGGGCCATTTATATGGATACACCTTAATAAAATGGGAATGGTTGGTGATATTAACTTCCTGTTAGTATATGTGAGGGGGGAAACTTTTCAAGATGGGTGGTGACCATGGGGGCCATTTTGAAGTCGGGCATTTTGAATCCAACTTTTGTTTTTTCAATAGGAAGAGGGTCATGTGACACATGACACTTATTGGGAATTTCACAAGAAAAACAATGGTGTGCTTGGTTTTAACGTGACTTTATTCTTTCATGAGTTATTTACACGTTTCTGACCACTTATAAAATGTGTTCAATGTGCTGCCATTGTGTTGGATTGTCAGTGCAACCCTCTTCTCCCACTCTTCACAAACTGATAGCAACACCGCAGGAGAAATGCTAGCACAGGCTTCCAGTATCCGTAGTTTCAGGTGCTGCACATCTCGTATCTTCACAGCATAGGCAATTGCCTTCAGATGACCCCAAAGATAAAAGTCTAAGGGGGTCAGATCGGGAGACCTTGGGGGCCATTCAACTGGCCCACGACGACCAATCCACTTTCCAGGAAACTGTTCATCTAGGAATGCTCAGACCTGACACCCATAATGTGGTGGTGCACCATCTTGCTGGAACTATGATGTCGGTGATAGGGAATTGCTGCCCATCAAGTCGGCTTTGGATGAATGGCAGTACCTCCTGGAAGGAGCAGCTCATCCGGTATTGGTTTTTACTGACCATAAAAACAATAAAAAAACCATATGATGTGAAGATACGAGATGTGCAGCACCTGAAACTACGGATACTGAAAGCCTGTGCTAGCATTTCTCCTGTGGTGTTGCTATCAGTGTGTGAAGAGTGGGAGAAGAGGGTTGCATTGACAATCCAACACAATGGGCAGCACATTGAACACATTTTATAAGTGGTCAGAAACTTGTAAATAACTCATGAAAGAATAAAGTCACGTTAAAACCAAGCACACCATTGTTTTTCTTGTGAAATTCCCAATAAGTTTGATGTGTCACATGACCCTCTTCTTATTGAAAAAACAAAAGTTGGATTCAAAATGGCCAACTTCAAAATGGCCGCAATGGTCACCACCCATCTTGAAAAGTTTCCCCCCTCACATATACTAATGTGCCACAAACAGGAAGTTAATATCACCAACCATTCCCATTTTATTAAGGTGTATCCATATAAATGGCCCACCCTGTATAGTCAATTCCTGGAAAACACTGTCATTGGATTTTATAGACAGAAGTCAAAGTGATTGCAAAAAAAAAAAAAAATATATATATATATATATATATATATATATATATATATATTAATAAAACACCTGTCACATGCTGTGCAATGGTTTGGCCCTAAACCTCCTATTCTGGGGTCCCTCGCTGGAGCTCCAGGATCCTCCTCTTCTCCAAGCGCCACCAAAGCAAGCTGTTTGCTATGGGGTCACTTGTGAGGGCTAAATCCCAAGCCACGCTGTGTGCCTCTGTTGATACATACTGTGCAGCTCAGCCCCACCCCTCTCCCACCTCTCCCTCCTGAGAGGATTTGATTGACTGCAGCAAGAGCTAATGGCTACTGCTGCTGCCTCCATGTCCTGTTAGGAGAGAGTGAGCAGTGCTGCTGTTTTCAGGTAAAGCGCTGGATTGAGATCGGGCTCAGGTAAGTATAGGAGGTGCTGGAGGGAAGCTGACAATGGAAAGTTTTTTTACCTTAATGCAGAGAAAACATTAAGGTAAAAAAAAAACATGACAACCACTTTAAGGACAGATTAAATGGCACAGAACAAATTCTTAAAAGTCTGGACCTATTAAATAAATTATTCTCAACGTAATCATAGAGCTCTAACTTTGTACCTGCTTATCTCTTACTATCCTATATAGGACCTGCCTGTCCTCAGGAACAGAGATTGATCCCACCTTCAACTATAGGAAGCCTCCCTCTGCTCCTCCTTTCTCTTCTACTCTCTCTGAGTTATGGTACTTCCAATCTTACAGCTTCATATTGCTTTTCTCTTTTCTATCCTTTCATTTTCTACTGCTCTTTCCCTCTTCTAATGAAAGCAATGTAAATAAATCACATGCTTTCAAACTAAGCAATAACAATCTTGGTGCTGCAAAGCATGAGTTTTTTATGTTCCAGCACTCTTCTTTATCTTATACCTCCATGCTAATTTTCCAGCACTGTTATATATTACTTTTTTTTTATTATACAACTAAATGTTGTTTCAGTATCTTTTGACTCACACAAGGATTTCCAGTGAACATCTTATTTTATTGTATAACCACTTGCCGACCGCCCCATAGCAGATTTACTGCTACAGGGTGGGCTCACTGTGCAGAATCACATATATATTATATATATATAAATATATATATATATATGTATGTATGTATGTGACTCTGCATTTTCAGGTAGGGGGCGCCCGCGCACCACTTCTGCTGTGATTAGTCCCAGCAGAAGTCGATCAGCAGGTGCCGGCCAATGGATGTCTACTGCACCTGCTGATCATCGAGGAAAGAGGCTAGACAAAGCTCTGCCTATGTACACAAAGCAGAGCTCTGTCCTGTCAGTGGGGATGTGCTGGGTTTTCTTTCCCTGCAAAGCAGGGATTAAAAACCATCACATCCCTTAGTAAAAGCACCACATAAAGTACACCTAAACCTTGGCTATGCACACATATAACCCTTTGATCACCCTAGGTGTTTAACCCCTTCCCAGCCAGTGTCATTAGTACAGTGACAGTGCATATTTTTAGCACTGGACACTGTATTAGTGTCACTGGTTCCCACAAAGTGTCAAATATATCAGTTAGTGTCAGATTGTCTGCCGCAATATTGCAGTCCCACTATAAGTCGCTGATTGCCGCCATTACTAGTATATAAAAAAAAATAATAATTAATAAAAATTCCAGTATATATGTCATAGTTTGTAGATGCTATTACTTTTGGCCAAAAATCAATATATGCTTATTGGGATTTTTTTTTACCAAAAATATGTAGCAGAATACATATATCGGCCTAATTTTATGAAAAAAATGTTTTTTTAAATGTCTTTATTGGATAGGTTTTATAGCAGAAAGTAAATAAATCTTGTTTTTTTTTCAAAATTGTCAGTCTTTTTTTCTTTATGAAATCATATAAATAAACAAAACCAGAAGTTTGGCAAAAATCGGCCACGGCACTTTTATTGTTTTTTATTTTACACAACAAAATACTTTGTAACTTTGACTTTTAGTATCAACAAATAACAGTATAAATTCCAAAAAATAAACATTTTTCTTTTTTGCTCAGTTTTCAGAACTCAAGCAGTAATACACGTATTTTCCATAGAAAAACCAGCCCCCTCTAGAATTCCAGGGTGACCCGACCACATAATAGTGCTCGCGACATGGGGCGGGGGGGCTTCTTCTTTCTAGTCCTGACCGCCAGGGAAGAGGGCCAGATCCTTCCCAGCTGCCCTTAAATAGCCTCTCCCAGTCTTCCAGGACATTCCCAGTATTTTGATTGGATCCCATACTCTCCATCCTTAAAGGGGACAGCACCTTAAATACCTTATCACACTTAAAGCAGTAGTAAACCCCTAAGTATGATTTATACCTACAGGTAAGCCTATAATAAGGCTTGCCTGTAGGTAAAATTAATATCTGCTAACCTACATGATTTAGGAGATATTCGCCCTGTATACAGCCAATGACATTAGCGGCGCATGCGCGCTGATGATCCAGTGGAGACAGGTGGAAAATCAGAGCTGGCTGCTGGAACAAAGAGCTCCCGGGAGTGACATCATGTGGCTCCAGCCACTCACATCTCCGGAGCCACATACCGGAAGAAAGAAGAAGACCATCATGTCAGCTTCCTCAGCTCTGACCGTGTCGGGCAACGGGGGCCTCGTTCCAAGGTAAGTGTTTCATAATGTATTAGTATGCAATGCATAATAACACATTATGCTATTGTCTTGCAGGATTTTTTTTTTTTTTTTTTTAGACAGGCTTACTACCGCTTTAAATGCTACCTAACAGCTATAATTTAAATAATCTGGGATGCGGTGGCCACGATCTCAAGAAAGTGAGCCCCTATTGTGCCCCCTTTTTTGATTCTGTCTTGAGTATCTATCCTAATGGGGTGTCATGTTTTGAATTTTAGATAATTCTGGGTTTGTCCACATAATTTACCAGAATTATGGACAAGTATTTGTTTACATTTCTTATATGGTGTCAAAATCTGATTAAAAACATTGAACAAGAAATATATTAGGAGTTCTTTAGTGCACATTTATTTAACCAAGGGTGCACTAAAGACCTACAAAGTTTGCATCCTCTGCACCCTTCTCTGGGGTGCGCTGTATTTTACCACCAATGTGGTTTTACTAGATGAAAATTTGAGACATGCTTTCAACTGTCGCTATAAGTACATTTTCAGTACATTTTCAGCATGCTGCGTTTTCAAATGCTTCTAATATCATTTTCACATTTATTAAACCAAGTAGCTTGTCCTAGGCGCTGCAAAATCCTTCACAAGGAACACTCCACAAGCCTACAATTGCAGTTCACATAAACAATAGTATAAACTAACTGATACAAGCTCTTGTAGAGTTGGGGAAGGACAGGGCAGAACAACAAGCACAAGGTCACAGACAGAATGCCTGTAGGCTGCTCAAAATGTGAAAAGCTAATACATAATGAAGAGGCCACAGAGAGCTTGTGAAGAATTTTGCAGTGCCTAGAAGTAGAAAGAATTTTGTTTTAGAAAGTAAGAAACTGAATGTTTCATATTCAGGATATTTAATTTATTTATGTGCCTTCTGAGTCATATAATCATACACAGTCACAAAAAGAAAATGTGCAAGAAAATGTCATTTAAATACCATATTATACTGTATGTCTATAGTGTAGACAGGCACTTTTAAATTACAAAGAAGGTGGTAGAAAAAAAAGTATTTTTTATGATCTACAGCAACATTTTTTCAAAACTAGGTCAGAATCTGCAATGTGTTCTTTTGAAGAAATCACTGCTACTTAGCTTTGAATGTGAGATATTCTTGCCAAAATGTGTTCAGTACAATGGAACTTTATATAGTTTCTGTTCTTTGTATCTGATTTCTGCAGACGTATGTATATAACCACATGTACTGATTTCCATTTTTGGTTGCTTAAACCATTTTGCAGTTTCTCAAATAAACACATGTAATCAAACTCTGTGGTTTGTTGAAGTCGATCCAGCAGTTCTGTACACTTGACCTAATCATTATCTGACAGATCTGTAGCAATTTAACCAAATGGCACCCAAGGGAACATCAAGATCATACAGGGGCATATGAAAACTGTATTATCGTGACTACATCAAAAGATGCACAATGTTTAGTCTACTATCTTGTCCCTTTGGTCTTATAATTGCCATTTAGTAAGTAATCTGCTTTTGAAGTAATGTTTGGCCTATTCACTTGGCAATTCTTGGCCGTTTAGGTCTAAACAATATCCTTTGCATTTTTTTGATAATTTTTTACAAAAGGGGTTAAGAACACCACTGCATATATTAACAATTAGAGATTAACAAATTAACAAAAAGTGAATAATTAAGTAAATAATAATTTATTAATCTATATTCAAGTGTTTTTATTTTGCTAGAATCAGCAAAGATTTGCAATACTTACAAGGGCAAAAGACAGAACTTTGATCTTGTTTGCATTATTTTTGAGAGACCTGCATGAACAAAGGTAAAATCTGTCTGTAAATAAAACAACGTATCAACACACATTCATAGATATAATTATTCTTCCAGTATAACATGTAACTTTTTTTCTTGATTCAGACTTCATGCAGTCTTGTTCAGCTGCTTCATTTGTACATACTATAGCTCCTGTCCTATATTTTTTTAAGTGACCATGAACTCAAAAGTTGAACATTTTTCTATGTTACATGATACTACCAAAAGTATTGGGATGCTGGCCTTTACACGCACATGAACTTTAATGGCATCCCATTCTTAGTCCATAGGGTTCAATATGGAGTTGGCCCACCCTTTGCAGCTATAACAACTTCCACTATTCTGGGAAGGCTGTCCACAAGGTTTAGGAGTGTGTCTATGAATATTTGACCATTCTTCCAGGAGGGCATTTGTGAGGTCAGGCACTGATGTTGGATGAGAAGGCCCTCCACCCCAAACTAGCTCACCTATGTCTTTATGGACCTTGCTTTGTGCACCAGTCCAAATAATTTGGTGGAGAGGGGGTTATGGTGTGGGGTTGTTTTTCAGGGATTGGGCTTGGTCCCTTAGTTTCAGTAAAGGGAACTTATGTTCTCAACTTTGTGTAAACAGTTTGGAGATGGCCCCTTCCTGTTCCAACATGACTGCTCCAGTGCACAAACAAGGTCCATAAAGACATGGATGAGTGAGTTTGGGGTGTAGGAACTTGACTGGCCTGCACAGTCAAGTCCTGACCTCAACCCGATAGAACACCTTTGGGATGAATTGAAAGCGAATACTGTGAGCCAGGCCTTCTTGTCCACATCAGTGACTGACCTCACAAATGCGTTTCTGGAAGAATGGTCAAACTTTCCCATAGACATACTCCTAAACCTTGTGGACAGCCTTCCCAGAAGAGTTGAAGCTGTTATAGCTGCAAAGGGTGGGCCAACTCAATATGGAACCCTATGGACTAAGACTGGGAAGCCATTAAAGTCCACGTAAAGGCAGACGTCCCAATACTTTTGGTAATATAATGTACAGTATCTCACAAAAGTGAGTACACCCCTCACATTTTTTTCTTGATTCAGACTCCATGCAGTCTTGTTCAGCTGCTTCATTTGTACATACTATAGCTCCTGTCCTATATTTTTTAAAGTGACCATGAACTCAAAAGTTGAACATTTTTCTATGTTACATGATACTACCAAAAGTATTGGGATGCTGGCCTTTACACGCACATGAACTTTAATGGCATCCCATTCTTAGTCCATAGGGTTCATATGGACTGGGAAGCCATTAAAGTTCATGTAAAGGCAGGCTTCCCAATACTTTTGGTAATATAATGTACAGTATCTCACAAAAGTCACATTTGTGTAAATATTTTATTATATCTTTTCATGTGACAACACTGAAGAAATTACACTTTGCTACAATGTAAAGTAGTGAGTGTACAGCTTGTATAACAGTGTAAATTTGCTGTCCCCTCAAAATAACTCAACACACAGCCATTAATGTCTAAACCACTGGCAACAAAAGTGAGTACACCCCTAATTGGAAATGTCCAAATTGGGTCCATTTAGCCATTTTCCCTCCCTGGTGTCATGTGACTCGTTAGTGTTACAAGGTCTCAGCCGTAAATGGGGAACAGGTGTGTTGAATTTAGTGTTATTGTTCTCATTCTCTCATACTGGTCACTGGAAGTTCAACATGGCATCTCATGGCAAAGAGCTCTCTGAGGATCTGAAAAAAAGACTTGTTGCTCTACATAAAGATGGCCTAGACTATAAGAAGATTGCCAAGACCCTGAAACTGGGCTGCAGCACGGTGGCCAAGCCCATCCAGTGGATCAACAGGACAGGTTCCACTCAGAACAGGCCTCGCCATAGTTGACCAAAGAAGTTGAGTGCACATGCTCAGCATCATATCCAGAGGTTGTCTTTGGGAAATAGACGTATGAGTGCTGCCAGCATTGCTGCAGAGGTTGAAGGGGTGGGGGGGGGCAGCCTGTCAGTACCATACGCCGCACACTGCATCAAATTGGTCTACATGACTGTCGTCCCAGAAGGAAGCCTCTCCTAAAGATGATGCACAAGAAAGTTCGCAAACAGTTTGCTGAAGACAAGCTGACTAAGGACATGGTTTACTGTTACCATGTCCTGTGGTCTGATGAGACCAAGATAAACTTATTTGGTTCAGATGGTGTTAAACGTGTGTGGCAGCAACCAGGTGAGGAGTACAAAGACAACTGTGTATTGCCTACAGTCAAGCATGGTGGTGGAAGTGTCATGATATGGGGCTACATGAGTGCTGCTGGCACTGGGGAGCTACAGTTCATTGAGGGAACCATGTACTGTGACATACTGAAGCAGAGCATGATCCCCTCCCTTTGGAGACTGGGCCGCAGGGCAGTATTCCAACATGATAATGGCTGTGTGTTGATTTATTTTGAGGGGACAGCAAATTTACACTGTTATACAAGCTGTATACTCACTACTTTGCATTGTAGCAAAGTGTCATTTCTTCAGTGTTGTCACATGAAAAGATATAATAAAATATTTACAAAAATGTGACGGGTGTACTCACTTTTGTGAGAAACTGTACACTTTTCAGTTTTTGTAATGCACTGACCCAAGGCGGTTCAGATATCACATATTAACTTTTAGTTCACATTTAAAATGAAATATGTTTGTGAAATTTGTATTTCACAGTTTTCATGCAATAAGTTGATGTTGATATTTTAAGGGAATAGCACACCTACTACTTTTATATATATATACACCACATCTAATATTCCTTATAGTGTTAACCATCGAATCAAGGTCTTTTGTATTCTAGAAATATGAAAATGAGAGTCCGAGTGGATTATGGGGAAAATACAATTATTTTTTTGGAGAGACACATTTACATATAAAGCCCAGTGTTTCTATACCTTAAAAGGGGTCAACAATAAAAATTATAATACAGGTTTTATGTGGCACTGGATTGCTTTGTTAACTGATAGAGTTCTTGAAGAAAAAGAAAATTGGATATATTTTTTATGTCAGTAAATGTACCAACTGCCAGCAGCTTAATAGGTACAATTTGATTCTTTATATAGTATCCAAATAATTTCTATGAAACGTTTGCTTCTTTTGTCTTATAAAAGCACTAGGAAACAAGATTGCTTCTTCACGGGTGCATTCAATGGCATTCATTGAGCCTATCTCAAAGATAAACTTCAATTCCCTACTTGAGGCACAAATAGATAAAGTTGATTATTTATTATTCTAACACACTTGGCATAGCTTAGCAATAGATCCACGTTGCATTTTTAGTAGAGATTTACCAAACTGCATTGATTAGGCAGAACACCGCTATAACACACAGCCAGACATCAAGACAAAAAAATATATTTTTTTTTAACTCTTCATAAAATGACTTCAAGCTAATTATTACAGCATTCTTTACATTCAGAATCTGTTCAAATGAATATATTTCAGCCTTCTTCTCCAAATACACATAAATAAATAGCTACACTTGCTACATTTAGGACAGTATATGTTGCAGATAGCAAAATGAGGGACATGATGTGTTAGTCTACAGAAGGGAGCTGACAGGCTGGGGAGAAACAGGATTAGGAAATGTGCAGGGACAGTGTGGGAGAATATAGGGAAAATGTATGTCTCTGTGTTTTGCTTTGGTTATCAAGAAGCCCAACCTATAAGAAATAAATCAGTACACCAAAAATGACATGCATGCAAAATAGTGCAGCAATATTGTTGTGTATCCATACAAATCAGAAAAGATTGACCTTGTTTTGAATTGTGTGATACCTGAATATAATACATTTTTGTGTCTATATAAAGTTATAAAAAGCAATTGGAGCTTGAAAACTTGACAGACAGATTCTATGCAGTTTGTGATTTGCTGATGCATCTGATTTGATTCTAAACTAAATTATAGGAATGTCATACAGGAAGAAATGCAGTGGTGGATCTGGCAGTGAAAAGAAAAGATAATCTAAGATCTTGGTCGCATGTAGTGCTCCTCTCAGCCTCCTTAGAATTGGAATGGCAAAGAGGGAGGCAAGGCTCATAGGCTGTTTGCTAATACCCATCAAATTTGCAGCAAGTTATTTAAATCTGAACATTGAACACAACATTTTTTATTTAAATATTTTGCTTAAAAGTTACCAGGGATATAAACTCATTTTTTTGGTATGAAATGCTTTTGTTAACTCAAGTTTTTCTTTGTAAATCCTGCAGTGATATCACCACTGTCCTGCCTGTGCAGAAAGAAGAGCTTTGGGAGGGACCCAACAGGTCCGTCCACTACAGGCTGATTGGCGATAACTACAGGAGAGGCAATTAATGCAAGATTAGTCACCCCGCACAAGGAGAGAGAGAGCAGCAGTGATTGGTCTTAGCCTCCCTGGCGGTATGATTATGTCAGATTTTTGCGTCTCAAAGCAGTACATTTTTTCGCATAGAAATTTGGCGTTTTATATTGTAGGCCTGTAATTCTTAGGAATAACTCACTTAAGACAAGAGTCTAGTAGACATCCCGGGTATGATAAAGTTTGAAATAACGAAATCATAAATTATAATATATATGAAAAAAAAATTATAATATAATAAATAACTATAAATAATTATCAAAATTAATAATATAATAATAATAAAATGTATTTAATAAAGTGATCTAGTCAAAAACACAGAAATTTGCTAAGTTGCAGAATTGTCACTGTGGTCACTGTGGTCAGTGTCTGATGATAAATTTCCTCAAAAATCAGTATCACTCAATTCTTCAAGTGATTCTTATTTACTATCGCTGTTTTCTAGCTGATCAAAAGATGCTTTTGACGTAAAGGGACACTTTTTTATGCCATGGATGTTCTCAAGTTTCCAGGTAGAAAGAATGACATGTATAATATAAAGATTTACAGATTACAGTGTACTGTATGTTTACTGTGTGTTTCACTTTTTTAATTTCCCACCATGCTCCGTCCCCGTGCGACGCAAAGCTCACAGGGAATGGAGCCGGCATCACACAGGCATCGGGCGGAGGACACAGCCCGCTGACACAACGGGGGGACATCGCTGGATCCAGGGGACAAGGTAAGTAACCCAGCCTTGGATCCAGCGATGCAATCCCAAGTGTGGCTCGGAGTTACAGCTATTTTCAGTGAAAACATACCCTGAGCCACACTCGTGAATACCGTCAAGGAGGCTACTATAAGAAGCTCCTGCAAAATAGTAATTTCACACTGGATCACTGGATTAAAGCACAGATCTGGAAGAAATCCACAAAGAACAATATAATTGTAGTAATAATACACATGCCTCTTAAATTTAGGCAATATTTATTTAAATTGTAGTGCAGCTTTACACAGACTAAAGCCCAGTACACACCACTATTCCTCTTTTGATTCAACCCAGTGGGTTGAACAAAAACAACCCTCACAACTCAGGTTGGAGCCACTGTACTAACAATCCTATGTTAGTACAGTGATCTACCCTGCTGTGCTATTGTGTTCTGACAGGGGAATGCCCCCCCCCCACCCTGCCGGAACGCTCCTGGCTTAGATTGCTGATAGGTAGCCGGTCATTAAATTGTTTTCGGTCATGATCCTTGGATAGAAGGCTGGCTTTTGTTTCGGCTGCTATACACACGGGCCGAAAGTCGTCTGGTTTCCATTGAATCGGCCAATGTCATCCAACATTGGCCTGTGTGTACTAGGCTTAAGCAGGGGGACTGTTGGGTTGTTAGGTTTTTGTCTTCCCAGTTGCAACATTGAGAAAAAAGTGATGAACAATAGGATTAAGCAATATTAGGGCAGGGTTCTGCTTAGCCTATACAAGATATTTCCTTTATAGCTCAGGTGTTGGTTAATCTCCAGTAGTATTTAATAAATCCTTTTTTCTACATAGCAAAGTTCCTTTTGAGTAATGCTTCTGTGGAGCAACCTGTGCTAAAATCACTAGTAAAGTGCTAAAGCAGCACAGCTCACCGTCAAAGTTAACCAAGTGCTGGTTGAATGTGAGAAAATTCTTTCGCCACTTTAGGACTTTGAGTGTGAGCAAAACATCCTAAAAACTGTCAACAAACTTTTTAGGATGCACCTCTTACATTCTGCTCCTCTCCCTCTGACCCTCCCCCCTCCCCCCCACAACCGCTAATGCCAGCAATTACTAGCTGTCAGAATGTCAGGAATGACAGTCAGATATTGTTTTCTATTACACAGCAGAAACTGCTATAAAAAGGGCTATTTAGTCCCTCCTAACTTTCTCACTTTCACTATTATTTTTGTGCTTTTTCTTTTTATTTCTATTTTTTAACACTTTTTTTTCTTTATTTAAATTTGTTTTGTTGGTTACTTTTGTTGTAGGGCATTAGAAAGTGTACAAAACTAAAAAAAAATCAAAGATTTATTTGCAAATAGCTTTTCCATACCAGAAATTCAATTTTATCTGGAACAAATTATGGAATAAAATGTATACTTGATATTTACAATAAAACTTTTTAAAATGAACATTGGTCCTTCTTTTTTGTCACACATTTTTGTTTTTAAATTACATTATTGCAAGACAATATTGCCAAAAGGAAGCCTAGATTACACCAAATATAATAAACAATATTTTACTTTATAACAATATAAAAGTGTCTGGTGTCCAAGAATGTAATGTTTTACTTTGTTAGTTGTAAAGTCTTGATGTTTTTCACCTTAATGCATTCATTGCATTAAGGTGAAAAAACTCCTGTGCTGCAGCTTACACCCAGAGCCCCCTTTTATTTACCAGCTGCTGTCTCAGGTCCTCAGTGGATAGATTGGTAGCAACTGGAGCCATTGGCTCCCTCTGCTATCAAACAAATCCAGTGACATGGGAGCCAATGTCAATGGATGCAGCAGCAGGACTTGCACAAGTGCCCCCATGGAAGGCAGCTCTTCTTGGGGGCACTTGATGAAGAGGAGGAGCCAGGAGCGCCCCCAGGGGACCCCAGAAAAAGAAGATCAGGGCCGCTCTGTGCAAAACCCTTGCACAGAGCAGGTAAGCATAACATGTTTGTTATTTAAAAAAAAAGAAAAAACCTTTACAATCACTTTAAGTAATGACAAAGTTATCACCAAATAAACTGGCCTGTGGAAATAAAAAAAATTACTTTGGTCCATAAGGTGTATACAGGTACAAGAGCTAAACTCTGTAAAAATATATATATATTTTTTTACAATAGGGTTGATTTAGAGGGTCAAAAGGCAACTTCATCCCTCAATATACAATTAATGAACAAATAAGTAACCATGGGATTTTTATGGTGCCAAAGAAAAAATAAACCAAAATTTAATAAAATGATTCAATGTTTTATTAAACCACAACACTATAAAAAATTGTCAAAACAAAATGACAATTGATTTTCAACAATGGTACAGACATAAGAACTACCATGTAGTACAATTTTTTGAGTATAAAAACCCAGAACTTTGTGACATTGCCTGTACGTTCGACATGTTTCGCAATTCTTAGCTTCATCAGGAACTTTTAGGCGTACAAAGATTCTAGATGAGAATAAAATACAATCAGAAATTTTTAGATAATACATAAATATTACATCAAAGGTGTACAATGTTCTTAGAACCAAGATATCACACCTGCATAATGTGTACTGTAACAAACAAGGTCATGAAACACCCCTTAAATAAAGAGATACATCATATCATATAATATAACAAAACAAAATATATTAAATAACTCCCAATGGATATCGAAACTATTTTTGTAAGAAATTCTGCTTTTGGTATATTTACCTGATGTAGATCAGGTTATGATCATCCCACTGAGACACCAAACAGGAGGTAGATTGTAATCAACCTGCCAGAAAGGTCGGGCCGACAGAAACAGACTGCAGAAAGAGATAACCAATCAAACAGATTTTGGTCCCCTAATTTAAGGCTTATTGTAGAGGAGAATCTGTTGTGAATAAGAATAAAGAGAAGAAGGGGGGGAGGGATGAGGCCGATAGACTACAAAAGCAAGGGGGGTGGGCGTGGGATTAAACTGTCCCATATCACTAACCCCATATATTAACATGCATAGACAAGAAATACATTTAAACTGCTGGGGTAGATAGATGAACCTAGAAAGTCTCTAGGGGGTAGGATTTTTTATCGCCAAGCTGGGATAATAGTATGCACTTATATCGTACCTGTTTTGTAAATGGTCTACCAGCGACCAGAGTTGTTCCAAAAGGATGACACCAAAAGGTTATAAATGATCATGGTCAGCCAATAGAGATTTCCTCAGTGCGATCATGTCAAACCGGTCCTCTCCCACCCCTTTTAGGACTCAGATTTAAGCCGATCCCACTGTGGATAAACACATTGATACAGTTCAAAAAGCTTAATTCACTGGAATATGGGACTGACCCATGCATACAGCATGATCAACCCCATATTGACCAAATAGACCGTCTAAGAGGCATAAGTGCTCCACAAGCAGTTAGCTAGAGAGTTAAATGCACACACATAAATAAGATTTCAACCTACCCACTGATAAGAGTCTAAGGGCTCAGCATTACCCCGATTCGAAGACAAGCAG
Organism: Glandirana rugosa; assembly: GCA_018402905.1. Taxonomy (NCBI): domain Eukaryota; kingdom Metazoa; phylum Chordata; class Amphibia; order Anura; family Ranidae; genus Glandirana; species Glandirana rugosa. The sequence continues at coordinate 1,362,167 of BLSH010500277.1, read as the reverse complement.
GTGCAAGGAGCGCGTTGCCCACATGCACCTTATAAAGAGGGGAATCCCTGCTCCAATCAGCCGGCGTCTGACGTCACCGGCGCTGATTGCGGACGTGACATTCCCAATGCATGCGAGCGGACGTCAAACGAACGTGTGACGTCATGCTCACCGAGATGATTCTCGAAACGTCATCTTTGAATGTCCACCTAGACAGGTAAGCTAACAAAGAATCAGAACCACAGCCTGGAAAAAACAAATAGATACAAAAAAGTAATATTAAAGGAGAAAAACGAAGGGTTCACCTTTGAAGTGTACAAACCCTGTCTCCTTAACAATCAAATCAGATACAGGGCATTAATCTAAACATAAGCCCTTTAAAAACAGGCTGGAAGCGCCCTCTAGCGATGAAACAAGGTAATGGCAAGGGACAAATCCATCACTCAAGGGCAGCAACAAGAGGGGGCACTCACGGGGAAAAAATTGGGAAGATAAAGGGTGGACACCACTATACCTCCCAGGCCCCACATGTGGAGATCAAGTAGGGAAAAAAAACTGAACTGGGGAAAATGGAGTCCCCACCCGTCCTTACAGTCTGCCAACCAAGCCTGCCTAGCCATCTTGCAGGAGGATTCCACCTCCGAAAGAGTCCCAGCGATGATACATAATATGGGAGATCTAGAAAAAACAACAAAATAATATATAGGCATTGTCAAATAGACACACTAATTCAAGTATTCAAATTAGCATTGATTGAATACTGTAATAATATTGTTTCCCAACATGCAACATAGATAGCAACCAATGAAGTTCAGTTCAGTTTTTTTCCCTACTTGATCTCCACATGTGTGGCCTGGGGGGGTATAGTGGTGTCCCCCCTTTATTTTCCCATTTTTTTCCCCATGATCACCCCCTCTTGTTGCTGCCCTTGAGTGATGGATTTGTCCCTTGCCATTACCTTGTTTCATCGCTAAAGGGCGCTTCCAGGCCTGACGAAGGAGTACGGATGCTCCGAACGTGCGCATAGACAGCTGCATACCTCCTCTCTCCTCCACCTGATGCCCCCCCAGCCCACCTGAATCCTTGGAGTTCTGGACACCACCGGCGCAGCCAGGACACCAGGACTGTGGGACCTGCACCACCACCAGGCACATCCCCGAGGAGAATCCCAGGACTACATTATCTTGATGCCCAATGTACACCTTATTCCTGTAAGTGTAATTTTAATAAAATGTGTTTTTATACTAAGTGCTGCACTTAGTGGGGCACCGCTTCTCTCCTTTGCTTCCTTGACAGAGTTGCTTCTACTCCACGGGCAGGCTGCCCCACGGCTCCATCCCACCTTCCTCCCCCCTCCTTCTGCCACGCTCCCGAGGACCCTGAAGCTCTCATCCCCCTTGCTGCTGTGCATCCTGTAAGTGCTGCATCCTACACATCATACCTATTACATATTCAGAACTTGCCCATATTCAAAATGTATGCTCGCAAAGACAATTTGAAGAATAGTGGTCATTTTCACACCATGTTAACCGCCCCCCCCCCCCCTAAAAAAAACGATTCGATTTTAGTGTCCACTTTACTTTTTTAGTCAAGATAAATAGTCAAGAAAAAAATCTATGGCAAAGTCAAGCTCTATGGCACTTCAGTAAGATGATTTCATGGCTGGCATCAGCAATAGATAATATAAACCATTGGGTGATTGAATTAGTATCCACTTGTCACTGAAACATTAGTTTAGATTGTAGGAAGCTTTAACTGTGTGAAGAATATTAATTAAATTATGCCTGGTGACTAAAACTAGTGTTGATCATACATTTTTTCAGTTTTTGCTAGCAACCACAAAAGCACTCAGGGCAAAGAGTCTGATTGGTTGTATAATTTTGACCCAACCAATTCATGAACTATCACTAGAACTATATCTTGAAACATATAGATTAAAGTCTGACTGCTCTTTTTAATAAGAAAATTATGTAAAACATTCCATACACTAGGACAACATTTATACAATAATTGTAAATAAAGTCACAACGGTTTTTGATGATTGAGGATGGGAAAAATGAGTCTGATTCATTAAAGTGACTCCCTCATAAGAAACATAGGGGGTTTGCCAATGCTAGTTGCCTGGCTGTATCTAACTTCAATATGTTTTGACTTGGAACAAACATGCTATAAATTAGTGTCAGAAAAGTGCCAGAATTCTTTGGGGTTGGTTTACTAAAGGCAAATAGAATATAAGGATTCCTGTCGACCGTGTCCCCCGAAACCAATTAGAGTGGTCCTACCCCCATCCCAAATGGAATATACAGAAACACAAGATAACCCCCCTTGGGACTTTTAATTGGGGAGGCCTACTCACTAAGAAGACAGTAACAGATAATATTTATTGATACATTTAAAAAAACACAAAAAGGAAAAAAGATCACCCAGGGAGGGTGATGGTTCACATCAAAAACATAAACAAAATGAAATGAATATAAACATCATATGGACAATATATGAAATACAAAAACACATATACATGGAGGAATAACCAAAAAACTTAAAAGAAGACCACTAAATCTGCAGCTGGTGGCAGAAAAGAAACCAACGCGTTTCAATGATGTTTGATCAGAGATCTTCTTCAGGGATACTTAAGTGGTCAATGTCTTAAAAACAAGTCCTCTACATATCATAAAGAAAAAAAAATACATAACATAAATATCAATATTTTTATATATAATAATATATTTTATATATCACAACATATAATATTATCCACAATTGGTACTGACCATAGAAACATAGAAACATAGAAAAGTGACGGCAGAAAAAGACTGAGTAGCCCATCGAGTCTGCCCCTTTTTATTTATTTATTTAGTTATTTATTTATTTATTTATTTATTTATATTTTTTTTTTACATTAACCTTGTTGTCTGACTATAGATTTATGTTTATCCCAAGCATGTTTGAAGCCATTTACTGTTGACTGTTTCACAACCTCTGTTGGTAGTTTATTCCAATCATCAACCACCCTCTCAGTAAAATAATACTTTCTAAGATTAGTTTTGAACTTCCCCCCAGTTAGTTTGAGGTCATGTCCCCGTGTTCTTGATTTTGGTTTCATATTGAAAAGATTGCCCTCTTGAACCTTATTCACCCCCTTGATGTATTTAAAGGTTTCAATCATGTCTCCCCTCTCCCTTCTTTCCTCCAGACTGTACATATTACGTTCCTGAAGTCGCTCTTGATATGTTTTATCCCCCAGACCTTTCACCATTTTTGTTACCCATCACTGAACTTGTTCTTTCTTATCAATATCTTTTTGTAAGTGTGGTCTCCAGAACTGGACACAGTATTCTAAGTGAGGTCTCACTAAAGATCTACCGTATTTTTCGCCTTTAAGACGCTCCGGAATATAAGACGCACCCAATTTTAAAGGAGGAAAATCTAGAAAAAAAAAATTCTGAACCAAATACTGTAGTAAAATATTTTCATCACGTAATGTCCACCATTGCCCCCACTCATCACTGTAATGTCCACCATTGCCCCCCACTCGTCATCACCATCACTGTTCCAGTGCAACATTGCCCCCACACTAATAATAATAGCCAGTAACATTGCCCCCACACTAGTAATAATAGCCAGTAACATTGCCCCCACATTAGTTATAATAGCCAGTAACATTGCCCCCACATTAGTAATAATAGCCAGTAACATTGCCCCCACATTAGTAATAATAGCCAGTAACATTGCCCCCACATTAGTAATAATAGCCAGTTACATTGCCCCCGCATTAGTAATAATAGCCAGTAACATTGCCCCCACATTAGTAATAATAGCCAGTAACATTGCTCCCACATTAGTAATAATAGCCAGTAACATTGCCCCCAACATAGTAATAATACTCACTGTTGTTGCATTGCCCCTGCCCCCTAATAGCCAGTCCAACAAACCTCACCTCACAGATGCACGCTCTGGTAGGATCCGCTGCCGCCGGGTGTACCAAGATGGCCAACCGCTTCGGAGCTAGGCCAAAGCCGCGGCCTTTCCTAAGGCCGCGGCGGCATTGCGCTCCGCGGATTCTCGTTGTTCGGATCGCGGAAGCAAACTGTCTATTCGTCGTATAAGACGCACCAACTTTT
>BLSH010500277.1:1338102-1351173 GCA_018402905.1 Glandirana rugosa | reverse complement strand
TTAATTTATTTTCCCTATCCCCATTTATTTGTAGGGCACTTGCCCTAGTTTGAAGATGATTTTAGAACAGTTATATGGCTTCTACCGTTAATTAATACTTTTCAGACACAGTTTGAAGATGAACCACATTCATCTCCATTTTTGCATTTTTTATGTTTTTATTTTTTTAAAAATATTTAAAGTTATTTCCCTGTCCCCATTTTTTTGTAGGGCGCTTGCCCTACCCTTACCCCCATTTTACTTCCTTTTGCAGCCCTCTGGGGCTTTCCAGGACTTTGCTACAGCCATTTTTGTGCCTAAAAGTTCGGGTCCCCATTGATTTCAATGGGGTTCGTTGTCCGTGCGATCGTTCGGGTTCCGTCCGGACCCGGACCCGGACTTTGTCCCGAAGTTCGGACGGACCAGCAGAACCCGAACTTCCAGGTGTTCGCTCAACTCTACTCATAATGCCTCATAGAATATACGTTGGGGTCATTTTGTGGGTAATTCCACTGTCCTGTTGCTCCAGGACCTTCAAAGGTGTAATAGGTCATTAGGATATTTTATGTGTAATTTATGTTCCTAGAACACATGATGGTGCTCCCTGCATGTTGGACCTCTCTATGCGGCCAGGCTGAGTAAAAGTCTCACACATGTGGTATCGCCATACTCGGGACAAACAGCAGAATGTATTTTGGGGTGTAATTTTTGCTATGTACATGCTAAGTGTTAGAAATATCTTATAAATTGACCACTTTGTGTAAAAATAAAAGAGTTTTTATTTTCTTTCCGCGTTTTTCAAAGACTTAACCATACAAAAGACTCATAATGCCTCATAGAATATACGTTGGGGTATTTACTTTCCAAAATGGGGTCATTTTGTGGGCAATTCCATTGTCCTGGTGCTCCAGGGCCTTCAAAAGTGTAATAGGTGGTTGAGAAATGAGATGTGTAATTTATGCACGTAGAACGCCTAAAGGTGCTACTTCAATGTTGGGCCTCTGTATGTGGCCAGGCTGTGTAAAAGTCTCACACATGTGGTATCGTCATACTCAAGAGGAGTAGCAGAATGTATTTTGGGGTGTCATTTTTGCTATGTACATGCTATGTGTTGGAAATATCTTATAAATGGACAACTTTGTGTTAAAAAAAATGCATTTTCATTTTTTCCCACATATTCCAACAACTTCTGGAAAAAAATGAACTGTTCAAAAGACTCATTATGCCTCATAGATTATATGTTAGGGTGTTTGCTTGCCAAAATGAGGTCATTTTGTGGGCAATTCCATTGTCCTGATGCTCCAGGGCCTTCAAAAGTGTAATAGGTGGCTGAGAAATGAGATCTGTAATTTATGCTCGTAGAATGCCTGAAGGTGCTACTTCAATGTTGGGCCTTTGTATGTGGCCAGGCTGTGTAAAAGTCTCCCACATGGGGTATCACCATACTCAAGAGGAGTAGCAGAATGTATTTTGGGGTGTCATTGCAAGTATGCATATGCTGTGTGTGAGAAATAACGTGTTGTTTAACAATTTAACAAACAAAAAAAAAAAATCTTCATTTTGCAAAGAATTGTGGGAAAAAATTACAACTTCAAGAAACTCACCATGCCCCTTATTAAATACCTTGGAATGTCTACTTTCCAAAAAGGGGTCATTTGGGGGGTATTTGTACTTTCCTGGCTTGTTAGGGTCTCAAAAAATGAGATAGGTGGTCAGTACATCAGGTGTGATCAATTTTCACCATAGCTTGTAGACTCTATAACTTTCACAGAGAATAAATAATATACACTAATTTGGGTTATTTTTACCAAAGATATGTAGCAGTATAAATTATGGCCAAAACTTATGAAGAAAAATGACTTATTGGCAACATTTTTCAATACAAACTAAAAAAATGTGTTTTTTTTCCAGAATTTTTGCTACTTTTTCGCTTATATTGAAAAAAAACCCAGCAGTGATTATATACCACCAAAAGAAAGCTCTATTTGTGAGAAAAAAATTATAACATTTTTGTTTGGGTACAGTATAGCATGACTGAGTAATTATCATTTAAAGTGTGAGAGCACTGAAAGCTGAAAATTGGTCTGGGAAGGAAGGGGGTGTAAGTGTCCTGTATGGAAGTGGTTATATTATTATTTTTTTTAATTATTTATAGTTATTTATTATATTATAATATATTATAATTCCTGATTTTGTGTTTCAAACTCTATCATACTGGGGATGGTTACTAGACTCTAGAGTTGAGCGAACCTGAACTGTAAAGTTCGGGTCCGTACCGAACTTTGGGGTGTCCGGGATTCTGGGTTCTGGTTGTTGATCACGCATGTTGAATAGCTGCAGGGCAGCCAATCAACAAGCGTTTCACTGGTTTACCCTTAGAAGCCATCACAGCCATGCCTACTAATGGCATGGCTGTGAATGGCCAGTGCATCATGTGACCCAGCCTCTTTATAAGCTGGAGTCACTTAGTGCTGCAGTCATATGCTCTCACATGCTCTCTGAGACTCTGACTAGTGTAGGGAGAGGAAGCTGCCGGCGCTGTGAGGGACAGATTGCAGATATTTTAACATCTCATCCTGCAGTACATTTTTGATTCTGGACTAATTAGAGATTACTACTACTGCTGCTCTGAGGGACAGATTGCAGATCTCACCCTGCATTACACAACGGTCTAATTCAGGACTAATTAGAGATTTCTCATACTGCTGCTTTGAGTGACAGATTGCAGATCTCACCCTGCATTACAGAACTATCTGACTGCACTAGGTAGAGGCTACTGCTTAGAGGGACAGATTATTGTTCTAAAATCATCTCCTAGTTCTATAGGGTAAGGTTCCAGCTGTTGCTGTAAGGGACAGATTATTGTTCAAAAATCATTGCTTACTCCTATAGGGCCAGGTTCCAGCTGTTGCTGTAAGGGACAGATTATTGTTCAAAAATCATCGCCTACTCCTATAGGGCCAGGTTCCAGCTGTTGCTGTAAGGGACAGATTATTATTCAAAAATCATCTCCTAGTTCTAAAGGGAGAGGTTCCTGCTGCTCCTGTAAGGGACAGATTATTGTTCTATAATCTTCTCCTAGTTCTAAAGGGAGAGGTTCAAGCTGTTGCTGTAAGGGACAGATTATTGTTCAAAAATCATCTCCTAGTTCTAAAGGGAGAGGTTCCAGCTGTTGGGGACAAATTATTGTTCTATGATCATCTCCTAGTTCTAAAGGGAGAGGTTCCTGCTGCTCCTGTAAGGGACAGATTATTTTTCTATAATCATCTCCTAGTTCTAAAGGAAGAGGTTCCAGCTGTTGCTGTAAGGGACAGATTATTGTTCAAAAATCATCACCTACTCCTATAGGGCCAGGTTCCAGCTGTTGCTGTAAGGGACAGATTATTGTTCAAAAATCATCTCCTAGTTCTAAAGGGAGAGGTTCCAGCTGTTGCTGTAAGGGACAGATTATTTTTCTATAATCATCTCCTAGTTCTAAAGGAAGAGGTTCCAGCTGTTGCTGTAAGGGACAGATTATTGTTCAAAAATCATCACCTACTCCTATAGGGCCAGGTTCCAGCTGTTGCTGTAAGGGACAGATTATTGTTCAAAAATCATCTCCTAGTTCTAAAGGGAGAGGTTCCAGCTGTTGGGGACAAATTATTGTTCTATAATCATCTCCTAGTTCTAAATGGAGAGGTTCCTGCTGCTCCTGTAAGGGACAGATTATTTTTCTATAATCATCTCCTAGTTCTAAAGGAAGAGGTTCCAGCTGTTGCTGTAAGGGACAGATTATTGTTCAAAAATCATCACCTACTCCTATAGGGGCAGGTTCCAGCTGTTGATGTAAGGGACAGATTATTGTTCAAAAATCATCTCCTAGTTCTAAAGGGAGAGGTTCCAGCTGTTGCTGTAAGGGACAGATTATTGTTCAAAAATCATCGCCTACTCCTATAGGGCCAAGTTCCAGCTGTTGCTGTAAGGGACCGATTATTGTTCAAAAATCATCGCCTACTCCTATAGGGCCAGGTTCCAGCTGTTGCTGTAAGGGACAGATTATTGTTCAAAAATCATCTCCTAGTTCTAAAGGGAGAGGTTCCAGCTGTTGCTGTAAGGGACAGATTATTGTTCAAAAATCATTGCGTACTCATATAGGGCCAGGTACCAGCTGTTGCTGTAAGGGACCGATTATTGTTCAAAAATCATCTCCTAGTTCTAAAAGGAGAGGTTCCAGCTGTTGCTGTAATGGACAGATTATTTTTCTATAATCATCTCCTAGTTCTAAAGGGAGAGCTTCCAGCTGTTGCTGTAAGGGACATATTATTGTTCAAAAATCATCGCCTACTCCTATAGGGCCAGGTTCCAGCTGTTGCTGTAAGGGACAGATTATTGTTCAAAAATCATCGCCTACTCCTATAGGGCCAGGTTCCAGCTGTTGCTGTAAGGGACAGAATATTGTTCAAAAATCATCTCTTAGTTCTAAAAGGAGAGGTTCCAGCTGTTGCTGTAAGGGACAGATTATTGTTCAAAAATTATCGCCTACTCCTATAGGGCCAGGTTCCAGCTGTTGCTGTAAGGGACAGATTATTGTTCAAAAATCATTGCGTACTCCTATAGGGTCAGGTACCAGCTGTTGCTGTAAGGGACAGATTATGTTCAAAAATCATCTCCTAGTTCTAAAAGGAGAGGTTCCAGCTGTTGCTGTAAGGGACAGATTATTGTTCAAAAATCATCGCCTACTCCTATAGGCCAAGTTCCAGCTGTTGCTGTAAGGGAGAGATTATTGTTCAAAAATCATCTCCTAGTTCTAAAGGGAGAGGTTCCAGCTGTTGCTGTAAGGGACAGATTATTTTTCAAAACTCATCTCCTAGTTCTAAAGGGAGAGGTTCCTGCTGCTCCTGTGAAGGACAGATTATTGTTCTATAATCATCTCCTAGTTCTAAAGGGAGAGGTTCCAGCTGTTGCTGTAAGGGACAGATTATTGTTCAAAAATCATCTCCTAGTTCTAAAGGGAGAGGTTCCAGCTGTTGCTGTAAGGGACAGATTATTGTTCTATAATCATCTCCTAGTTCTAAAGGGAGAGGTTCCTGCTGTTGGTGTGAGCGGTGCATTTCATGCACCAAAATAAAAAGTGCGTCTACGTTGGTGTTTTCCAAAAAAAAAGAAGGTATTAATTGGTATTAATAAATACTTAAATAGGGCTACATAGTACATTTGTGGGCACAATGAGGAGAGCATCAAATAAGGGACATGGTCATGGTGCTACTGGTGATGCTGGTGCTGCTGGTGTTGGTCGTGTTGGTGAAGCTCCTGTTGGAAGGAGAGGACATGGTCGATGTGTGCCAGCTACATGCACAAGTGAAACACCTTCCTCAGGTAGCCAACAGAACCTTTACCGTTATATGGTAGGCCCGAATGCCGCTCAACAATTGGTGAGGCCAGAACAAGTACAGGCGATAGTATATTGGGTGGCTGACAATGCTTCCAGTTCCTTCACATTGTCTCCCTCCCGGTCCCTTGATGAAAGCTCAGAGTTGGCACCTGAACCCCATGGCCATCTGTCTTTCACCTCAGCCCCTTGTAAATTAGCCAAGCAGTCTGAGCCCCAAGTCATGCAAGAGATTCTTATGCTTTTTGATGACTCTCCTGGTGTGCTTTCCGTGAGTCATCCACATAGTGCTGCCCCAGAAGTGGAAGACATTGAGTGCACCGATGCCCAACCACTTCTGTTGCAGGATGAGGACATGGAAACACCAGTGCAGCATGTCTTAGATGATGACGAAACACAAGTGCCAACTGCTGCAGCTTTCCTCAGTGTGCAGACTGACAAGGGGGCAGTGGTGAAGGGTGGGTGGAAGATGATGGGGAGGAGGATGATGAGGTCCTAGACCCCACATGGACTGAGGGTCATGCGAGTGATGTGTGCAGTTTGGAGGAAGAGGTGGTGGTCGCATAGAGGCACCAGCACAGCAAAAGAGGAAGCAGGTTGCAAAAGCGGAGCGAGCGTCCCCTAGACAGTATGCCTGCTACTACCCACCGCACCCAGAGACCTAGCACACCAAACGCAGGTCAAAGGCACTCCCCCGTGTGACAGTTCTTCAGACAATGTGCTGACGACAAGACACAAGTGGTTTGCAAGCTGTGCAATGATAGCCTGAGCCGGGGCATAAATGTTCTAAACCTGACCACAACCTGCATGATCAGGCAACTAAATTCAAGGCACAAGCTGCATTGGAATAAATACCTCAAAATCCAAGAAAGGTCTCGGACTAATCCTGCTTCCTCTTCTGCTGCTGCCTCGGCCTCTTCCTCCACCTCTACCGTGACAGTGTCACCTGCCACCCAGCAAACAGACGATATGACAGCAACGCCACCAAGTCCGCCACTGTCCCCAAGCATTTCCACACCATGGTCCCATGGAAGCTTACAGCTCTCCATCTCCCAAACACTGGAGAGAAAGAGGAAGTACCCCCATACCCTACCACGATCCCTGGCCCTGAATGCCAGCATTTCAAAATTCCTGGCCTTTGAAATGCTGTCATTCCGTTTGGTGGACAGTTTCAAAAACCTGGTGGCGGTGGCTGTCCCACAGTATGTGGTTCCCAGCTGCCACTACTTTTCCAGGCGAGCCATCCCTTCCCTGCACAAACAAGTCGGGGACAAGATCAAGTGTGCACTTCGCAACACCATCTGTGGCAAGGTCCACATAACCACTGATACCTGGACCAGTAAGCACGGGCAGGGACGATATATCTCGCTAACTGCACACTGGGCAAATGTAGTGGCGGGTGGGCCTGAGCCGGCTAGCCATTTGGCGCATATCCTTCCACCACCGAGGATTGCAGGGCATTTCTCTTTGCCTCCTGTTGCCTCCTCCTCCTACTGTGCTTCCTCCTCCTCGACCACCTACTCATCTGCTCAGCATAACACCTTCACCACCAACATGAGCACATCCAGGGGGAAATGACAGCAGGCTGTTTTAAAACTGATATGTTTGGGGGATAAACCCCACACTGCGCAGGGGCTGTGGACGGGCATTGAACAACAGATCAATGAGTGTTTTTTGCCACCGAGCCTCAAGCCCGGCCTGGTGGTGTGCGACAATGGGCGAAATCTCGTAGCGGCTCTGTGCCTAGCCCGTTTGACGCACATCCCTTGCCTGGCGCATGTGCTGAATTTGGTGGTACAGAATTTTCTAAAAAACTACCCGGATATGTCAGAGCTGCTGCAGAAAGTGCGGGCCGTCTGTGTGCACTTTCGGCGTTCTAACCCTGCTGCTGCTCGCCTGTCTGCGCTGCAGCGGAACTTCGGCCTTCCCGCTCACCGCCTCCTATGGGACGTGCCCACAAGGTGGAACTCCACCTTGCACATGCTGGAGAGACTGTGTGAGCAGCAGCAGGCAATAGTGGAGTTTCAGCTGCAGCACGCACGGGTCAGTCACTCTGTGGAGCAAAAGCACTTCACCACCAACGAGACCTGTGTAGCGTATTGCGGTGTTTTGAGTACTCCACCAACATGGCCAGTGCCAATGACGCTGTTCTCAGCGTTACTATCCCACTTCTATGTCTCCTTGAAAAAACACTTCGGGCCATGATGGAAGAGGATGTGGCACAGGAGGATGAGGAGGAGGAAGAGGGGTCATTTCCACGGTTATCAGACCAGTCATTCGCAAGTGGCTCGGAGGGTGGGTTCCTGCACCAGCATAGGCCAGGTCAAAAATATTCAAGCCAAGGCACAGTTCTGGAGGACGAGGAAGATCATGAGGAGGAGGAGGAACTGCAGCAGGGTGGCACCCAACGCAGCTCATGGGCATCACTGGAGCGTGGCTGGGGGGATATGGAGGACACAGATGATATACCTCCCACAGGGGACAGCTTGTCTTTGCCACTGGGCAGCCTGGCACACATGGCCGACTACATGCTGCAGTGCCTGCGCAATGACAGCCGAGTTGCCCACATTGTAACGTGTGCCGATTACTGGGTGGCCACCCTGCTGGATACCCTTTACAAGGACAACGTGCCGTCCTTAATTCCCTCACTGGAGCGTGAGAGGAAGATGCGCGACTACAAGCGCACGCTGGTAGCCTCGCTGCTGAGGGCATTCCCAAATGACACCGGGGGCTCAGTGGAAGCACAAGGCGAAGGAGGAGGAAGAGGCCGCCAACGCAGCTGTGGCACCGCCAGCACCTCAGAAGGCAGGGTTAGCATGGCCAAAATCTGGCAGAGCTTTTTGTTAGCAGCCCGCCACAACGAACAGCACCAACAGCCGATAGACAACGTCTTAGCAGGAGGCAGCATTTCAGCAACATGGTGGAAGAGTATGTGTGCACACGCCTACACGTACTGACTGATGGGTCTACCCCATTCAACTTCTGGGTCTCCAAATTGGCCACATGGCCTGAGCTTGCTGTTTATGCCTTGGAGGTGCTGGCCTGCCCTGCAGCCAGTGTATTGTCTGAACATGTGTTTAGCACGGCAGGGGACGTTATCACAGACCAGCACAGCCGCCTGTCCACAGCCAACGTGGACAAGCTAACATTTATTAAAATGAACCAGGCATGGATCCCACAAGACTTGTCTGTACCTTGTGCAAAATAGACATTTAGACCGGACTCACACAGCCATTCTTATACTTTTTGAATATGCCTCAATATTTTGGGGGCTACCCCAATTATAAACAAAAAAAAAAACAGTGTTGGCTACCTGCTCCTACTCCTCCACCACCGCCACTTCCACCTACACTGCCACGGTCATGGCCTAGTCAACCTCTAGGCTCCTACTCCACATCCACCCCCCCTTCCCATTTTTTTAAATTTGATTTTAATTTATTTTCCCTATCCCCATTTTTTTGTATGGCACATGCCCTACTCTTACCCCCATTTGACTTCCTTTTGCAGCCCTCTAGCACTTGCCAGGACTTTATTACAGCCATTTTTTTTGTGCCGAAAAGTTTGGGTCCCCATTGACTTCAATGGGGTTCGGGGTCCAGGATAAAGTTCGGGTCGAGTTCGGTACCGAATCCGGACTTTTTCCCGAAGTTCGGCTGAACCCACTGAACCCAAACATCCAGGGGTTCGATCAACTCTACTAGACTCTTGTTTGGACAGATTTAAGTGCGTTATTCCTAAGAATTACAGGCCTACAGTGTAAACACCAAATTTCTATGTGAAGCAATGTGCCACTTTTAGACGCAAACATTTAACATAATCATACCACCATGGAGGTTAATTAGCAGCATGGTGCTTTTGCTTTATAAATTATCCCTCTGTATCCCCTAAAATACCTGTTTGATAATGCCAGGTCATGACTTCCCCCCTGAGTGCTGACTCCCCTATCATATTAGCTGATCTTGAGAGCCCCGTGGTCTGTGCAGTCTGTCACTAGCAGCTCTCCTATTCTCCTCTGCTTGTCTTCAACTCCCCCCTGCTCCCCCTCCCTGTCAGTACGTAGAATCCCTTCTCTGCTCTCATAATTAACTTTTAAAGCCCCTACCCCCTGTGTATTAGAATAAGAAGTTACCCTGCGTCCATGTTATCTTATCTGTATAGATAACACAGCAAGGCTCTCTCCTCTCCAGTAGAGTTGAGCGAACTTCTAGAAGTCCGGGTTCTGCTGGTTCGGCCGAACTTCGGGACAAAGTCCGGGTTCGGGTCCGGACAGAACCCGAACTTTGTCCCGGACCCCGGACCCCATTGAAATCAATGGAGACCCGGACTTTTAGGTACAAAAAATGTTGTAAAATAGTCCAGGAAGGTCCTAGAGGTCTGCAAAAGGAAGGAAATGTGGGTAAGGGTGGGACAAGTGCCCTACAAAGAAATGGGGACAGGGAAATAACTTTAAATATTTAAAAAAAAATAAAAACATAAAAAATGCAAAAATGGAGATCATCTTCAAAATGGGTCTGAAAAGTATTAATTAACATTAGAGGCCATAGAACTGTAAACTGTAAAAAAATATACTTTTTTGACACAGTTTGAAGATGATTTTAGAACAGTTCTATGGCCTCTAATGTTAATTAATACTTTTCAGACCCATTTTGAAGATGATCTCCATTTTTGCATTTTTTATGTTTTTATTTTTTAAAAAATATTTAAAGTTATTTCCCTGTCCCCATTTCTTTGTAGGGCACTTGTCCCACCCTTACCCACATTTTCCTTCCTTTTGCAGACCTCTAGGACCTTCCTGGGCTTTTTTACAGCATTTTTAAGATTTTTCATTAAAATTACCAGAACCCCGGACCCGGACTTTTTTTGAAAAGTCCGGGTCCGGGTCCCGGACACCCCAAAGTTCGGTACGGACCCGAACTTTACAGTCCGGGTTCGCTCAACTCTACTCTCCAGCTGAGGTCAGCAGCAGTGCTTGGCCCCACCCACAGGAATTCTTTGCTGAGCAGAGGAGAGAGAAAAATGACAACTGATCCTAGGAAGCCTGTGTCTTATCTATACAGTATATATTATGGAAAATTGTTATCAAATACTTACAGTAATTTTCCTTTCCTGGCCTATCCTCACGTCAGCAAACAATGGGTTCATGCCTCCTCTGGAGCTCACATGACCACCCATAACTAGCTGATTAAAAGAGAGCCCCTCCCCCACTACCGTGTTCAATATCTTAGTCTGCAACAGGCCACTAGGGAGGGAGTCATGTGCTGACGTGAGGATAGGCCAGGAAAGGAAAATTACCGTAAGTATTTGATAACAATTTTCCATATTCCTGGCCATACCTCACGTCAGCACACAAACTGCCAAAGACAAGAAATATTTATTGGTCTCATTCCAAACCTTGCAGAACTCTGACTGCATGCCCGTAAAATTGAGTGAAAGGCTAGCTGTCTCACATACATCTTCCACTGAATCCTGGCACAACTACCCCAAAGCTGCCACCGCTCAGGTCGAAGGAGCTTGCACCTGTTCCTGGTCAGAAAGGTCTAATTCCTGAATGCCAATCTATTCATCCTGGTAAACCAACAAAAGATGACTCAAGAACCTGATGGTGAAATGAAAAGATCATTCACTTTCCTTCGTCTTTTGACCTTTACATGTACACTGGCCGAAACTTGTATAAGGACCTGAAGTCCTCTTGCTGTGTACTCAGTGACTCCACGTGAATGCCTGGAAGGACTGTTCCCAGTTTTCCTGAAAACTGCATATCACTTTAGATTTGAGCTTTGGAGATGAACGTCGTATCACTATTTCTGGTAAAAAGACACAAAAGGGATCTTTGCTACAATCTCCAACCTCTTTCTGTCTGAAGCAATTGCTGTCAGAGGAACTAGTCTTACCACTAGGAACCACACTGGAAATGAAACTTTTGGAGCACGAGATGCCTGTATTAGTGCTTTCAGAGCCAAGCCTAAGTCCCATGAAATGGAACAAGGATTTCCTTGGTGTTTGTATATGGATTATGGCCTGCATGAAGCATTTGTTTTATGGCTCTTCCACCAGCCTGAAAAAGAGGATAAAGGCAGAGACCTGAACTATAAATGGAGCTGTATGTCAGACCCACCTCAAGCGTCAATTGTAAAAAAAAATGTCCAGTATATTGGCTAGAGCTTGGCACTCCCGAGAGAAAACTTTGCTAAGCAAACATAACAAACTTTCTTCAGATCCTCTTCTATATAGCGTTCATGGCCTTGTGGTCTTCAAGGTCTGAACCACATTGGATGAGAATCCCTGCACCCCTAGTCTGGCTGATTCAATAGCCAGGCTATTAAGAGTCTCACTGGATTGGGGTGCTGGCATTGACGTTGGCATAAAAGATCTTGTTTGACCAGGAATGAGATTGGTGTTGCTGATGACATCCGTGGAAGCAATGAAAATCAAGGCCTCCTTCACAGGTGAAAGCACTTGTATGGCATAAACGTGTTCTGTCCAAATCTTAAGAAGACTATTCATAATCAAGGACACTGGAGGAAGACAGACATCAATGGAAAAAATCCCCATGGTACTGTAAATCCACCTTTCTGATGGAATGCACCATAGAGCCAATACTAGTTGAGATACGTATTGTTGTAAAATAATTTGCCTAACTGATCCATTAGTGGATCCTGCCTTTCCAGTAAGTAAACTGCAGTTAACTGTAAGCGTCTCTCCGCCCAGTGAAAAGTTTATGTTACAAAAAGTAACAGGAAAAGACAGACACTTGGTGCCCCCTTGGTGGGCAATGTAAGCTACTGCTGTCTTAGTGTCAAACATCAACTTCACTCGTGCCTCTTGGAGAAAAGATCCTGAAAGGTTTGCAAGGCTAGAAAAACAAAACCGCCTTTATTTAAGTCAGTCACTAGGCTCCAATGCCCTTGCACTGGTCTCCTCAGACTGGAGGCAGACTGGCATCCGAAGTCAGAATCATTCCATCTCCTGAGCTGAGAGGCACGCCACAAAAAAGAAGCACACTGGTGTCCAAAACTTCCATTCTTGCCAACTTGTGCAGACACAAAGACCTTCTGATCCATAGACAGCCCATCCCATTGACTGAGGAAGGCAAATTGAAAAGCCCCCATGTGCCATCTGGCCCCAGGCAGCACTGGAATGGCCATTGTAAAATGTTCCAATGGGGACAATGCAATTTCTGGCTGATATAAATGCTGTCTCCATGACTCTTCATAGGCAGATTGTCATTTTGCAAATGTTGCAGTTTTGGAAAACCACTTGACATATTCAGTTATGATAATCTGTGAAGGATCTTGGAGTAGTTTAAGAAGGGCTTCACTGTTTTTCCTGTTTGTTCACTAGTCGACTGAACTTGGAAAAAGGATTTCTAGGACAAGATTGTGACAGGATCTTTAGGAAAAAGGTTCAAGTCAGCTGATCACTTGTTTGTCCTTTTTGTCACTTCGGGAAGAATTTGATGAGGTTCTAGGAAGTGTCTAATAGTATTGACTTATACAGTTCACCAAAAGGTTTTGACGTTGTAAACGTTTTACTGTTAGACGGATACTTCTCAGTACCTCTGTCGTAAATATAGTCGGTCTTTAACGTAACAGGGGTAACCTTGTAAAATGTTACCGGTAAGGTC
This sequence comes from Glandirana rugosa, assembly GCA_018402905.1. Taxonomy (NCBI): domain Eukaryota; kingdom Metazoa; phylum Chordata; class Amphibia; order Anura; family Ranidae; genus Glandirana; species Glandirana rugosa. Next base: position 1,338,202 of record BLSH010500277.1, on the reverse strand, counting down.
ACGACGGACCCCGGTCTACCGTGTACCCCCGAAAAGTTAAACGGAAGGAGTCAGTTACCCTACCCGACAGATACCTAGTCTTCCAGAAACACAGACGTGT
>BLSH010500277.1:1314711-1334474 GCA_018402905.1 Glandirana rugosa | reverse complement strand
ACTTGCCCTAGTTTGAAGATGATTTTAGAACAGTTATATGGCTTCTACCGTTAATTAATACTTTTCAGACACAGTTTGAAGATGATCCCCATTCACCTCCATTTTTGCTTTTTTTATGTTTTTATTTTTTTAAAAATATTTACAGTTATTTCCCTGTCCCCATTTTTTGTAGGGCACTTGCCCTACCCTTACCCCCATTTTACTTCCTTTTGCAGCCCTCTAGGGCTTTCCAGGACTTTGTTACAGCCATTTTTGTGCATAAAAGTTTGGGTCCCCATTGATTTCAATGGGGTTCGTTGTCCGTGCGATCGTTCGGGTTCCGTCCGGACCCGGACCCAGACTTTGTCCCGAAGTTCGGACGGACCAGCAGAACCCGAACTTCCAGAGGTTCGCTCAACTCTAGTGGTAAGCGTCCAACTTAAGGGGGAAGGTGGTCACATGCATGTTCACATGGTGAAGGGTAAAGGAAGTTGTGTTTGCAGCAAGAATCGTCTGACTTAATTGGAACTGTTTATAGCCTGTATACATATTGGACTCATACTTAAGGACAATCACTTATCACGTGGTGTTAAATATACTGAGTAATATACTGAGTAACAGCAAGATGAGAAGGACTACTTGTTGAAAGTTATGTGTTGAGAACACAGATTGAATAACTCTCAGTTTACTTGTTGAAAGCTATGTGTTGGGAACACAGATTTAACAATTCTTATAATATAATTTTATGTTTTTAGTGCTACTTGTGTGTCAAGTCACATGTGTTTGCAAAGTAACACAATAAGTTTGTCAAACACTAATTTTTCCCTGTCATTTTTCTCTTTCTTGTATTCATACTGAGACAGCCTTGACACATTTTGATCACCAAAGAAATAATCATAAAAGAGTATTCTCCATGGGAATACTAAATCTTGGTGGGATAGTGGGATATAGGTGTGCTTCAACTGCTACCCAGTTACCTGTACTATATAGCAAGGGTTCAGCACTTCTCTAGAGTCACGTGAATTTCTAGTATAGTATACTATGTATCATACATTTATTCTAGCTCACACCTCAATTTTTGAGAAGTTGTATATCATGCAAAGGCCATTCAAATATAAAAATAACAAGAACAAGAATGTAATATATTGCAGCTTACCAGTCCTTGGCTGTGTTTATTTTCAGGCTAAAAATGTTTTTAGCAAGCACAGAGTATAACTAACTGGTGACCATGCCAGAAATGCAGGGTCATTATTATTTCCTGTGAGTTGTAAAGATAAATAAAATAGGATAAAAAGAATGTTATGTGTTAGAGATGAGCAAAGCAGAGAAAGTTTGGCCTGCAGTGTGGTTGTTTTTATTTATTTTTTCACATTTTTGGGGGAATGAGTAACAAGGGGCACTATGAGCCTTATGTGTGGCCATGAAAATCCAGGGGTGACTTTATTTCCCTTTTTCCTTTTATTAAAGGAGATTTCCAGATTCTTATAATCATTCCTTCCGCAGACCCTCAAATCCCTTTTAGGGGTCAGGATGTGGGGGTGAGGCCCTTATAATAGTAAACAATCCTTTATTAGATAAATACATAAATAATGTCAAATACAATGGCAATCATGTCATCCAATGATGTAGACCCATATCGATCACCATGAGTAAAACCCCAAGATACAGGCATGCAGCCATAATCATGCTGCCCTGCCAATGCTTCCATCACAAATAATGGTTCCATGACACTGCTGGTATGTAAACATGATGGCAGGGATCCCAGGAGGCATCACTGACCAAATACTATCATCGCCATATTTGGTCAATATCACCATGAATCCCTAATGCCGTTGTTTATATTCCATCAGCACCAGCACTTTTTAATGCTGTTAATGGAGGTATTATTATGGCCGCAAAATGACAGAATTCTGGCTGATGTTTGTTTAAATCATCACCCAAAGGTTCAGGCAGACCAACTGGCAAAATATAGCAAACTGTGAATAGACTGGGTTTGGGCTAAACTCATATTCAACCTGATCCCGAAGCTCAATCCATCTGTTATTTGTTTGAACTACTAATACTACCATCCCCTATGTAATGGAAATTAACAAATCAGACAAGTTAAAAGTCCAACCTTAGTGGTAAACATGGCTCCCTCTATAACTACAGTGGATGAGTATACGTAGCCACCCAGGAACAGAAGGTGTGTGATTCACAAGATGACCAGGTGAAAATCAAGGGAAAATAAGCCTGAAAAAAACAGCTAGTACCACAGACGTGTAAGCTGCAAATAATACATTTTTGTTTTTGCTTGTAGATGTGCATTAATTGTGCATATTTGGCAGTTTTTTATACTATTATTAAAGGTGTAGATGTGTAAAAGCTGACTTTCCTTAACTATGGATAACAAATGTTTGGGTTATAATATACAGAATATTAATGCACCAATGGTGATCATACAGCAGCTTAGCTGTATCCTCCTGTAACCAAGTTACTTGGCTTGTTGTTAAGATTGGCAATACACAACACAGGATCTTCAGGGATGTTTTCAGCTTTTACCAGCATTATATTACCACCATTTTTCATGTTTTTTTTGCGTCTTTTAGCATTTTTAAAGGGCCAGCGGTTTTTCTTTTTTTTTTTTTTTTTTTTTCAACTGATCTAAAACGTCCAAAAACGTTGGGGGTTGGCATTTTTGAGTGTTTTTGGGGCATTTTTGAGCTTTTGAACATTTTTACAGCTGAAAAACATCCAAAAGAACCCTCTGGTCTTGGGCTTCCTTTTACAGCTCAAAAACGTCACTGCTAAAAACAGTTGATAACAGCCTATGTGTGCATGAACACATAGGATAACATGATGGAGGGTTTATTGACTGTAGAAAAAAAACATCTGCAGCTGAAAACAGCTGCTGAAAAGCAGTCAAAAAATATCCTGTGTGCACGAGGCCTAAAGGAGAAGTACAGCCAAAGCTTGTTTGTCTGTACTTCTCTTGTGGATCACTTCTGTTTGGATCAGTTCTGCACTCTTCTGACCCGGTTTCCACTGAAGCCCACTGTCGGCTGATGTCACAGAGCCGGTCCAGGCTCGGGAAAGATCACAACAATATGGTTGGGATCCGCCCACATGCCTGGGCCGGCACCCAGCTCAACATCTTAGCCTGTTGGCTGATGTCACAGAGCCAGTCCAGGCTCAGGAAAGATCATGACCATATGATCGGGATCCGCCCACATGTCTGGACTGGCACCCGGCCGTTCTCACCCCCTTTGTTTGATCAGTTGATTCTCAGTCTTAGAACCGGCTGGAGACAGATGCAGCAGATGTTGTATTATATATTCACATATTTTTGGTTGTGGGCATGGTTGTGGGCCTTATTAGCTAAGGCTGATATATAAACAGTTTTTGGCTGCACCTTGTCTACCCATTGGGTTTTAATTCATTGGGTTTCAATTTAAGGGAAAATTTTATTCTGATCAATTTTCCTCATTTTTTTTTTTTTGTCATGTTAATTCTATGAAGTCTTTTCAACTTTTGTCCACTCAGTTGTAGTTGTAGTGTAGTTTTAATCTAAACAGGCAATCAGCGCAGAGATAATAGTAACAGTGTTGCAAGCTGTACACTGGGAGAAGATTTCACAGCCCCTCAGAAAATACACACAGTCAAAACACTAGTAAATGTCCATTCCTTGGTAAAATCATAGGAGAAAGTCCAAATACCAATCAGAACTCATGTGTCAAAGTAAGAAAATGGGAGAATACCTGGGGTGATAAACTCCCACCACCAATATAGAGACTGGCCTCCCACCTCAGACCATTGACCCCTGAATAAACAGGGTGGTCTTATGCGCTTGTCTCACCATGGGGTATAAGTATTCAGAGGCATCGGGTCCTGATATGGAGATGAGATCCTGGATGTCATATAAATAAATCAAAGGAGACTAATAGTGCTCAAGCATATAATGATTACACTCACGAATGGCTGGAGACATACACAAATGTCTCACACTCAAGCCAGGATAGCAGCGTGAGACGTCACTTGTTGCAGCTCCACCCACCATATGTGTTACTTCCTACGGGACTTCATCAGTGGGGTCAGTTATAGTTTCAGTTTCTTTTGGTGGGGATTTTCTTTTTAAAGCGGTAGTAAAGTCTCTTTCATAATATAAAATAATGTGCCCCCCTGCAGGTTTAAGCTATAATGTACTAGTATGCATCGCATACTAGTACATTATGACAGACTTACCTACAAACGGAGCCCTCCAGAGAAGTGCTGTAAGGGCTCCCCCTGGTGCTTCCATCTTCACGCAGTATTCGTTCCCCGGTTTCGCATTTCCCGGCACTTGATCGACTGGGCCGATGTGACCTCATGCACGGGAGTCACATTACTGCGGCACACAGAGTGGGCCATACATGGGGTCTGAGCTTCGCATGTGCGTCTCAGATCACATTACCAGCTAACAGGCGGGGGGGCATGTATGGCAAAAGAGACCTCTAGGGACTCTTCTGTTAAAAAAAGCCTGTCTGTTAGCATATTTTAACAATTATGTTTACCACTTTAACTGCCTCTCTCTATGCCAGTCTTTTGTATAAATTTAGTTGTGTTGCAGATGAATTAAGCATTTTTTTTACACGTGTCTTGACACCCTTACAACTATCTTGAATTTCTTGGTATTGAATTGAAATGTCATGTTGTGAATTTTTTTTTATTCTATTTATGGAAATTGCATTTTTTTTCAAATGTATTCTTCCCTCAGAGACAGTAGCATTTTCTGAAATTCTTCTAAGATTTGTTTGGTTGCTTTCTGGAGATCTTTGAAATCCTTTTGATCTGTGCCACCTTTTATACATAGGTCTCTATATTTGACTTGCCTTGAAATGAAAGCCCTCCCCTTCTAAGCTAATGCTATCTATTCATTGTTTAATACTCCATTGAGGAATGTGGTTCTTGAATTGACTTGTTGAATGGCAGGAGTAGGTCTTATCTTCAGGAAGCAAAGACTATGTACTGTATCTGGAACTGCAGGCTCAAAGAAAGTGATCTGAGAATTAACGATAGCACTTGCAGGCATTACAGGATGTCTGCACTTCTACAATTTCATGACTGGGTAGGCTACCCTTAAACTTTAGACAAACAGCTAAATACTTAGATTAAAAACAAAATGATTTGTATTTTTTGTCCATACAGTCCTGAGATTTACACAGCTTTGCCACACTGCATTGCCTGGCAGTTGAGGGCACTTGAATGTTCTCTGCTGTTGTTACACTTGCAATTTTAGTTCCCTTACCCACCCTGTGACCTGACATTGAGGAGCTCAAATCTCTGCCACTCTGCCCTCCCCTTCTATCAGCATCCCACTTGCACTGTAGCATATTTGATTGGCTCCTTGTGCTGCTTCTGTACTGAAGACAGATAGCATGTCAGATTCAGGTATTAATATGTCTTTAGTATAAAAAATACATTTAATGATGTATTAGGGAATACAAAGCTGCATTCATCTGTGCCTTTTTCATCTGCCCGTAGCTCAACTTTAAACATCTATTTATTATTTCCTGTTTATATCCAGTTACATCTAGAACTCCTTGTGTCTCTTACTCACTCTCTTATGCTGGCCATACACTATACCAAAAATCAGGCAAAAAAAAACGGTCATTTGGACAGTTCGTTCATCAGCCAGTAATGGGCGCAAAACGTTAATCGGTTGTGAGTTTTTTGAGCAAAAACAACAAAGGACAAGTTTGGAAATGTTTTGCCCTACGAGCAAAAAATCTTTGAATTACTGTGATTCTAGGGTGGCAAAAAATAGTTCTGCGTGTAATGCACATGACATAAAGAAGTATCCTGAAGTTCAGTTTCTTTGCGCGAACGTTCATTGCTAAAATCAACGCCTATCCTCAAAACATGAGCAAATTCATGAATGCAAACAGCACAAACAGACAGATAACCAAACAAACAAAAAACACCAAATACTGCAATAATAAAACTTTATTGCAAAGAAGAGTCCATTCGAAATGAGTGTACATAATGATATTTTATACATATCTTTGTTGTAAGGCCTCATGCACAAAGGGCGTTTTTTGACGTTTTTACAGCTGCTGTTTTCAGCTGCAGATGTTTTTTTCAGCAGTCATTAAACCCTCCATCATGTTATCCTATGTGTTCATGCACACATAGGCTGTTATCAACTTTTTTTAGCAGTGACGTTTTTGAGCTGTAAAAAAAAAACCAAGACCAGAGGGTTCTGAGAGACGTTTTTCAGCTGTAAAAAGGCTCTAAAGCCCAAAAACGCTCACTAACGCCACTCACCAACGTTTTTGGATGTTTTGTATCCATTGAAACAAAAAAAAAAGCTTATTGACGCCAGTGCTGAAAAAAGCTCATTAACGCTGCCGCAAAAATGCCAAAAAAGCTGAAAAAAATCACTGATAAGCTACTGACATTTTAAGGACGTTTTTTTAACATCCTGTGTGCATGAAGCCTTGATTTACTGTAATGTTTATTCCCCAAAATGTTAGCAATGATTTCCATAACAATAGCTTTCTTTAACCCCTTCCTTACCGGGCACTTAAACCCCCCTCCTGCCCAGACCAATTTTTGGCTTTCAGCGCTGTCGCATTTTGAATGACAATTGCGCGGTCGTGCGACGTTGTACCCAAATAAAATTTGCGTCCTTTTTTTCCCACAAATAGAGCTTTCTTTTGGTGGTATTTGATCCCCTCTGTGTCATTTCTGATCGCCGCTATAAACAAAAAATGAGCGTCAATTTTGCAAAAAAGAACAATATTTTTTACTTTTTGCTAAAGTACAAATCCATTAAAAAATTATTCATCAGTTTTGGCCAATATATATTCTTCTATGTATTTTTGGTAAAAAAAAAAATCGCAATCGGCGTATATTGATTGGTTTGCGCAAAAGTTATCGCGTCTACAAACTGGGAATTGATTTATGGCGTTTTTATTTATTTATTTTTTTTACTAGTAATGGCGGCGATCTGCAATTTTTATCGGGACTGCGATATTGGGGCGGACATGTCGGACATTTTTTACACATTTTTGGGACCAATGACATTTATACAGCGATCAGAAATGTAAATGTCCACTGATTACTGTATAAATGTCATTAGCATTGAAGGGGTTAACCAGCAGGGGGCAGTGAAGGGGTTAAATATGTTCCCTGGGTGTGTTCTAACTGTGGGGGGGCAGAGCTGGCCGGGACATAACAGATCTAACTGATCCCAGTGACAGGGATCAGTAGATCTGCTTGTCCCCTGTCACAGAACGGGGAACCGCCGTGTTTACAATGGCGGTTCCCCGTTCTGAGGCTCCTAAAGGTGATCGGCGGGTCTCGGGCGGACATCGAGTCCGCCCGTCCCACGGGCACGCTCGCGCAGCGTGCGGCGCTTGCGCGCGCGCTGCCGCCAGGGGGCGCGCAGGAGCATGCGCAGTGGAGGACGTCCATGGACGTCCTCCGGGCATTTCAGATCCGCGCTGGAGCCGTACTTTGGCTATAGCGCGGATCTGAAGTGGTTAAAACAAAAAATGCGGCCAATATACCTTCCATTTTTTCATTGTGATGAAAAAGGAGAACCAGTGGTCCTTGTGCCGCATATATTTTGAAAGGCGGCACATACACCACTGAGTACTGAGCCCTATGTGCAAAGCTCAGACGTCATCCAGAAGTGACAAAAGGCAAGTGCAAAGCTGCAATAAAGTGTACCTGTAAAAAATAAAAAAGAAGGGCCACTTATCATGAAACATATAACACTTTAATAATTCCTTGTCAATTTTGTTTATTGGAGTTTAACAGTATACAAAAAAAACTGCAATAGGACAACAAGAGATAATACATCTGAACATAAGATGGGGTAGAACTCCATAAAATTACAAGTACATATTATATTTCATAAAAAATAAAGTAGAATTAGTTATTCAAAAGAAAATTCTCATCAGTAAGAAATAGAGAATAATAGCAATTGTATTTTGTATTATTGTATAATCATTTTAAGTGCATATAACTCAAGAAAATAGTTGATATTGTTGTATCTTAAACAGTAGTCTAAGTAAAAATTGTTGTAAAACTATGAAAAGTAGACTGAGGTTCTGTGCTTAGAGCTAGAAGAAGAAAGCAAGGAAAAGGAATGAAAGGCAAGGATAGAAAAGGAGAGAAAAGAAGAGAAGAGTAGTATATATATATATAGAGAGAATATAGAGATATAGAGAAGAAGAGAAGAGAAATTCCTGGGATGAAGCATGGCAGGAGGTTTAAAATGTTTAATGGCGGTTAGCGTATATCGGCAAAATTTACCAAGGCATCAGCAGGGAACACTTCAATAATTCAACAACCCCAAAAAAGGATTAGTAACATTTTTAAACTTTATCAAGGGTATGTACAACATCCACTAATGTTTGTACTACAGAGCACACCTAATCCTTAATTTTTTCCAAGTCAGCTGTGCATTTTAAATGGTAGAAGCTAACAGCTGTGTGGTAAACCTATTCATAGTGTTGCCTTCAGAGGGTTGATTGACTGTAAAAAAAAAAGGACTGTGAATAAAGCTGCAAAAAATCAGTTGTGTGAATGTACTGTATGCTTTTGCAGACATACCTGTGCTGCTAGTAATCTCTCAGGATAATGTTATAGGGTCTTGTAACTCCAAATCACATTCAGCTGTTGGTAAAGCTAGGGTATGTCTGATGTCATCTTGCAGTGGAATGACATCATCACACTCTTGAGCCTCAGGAACAGTCAAAGCAGATTTCCTTTGTCTCTCTGTGTTTAAAAAAATAATGGTAAATCCATAGCAATATCCAATTTTAAATCACAATAATAGAAAGAAAAACACGCCAAAAAGTTCTGTTATGCAAAAGGAGGTAAGACATGTATAGATAGGGAAACATGTCCAAACATTACCTACCAAGTGTGATCAGAACAAATGAGAACATGTGAATGCAGGAAACAAGCAACAGCATAAGGCTCCATGCACACTGGACGGTCTATATAGTCATTTAGAACAACGGCTTTGTGGCAGAAAAACACTGCTTTTCAAACTTGCTTTTATCAGCCTTTTGTAATAGCCTTTATCAGCATTTTTAAGCATTTTTTGGTGTCAGCATTCATGAGTGTTTTCAATGCTATGGCTATTAACAGCGTTTTGTATTAGCGTTCATGAGCGTTTTTTGGTGTTAGCGTTTACAGGTGTTTTTATTAAAAATTGTAAAAATAATTCAGCACAGAGCCCTCATGGCTAAACTGCTGGCAACAAAAGTGAGTACACCCCTAAGTGAAATTGTCCAAATTGGGCAGAATCCCTGGTGTCATGTGGCTCGTTAGTGTTACAAGGTCTCAGGTGTGAATGGGGAGCAGGTGTGTTAAATTTGGTGTTATCGTGTCTCAATCTCACATGCTAGCCACTGGAAGTTCAACATGGCACCTCATGACAAAGAATTAATGGAGGATCAAAAAAAATTTTTTTTTCCTCTATGTAAAGATTGCCTAGGCTATACATATATATGTCAAAGTGTATTGACAATGTCTTTTTTAATTTGATTGTAGATTTCTGGCCACAGGACAAACTTTTGTCTCGCTGCATCATTATTTTCTTATGGGTGTAAGCCCGGTGTCCAAAGTGACATGGGAGACCTGCCTTGCTCTGTGGGAGGAGTTAAATAATGAGATGATGCCTGAGCCAACAGAAGAAATGTGGGAACAGATTGCTACGGAATTTTGGGAAAAGACAAACTTTCCAAATTGTATAGGAGCTCTGGATGGAAAGCATGTCCGAGTGAAAAAAACACCTTACTCAGGGTCCCGTTATTTCAATTATAAAAAATACTTTTCTGTTGTACTTATAGCATTTGCGGATGCAAATCTGCGCTTCACATTTGTTGATGTGGGGCCTACGGGAGTCAAGGGGATGCCCGAATATTCCGGGAGTCTACATTGGGGCGTCAGCTACACGAGGGACACCTCAGGATTCCTTCTAGTAGGCCACTTCCGGGTACTATCGAGCCCAGTCTTCCACTGGTGATGATAACCGATGAAGCTTTTGGCTTAACGGAACATCTAATGCGCCCTTATTACTTACTTACCAGCAGAGGATTTATAACTATAGACTAAGCCGAGCCAGTCACGTTGTGGAGTGCGCCTTCAGAGTATGTACAGCAAAGTGGCGTGTACTTCTTTCTGCCATTCACAGGGCTGCTGTTAAAAATCACGGGGCCCCATACAGCCTGGCCCCCCCCCCCCCCCCAGAAAATATCAAAACATTTTTTTTGCTAAAAATAAAATAAAATCATTATTAGCGGACACAAGCACAACATAGCTTACAAAATTCCTGATAAATCTAAGGGATAAAATTGTATTAAGTTAATAAATAAAACTCTGTGTGGGGTCTTGAGACTTATTCACATGGGCGCTATGCCTGTACTGTGTAAAATAGCAGTTTATTTATATGGCTGGAGCTGTGTGCAGGTAGCCTGTTACACTATGGGGAAGCAGCAGCTGTACGAACACAGCCACAAGTCCTACTGTAATTTGGCAGGCATGCGGGTGCAGTTGTGTGGCCCTGAATGCAGACAGTGGACATTCGGTGACACTCACCCACAGTTGCACACCTGTCAAGATAAAACCTGCATCTGTGTTTGTACAGCTGTTGAATTCCCATATAGTTATATGCAATATAGTTGTTTGAACAAACCACTCATTCACACTATACTTGCCAGAGTACTCATGTGAATGAGCCCTTATTATTTTATTTTATTTTTTACAATTCTTTTAATTTTTGTTGCATTTTTTTTAGCACAGAAGGATCAGAGCTGTGGGAAGGGGGAGGGTGATTGGTGTGGCAGGGGGGCCATTACTAGAACCAATCCCCTTGTGGCTCTTCCTGCAGCAGGTGAAACCTGGCAGGGATGAAAGGAGGAGAAGTTGACTGCACTGCAGGGGGAGCAACAGAGGGACCGGTTTCAGAGACTGATAAGGAAAGGAAATGTGACTATGCCTGAGTTCACATTGGTGCGGGAATGCAATGGTGCAAGTTCAGCTGAACTCGCACCATTTCATTCCCGCATTTCAGTCCCGACTTTAGGTGTGATTTTTAGAGACATCTGTGTGGGTTGCTGCACAGATGTCAATGGAAATCGGACCTGAAATCGCCAAAAGAAACTACTTTTGCAAATCGGTGTGGTGCTGCAAATGCAGTGCCACACCGATTCGGATAGTGCTATTGCCGGCAATTGCCGCCGATTTGGAATGCGATTTGACATGTCAAATCACATGCCAAAACACACCAATGTGAACCAGGGCTGACCCACAGTTTTGGATGCAATTGGACTAGTGTGAAATTCAGTTAGGTCTCATTCACATGGGATGTACAAAAGTGTACAGTACGAATCTTTTAATGGTGCTAGAATTAAGCTGTAGGTGGTAGAAAATAGGACACATTAAGCAGTTCAGTTAGTAAATGGTTAAATAAGAGTTGAGCAGTTATATAGGGATTTTCAGAGGGAGCAGGTGATGACAGAGTAAGGGAGAAGAAAAAGCAAAATTGAGAAGGAGGAATAAGCGATTTATAGCAAGGAGTGTAAACCTGAGGGCAGCCCAGCTACATTAAGAGCACTAAGTTGTGCTGGGAAAAGATAAGACAGCTACAGGAACAGAATGTAGCTGGTCGACCGTGACTGTATCAGTCAGAGCGATGGGGGAGAGAGCAGGAAAGAACATATGGTTGGGAAGTTGGAGCAACGGGATCGGCAGAGAGAGGATAGATTAGATGGAACATAGAATACAGGAGTGAAGTACTGAAACTGCAGAGACTAACCAAGGTATGATCAATGGGACTGAGAGAGAAGAAAGATCGGAGCACGAATGCAGGGTGGGGGTGATATACGAGAGTGAGTAGGGAAATAATCTGGAAGAGGGGATGAGAAACAATGTAATAATCAAATGTAACTAAAAAGGAATGTGATCTAGATTTAACTTTTAAAATAAGAAAGCCCTTTTTATTATTTCACTGAATTTTCTGTGAAGCTGCTCGGGCCCCCCCCCTACTGGCTAGGCCCGGTACAACAGGGCTGATTGTACTGGCTGATCAGCGGCCCTGGCATAATTTTTAAAATATCAATGAGAGGGTCTCCACAGAACCTGAACCCTCCAACCCAGGACAAGAATATTCAATCAATGGATTTGCGCAGCACTGCTAGAGTTATGAACATAAGTTCAGTTTGCCGATTTCTTTGTTTCCCCTGGTGATAGTTTGCCCTGGCAAGACCAATATAGCTAGTATGTTTTTTCTTGATATTACCCTTTTACTGGATATTTACCTGCAATTTTCTCACAGATTTGCATGTTTGAAGTAAAATAAAGTTCTTTATAAAGTTCTTTACATTTCAATAAAGTTATTTTAAAAGATCTATTTTCTTCTTTTTTTTACATTTGCTTTCTTGTGACGTCCGAGTTTAAAGTGCAGGTCAATTACTAATGTGACCTTTTTGCAAGGAAATGGTCATGTTTCTGGCAATGTCAGTGGCTGCAGTCCATGTTGCAGAAAAATGGGGAAATTGTATTACTTTCTAGTGGCAAAAAACACAAGATTATGATGTTAATATATTCTTTTATTTCAAGAACACCAAAAATAGACATTAGGTCAAACTCTTTAACCAATATAACAAGCCTACAACTGGCCAATTCAATGTGCAAACAATGGGTGACTCAGCCTACATTATCTGAAAAGGACAATCACAATTGTTCGTATATATAATCACCCTGTGATTCCTGGCATGGTGACTGCGAGGTATCCATGGAGACAAGTTTATTTCCCTGGCATTTAGGAGGGGGAGGCATCCTTGCAGGATGTACATGTTGGACGTAGGAGGTGGGATCTGGCATATTTAATGGGTAGGCATAGGTACGTTGAGGGCTGGTAATATATAGGCTTTGACCTTTTTTGTAAGTGTACATTAGCGGCTCAGGAGGAGCACTAGTAGAGGGGTATAATGGTGGGCCAGGAGGAGCAGAGGGACCTGTCACATCAGTGTAGAGGTATGCTGGTGGGCCAGGAGGAGCAGTGTTAGAGGGAACAGGCACATAGTTGCCAGTTAGTTGAACTGGAGAAGCAGTTCTGGACATGTTGTCACAAGGAAAACCTAAAATGGGTAGTGTTGGTAGTCCATTCCTTTGCACCACCGTACAGGCCACAACATAAGAGTACATGTTATCCATGCACTGCTTCTCCCGTTCAACAAGTCAGAGAGCAGCATAAAAAGGCTGCGGCAGAAAACTACCCAAGGGTGATTATGGTCTAGGAAGACATTGTTTTGTCAACTCCCCAAGCGCTGTACTATACGGTTTTCTGTGTCATTGCTTTCCGTTTCATGTTGATGACAAACACCACGTCCATGACCACGAACACTACTTGCCCTGGAGCGTGTGCTGCATACGCTGGGAACTGCAGTTTCCTATGAAGAAAAAAAATGATAATTGATTTCTACAAAAGGGATAGATAAGTAAGATAGGTAAGATGTCTATGTATATACATAGATTTTGGTGTGCAAATTGAGTAGGAAGCCATGGTTATGCATGAGCTATATTCATGAATCCTGCATGTCATTTCTCCACTGCCCAAGTGTGACATTTCCTGCAACAGTATCTTTATCTTCCCTGTCAAGATGAGACTGTGGCATGTAGGAGGCACAGGTACGGCGCAAATAGTTATGTAATACACAACAACAGTGCACAACCGTATCAATTTTGTGAATGCTAAGGTTGATTGCTATGTGAAAAATTCTAAATCGATTAGACATGATTCCAAAAGCAATCTCAGTCACACTCCTTGCCCTAGATAGTCTGTAATTGAAGATTTGTTTGTTTGCTCCCTTTAGACGTTCTTCAGGGAAAAGGTTTCAAAATATGCTCCCCAGAGAAAATGCATCATCTGCCACAAATACGAAGCTCAAACCTTCAACTGTCTCCTCTTTTGTGGGTAGATGTAATGTTCCATTTTTCAAATGGGTGTATAATTCAGTTTTTTCAATTACTCCTTCATCAGGATTTCTTCCATTTTTGCCAATATTAGTGAATAGAAATTCATATTTGGCATTGACTATAGCCATTAGAATTTTACTGAAGTACCCCTTGTAGTTGTAGTAATAAGATCCTGAATTTGAAGGGGGCAGCATCCTTATATGTTTGCCATCTATTGCTCCTGCACAGTTTGGAAAATTCCAGGGATCCTGGAATTGCTTGGCTATTGTTTTTCATTCACTGGATGATGATGAGAACTGTAAAAGTAAAATAAAAATTTGGGTAAATACAGGATCTATTTTAATCATCTACTTTTAATCTTCTACTTTGCTTTCAGGATATTACACAGGATATTACAAAGGATATGGCAAATGCAACTTTACCAAGCTTTGTTACTGCATCAGCAACAACACCAAGCAATAGGAAAAAGAGGTCATACCAAGACCCAATGAAACAACTTCTTTTTACAAGCATCTGCTGCTCTTAATCAGAAGAGAGATGAATGTGATGATTTGGGTGGCCTAACCACTAAGAACATTTGCAGGATGTGAGATGACCAGAAACAACTTCTTGAACCATTATTAATTCATCTACTTAATAAAGGACTGAGAGGTGAATTAACCAAGAATACACATTTGACTGAGTACAACACATCATATGGCAATCCTCCAGTACAACCTCAGCACCAAAATCAGTGGCATGCCCCATTAGCACAACAAGGACGTTTGCAAAGCAGCTGGATTCCAGAATATCATTACACATCCTTGTAATATATGTTTGGGTATTGAGGTTTATGCATACATTAAAACAAAATATGCCACATTTCTTTTTTGCACAGGCTTGGCTACTGTCAGGACTGTTTGTTTTGATTCTGGGCAGGGGAGTGGCCCAGGGAGAGCTGGAGACTGCAGGAAGAAATACCCCATACTTTCTGCAGTATGTTAAGGAGCCCTGACCAATCCCCAAACTGGATTGGCAGGGAGGCAGGCCTCCTTAAATACTGTGGTCTACCCAGTGGAGGAAGGAGAGATGGGGTGGAAGTTGGAGCATGGAGGCATAGTGCTATAGTGCTGAGGCTGTCGGTGGGTCTTGAGTGAGTCCCCAGTCTGGGGGGGTGACCTCGGCCAAGGGCTCGGGTGCAGAGATGAGATCCTGGTGGAGAGGCACAAGGTGGAGCAGGAGAGGACAGCAGGAGGGGAGTACTACAGCATGGTCTCCAGGAGGAGTTCACCGGGTCTCAGTGAGTGACACAGCACTCTGTAGCAGATTGGGAGAGAGACAGTCTGGAAAAGGTGCAGGAAGAGACTGTGACTTTGGTGTCAATGGTCAGTGTACAGGTGCTTGCAGTCAGGAGGACTGTTGAGACCTGGAAGAAGATGGGCTGGGAGCAGTAGTCCATCAGACCAAGTAGCCCATTCTACAAATGTTCTCTACACCATAGGGGTCTGCGGTCCCTTGCCTGCAAAATGCGGTTACTAGGCCCTGGTCAGGATAGAGGAACAAGGAGAAGCAAGTGTTGTGCTGGAGGAAGAAGGAGAGTGTATATACTGAGTGTATATAGAGGTCCCATGTAAAGAACTGTTAATCTCTGGGCATCCCATAATCACCCCTTACCACATCCAAGTTTAAACCCCTAATAAAACAAAAAAAACAAAGAGCCAGCCTGTTTCCTGACTCCGAATGCCAGCAAGGAGTGTGATTGAGGGCAGTGTGAGCAGTTGAACCACAACTTCCAGCCACCCTCAAAGGGGACGTTGGCTACAGGTGCATGGAGCATCTGTTCAGGTCCGCCTGAAAAACTGACAAGAGAATCTGAATGGTCCGCATGTGTGAAAGGACCCCTCAAAATAATTTGGCTATTGAGATTAGTCATGTTGACAACTAACAAACTGTTATGGTTTAAATTGACAACTTATTTTTAGGTTTGAATTTATGTGCACAGTTGAACTATTATTGCATTACGTGGCGAAAAATGTAACCATCTATCAATATACTGTTGTCAGGCTGTGGTGGGGCTTAAATCACATTTGTTCTGACTAATTTGTTTTTATTCTAATAAACAAATAGTTTGAATTTTTTTACCTTCAAATATTAATTTTTAAAGATGTTTCACAGACTTCTGGAATTATGCATCCCAATGACTGTGCAGAGATTCCTGTGCTGAACTTTAGGTCCTCCAAACTCCTACCAGTGGCGATGAGTCTCTGTTCTGGAGTTATGGAGTGTCTCAAAACTTTGTCTTGTTTGGTAATTAGTGGAGACACCAATCCTCAAAGATGCTGAAAGAAGCCATCTGGCATACATAGATAGTTCTTAAAGTCATCAGGATTATTCTCTTTCAATTCCCTCAGTAATTTCATGTGGGAAAAACGCTCTCTGTTCCTCAGCCAATCATTGCTCCATATTCTTCTCCTTTTATTTCGCTCTTTCTCCATTTCTTGTATGGCTAGCACTCCCAGCACTGCAATAGCAATTTTTTTTGTGTTTTGTCTACACATTCCATCAAGAATACATGAATATTCGCTGTGCAAACGACCACGATAAAATATTTCCTGCTACCACGAACTATCGACCACCCCCACAGGAAATGTGCAGGTGTGAAATGTCAAATATTGCCTCACTTCCCCCAAACCATTTTCTGGAACGTTAAATCGTGACCAGGGCAGCCATCAGAAATTTTGGGGCCCATTACAGAGCTTTAGACCTGCCCCCCCTGCGTCTGACCACCGACATTCCCCAGGGCCCGTCCACTGGCCATCACAGCACATCCGCCCACTAGCCAGGGGTGTACACATGTTGCAGCTGCAGTAGGAATTATACACCCTGTCACACTTACCAGGTGTAGCCTGCCAAGCATGACCCATTCAAGTGAAGTGTGCAATGCATGCTAGTGTGGGATCCAAGGGGTTAAAAAATAGTGCACAGGCAGCACAGCCTCACCCAATGTTTATAATAAGATCTTGCACCGCACCATAGGTGCTGGAGGTCCCAAACTTGGATCAGTTGTGGTCCAGGGGGCCCTCTCCAGGTGACCCAAGTTTGGTATTTTTATCGCCTATGGTTCGGGAGAACCATGTCCCCAAACTGGGTGCCCCCCTCCCATATAAAAAAACAGGGTAGCGCAGCAGGCTACCTTACAGAACCATAATCTGAGCCACTGGGGTGTGGTACACCAGTGGTCCCCAACCTTTTTGGCACTGGGGACTGACTGCATGCAAGAAAATTGTGCCGAGGCCCAAAGGGGGGGTGACACGCGTGGGGGGTGTGGGATTTTTCACGGGCAATTTGTCGGGGCAATGGCTGGTGTTGGAGCTTCAATCATCACAGCACCATGGTTGGTATGGTGTCAGGATGATTGAAGTGCATGATTTCTATTATTACATTGTAATATAAAATGAAATAGTAATGGTTCGACTCACCATAATTCAGAATCAGTGGGAGCCTTGTACTTGTTTTCCTGCAACTAGGCGGTCCCATCTTGGGGTAATAGAAGACAGTGACACCCGAAATTTGTTTGCTTATGTCCAATCTACTCTGTAATCTTGTTTTGGCTGCTGTCACTGCAGAAAACCCAGCTTCACAAAGATAGGATGTTGCAAATGGCATCAGATTTTTCAGTGCTTTTGTGGCAATTGGCGGATATTCTGCCTTGTCTTTAATCTAGAATGTATGAAGATTTGAAGTCATCTCAAACACACTTTTAAGGCCACCATCATTTGCAATCTCAAACAGTTTATCCTCTTCTAGCACGGACAAAGTGGATTCATCTGGCTTATTCACAAATGGGTCACTGATCCATTCCTTCCCAGTTTGGGGGTTTCTTTTGTGATTGGGAAGTAATGCTCAAATTCTTTTGAAAGCTGTGAGAGGTGATCATGCACCAGCTGGGTGAAAGAAGGCCCTGGCTCAGTCTCTTTCAAAAGTTCTGATAATGTTGGAAACATGTCAAAAATCCCATTGTTGACGTGTCACACCATAATTCCAGTTTGCCTTCAAATACAGCCACTTTATCTGCCGACTTGAACACAGTTGTCATTCTCCCCTAAAGTGACTGATTGAGTTTGTTGAGCAGGTTAAATATGTCACACAAGTAGGCAAGTTTTGTTACCCATTCTGTGACACTGAAATGTGCTGCAAGTGGTGACCGTTTTTCAGAAATAAATATCTGGAATGGCTCTAGTAACTCAAACACTCTGCTCAGTGATCTACCTTTAGAAAACCATCTCACTCCTGTGTATAAGAGAAGACTTGTGTGCTCTGCATCCATCTCCTCACAGAGCTGTTTGAACAGACGTGAGTTAAGGGCATGTACTTTAATATGGTTGATCATTTTAATCACATCCTGCAAAATGTTGTTCAGTTCAGGTGACATTTTTCGGCTAGCCAGCATTTCTCTATGGAGGACACAGTGTGTAGACTCACATTCGGAAGCAACCTCCTTGACCCGAGTAGTAATACCGGAAAGCCTTCCAGTCATGGCAGCAGCTCCGTCTGTGCATATGCCAACACAAAATGACCAAGCCAGATTTCCAGATACATAGTCATTCAAGGATTTGAATAATTCTGCAGCTGTGGTGTTGGTTGGCAACAAGAGTGCACATAATATATCCTCATGCACATCCTCCTGAAAAACATATCGCACAAAAACACTTTATTCTCTCTAGCAATTGTGCCTCAATATCTTCTGCGATATCAATTCATCTAGCTACAGTGCTAGCCGAAAGAGGAACATGTGCCACCTTTTCAACCGCAGTCTCTCCTAAAATTTCACGGCAAATGTCCTATGCAGCAGGCAGGATTAACTGTTCTCCGATAGTAAATGGTTTCTTTGATTTAGCAATGCGGTTAGCCACCAAGAATAAGGCTCTGAAGGCAGATGCATTTATCGAAGAGGTGGCCTTTAATAACTACTTCTGTTCTTCATGTTCATATTTTTGTCTTTTGAAAAACTCAGTAGGCTTGTCCTTCAATGAAAGGTGGTTGGTCTCCATGTGGCGAAGCAGTTTTGAAGGTTTCAGAGCTTCGTTGGATAGCCGCTCACCACATATTATACAAAGGGGATTTGGATAATGTGAATCACCTGTTGCAATGAACCCGTAATTTAAATTGTACTCTTGGTATTTTCTTTTAAATGCAGCTTTCTTTTGTTGGCAGTCTTAGAAGAGTCTTCTGTTGTCTAATCATTGGGTCTTTCCCCCTCTCAAAGAAGCTCTCCAACGACGTTGTTTTTTACTCATTTTGGCTAGTTAGCGAAGCCTGCCACCAGATACAGCCTGTCACTATCTTGTCACCAGATGTAGCTTGTCACTATCTTGTCACCATATGCAGCTTGTCACTGTTACAACCTGCCACCAGATGTGGATTGTCACTGTCTTACCACTAGATGCAGCTTGTCACTGTTGCAGCCTGCCACCAGATGTGGATTGTCACTTTTCTGTCACCGGATGTGGATTGTCTGTTCGACGTAGATCACCATTCTGTCACTGTTAGGTGTAGACCACCGTCCAACATTGTCACTGTTCGACGTATACCACTGTTCTATCACTGTTCGATGTAGACCACTGTTCTATCACTGTCCGACATAGACCACCGTCCGAAGCGATTGATCGGTTTTACTCATTTTTTGTTGCAGCAACCTCTCGAAGAAACTCTCCCCCTTTCTGGGTTACTAATCTGTTGTCTTCTGAGAAGATTCTGACGGTTGTTTTCTTTCGACGTAAATTTTCTTTTATGGTTCTCATGTTAAATTTAATGCCCAAGTAACGTTGTCCACTAAGTGTAATAGGTTT
>BLSH010500277.1:1279519-1298827 GCA_018402905.1 Glandirana rugosa | reverse complement strand
AACTAGATAGATCGAGAATGCCCATAGTAAGTAGTATGAAATTTAGCAACCAATGCCCTCTAGTGGTCATTAATGCTCATAGCAGCAACTTTTTGTTTTAGTAGTGTCTTAATGGGAGAAGAATATATTTATTGGTATAAGGAACTAAAATTTATAGAACCATATTTATATGCTGATAAGAGTGATGCATTTGTTTCGGGGGAACATTTCTGGAGCATGATGTTATTCTCCAAACAAATCCTCCCCTGATCACAAATTTTCGTTCATAAAAAATTGCCAGTATGCAGGACTAGAAATCAAAAAGGATATTTGGACTAGAAGTTGGAAAGGTAGCTGTTCAAATCTATATTGACGTTTTACCAATGTCTTCTAGTGGTATTTAATGCTCATAACAGCAATTTTATGTTTTAGTAGTGTCATAATGAAAGAAGAATCTATTTATTTGGTATAAGGAACTTAAATTGATAGAACCATATGTATATGCTGATTGGATTGATGCATTATTTTCAGGGGAACATTACTGGAGCAAGATGTTGTTCTCCAATGGAATCCTGCCCTGATCACAAATTTTCATTCTCAGAAATTTGCCAGTATGCACAACTGGAAATCGGAAAGGCCGATATTTGGACTAGAAGTTGGAAATGTAGCAGTTCAAATCTATATCAATGTGTAACCCTGATGGTACCAGGGAGTCCATCCTGTGTATCCACCAGGTTTTTTTAGGGGATATTTGTTTAACCATGTCACTGCCTCGCCAGTGTTTAAACACCCTATCTATTCCAATAAATTTCAAACCTGTAGGGTCCCTATTATGTTTCTCTCAAAAGTGTCTTGAGATGTTATGTTTAAGACAGCCTTTTTAATGGTACTAACATGCTTGTTGATTATTTTAAAGAGGGGTCTTGTTGTGCGGCCTACATAAGTCCTACGTAGGCCACACGGACATGTGAGAAGGAAGTTTAAAACCTAGGGTGGCATGTGGTTAATTTATCTATTTTAAATTGTTTTCCCTTTTCATTACTGAAAGCCAACAACTTTCTTCTTTTGTCACATGTAGCTTTGCACGATTTACATCTGCCACATGTGGAAAAATCTTTTTGGAGGGTCTGTGACATTTTTCGCTAACCGATTTCTCAAACCTGAGGCTTTTCTGTAAATAAATGTTGTATTTTTTGGGAGAACATCCCTAAGACATCTTTCAGAAGGATTGGTCAGTATTTGTGTATAATTCTCTCAATGCTCCTGAATTGGGTATGGTACCCTGAAATAAAGGATACTTCATTGGCCCCAGTTCTGTGCAGTTTACTTTTAAATAATGTATCTCTCTCAAGTTTACCTACCATTTCTCTAGTTTTAAGTAGTGTTTATTTCAGCTATCCCTTTCTAGAAATCTTTCTATGATTTTATCAGTTTCTAGATTGTAATCAGATAATTGGTATTGCTTCTAGCCATCTTGGATGATGGCAGCTTCTTTTTGAGACGTAGCCATTTCTGTTCACCTCCTTGAAGTAGATGCGTGACAATAGATGACCATTTCTCTTAAAAAGCTCCAAATCTAGAAAATTAATAGTCTCGCTATGCCAGTTGGCCATTCATTTGATACCATATTTGTTATTATTTAGAGAGGATAGGAATTCCAACAATCTACCTTCAGATCCATTCCATATTACCAGGATATCGTCTATGAACCTTCGGTAGCATTGCAGTTCTGGCCAATGTGTTGCATAACACTCTTCTTCCTTCCATTTATTAAGAAAAATGTTTGTGATGCTGGGAGCGTACTTTGTCGCCATTGCAACGCCTTTAATTTGATTGAAGTAATCTCCATTATGCCAAAAGTAATTGTTAGCCATAGCTGTTTCCAACCCCTCCAGCAAAAACTTTATTTGTTCTTGCTTAGTGGCAGTGAACTTATGTAGAGCCCATTCTGCAGCCCATAGGGCATCCCGTTGTTTTATATTTGTGTACAAAGATTCCACATCTATTGTGACTAATAGTGCAGAGTCCTGTATATTGAGTTCAGAAGCTTGAGAGATTATGTCCCTACTGTCTTTAATGAAAGATTTGCCTTTAGCAGCAAGTCGTTGGAAGAATATGTCTAAATATTCACCTAAACGAGAGTAGAGGGAATCAATCCCACTTAGGATGGGTCTGTGTCGTGTGTGTAGCTCCGCCCTACGTGTTTTGTCACATATGACGTCATCAGGGGCATGCCCACATGCGCACACCACACAAATTTATATTGTATCACCATCTGGGAGGACCAATCAGGCTATGTGGCATAATGAACAGAGGAGTGGAGATCATACCACTCCTATCTGATCAATGACAGCAAGCAGTTTGTTATTACTATTCAAACCAATTTAATGGCGGCGCCCCATTGAGTACCAACAACTGGATGGGAGCTATAAACAACCCCATCTAGTGTCCATAATTTATACTGCACCTTAAGTATAGCTAATTACAAGCAGCTGAACCAGTAATGTTGGTTCATAATAAGTTAAAATTGATACAAACTGTGGGGGCTTGGCCTGGAGAGCGATGTGAAAGGACGTGCGGTGTCAGAGCTCCCGTCTTCTAAACTTCTGACAAGTTAATTCTGCATCTATTTTGGCTCCTTTCGACTTCTTAACCCTCCCAGGACATACCTGCACACTTGGGGAACATGTCGCCTCCAAAAACCGCTAAAGAATCCACTGTGAAGCTTGCTAAATACCGGCTTCAGGACAAGGGCTCACAGGCCGAAAAGGGCGCTGGCGCCCCCTGGAAGTGGAGCCTTCAGCGTCGGAGCTCAGGGTGCTGGACACCATAGCACAATGTTAGGGGACCCTCACTACAAAAATAGAGGAGGTCAAAATAGACATATCACTGATCCGGCAGGACCTCTCCACGCTGCGAGACAGGGTCACTGAGGTAGAGGTACGGATCGGTGCTGCGGAAGACATCCTGCATCCCCTCCAGCATGACACAGACGAGCTCCAGCGTTGCATACAACAGCTGCCCAGCAAGCAAGACAATATGGAGAACTGCCTGCGAAGGTGCAATCTCCGCTTTATTAGACTACCAGAAGCAGCAGAAGGTAAGGACCCGGCAGGGTTCCTGGAACAGCTCCTAATCAAGACCTTTGGTCGTGAGGCCTTCTCGGTCATGTTTGCTGTAGAACGCGCGCACTGTATCCCGGCCAAACCACCACCACAGGGTGCTCCGCACCTTCATAGCTACGTTTCTAAACTTTAGAGACCGGGACGCTATCCTGAGGCTGATGCGGGAGAATGGGAATATCCCCTACACCAATATCCATATTGCAGCATTCCCTGACTTCTCCAATGAGGTGCAAAAGCAACATGCACAGTTTCAGGAGGTCAAGAGAAGACTCAGGGTGCTGCACATGAAATACGCCATGCTTTACCTGGCACGCCTGAGAGTGGAGGTGGATGGCAGAGCCCAATTACATTTTTTGACACCCCAGAATCGGCACTTGCCTGGATAGAACGAAGAGCAGGCTCGGCCTGAATCCTTGCTGGTAGCACCCTGACCCTGAAGGCACACCACAAGGCAAGTTGTGACTTGACTCCCTTGCTGCCAATATATCCTAGAATGTCTGCCTTCTCCTTGGGGGGTCCCAGTCCCCTCTTGTATACCACCGAGACACTCATCCCTATCTTCCCTACTAGGCATACCGAGCAATAAGCCAGTAGCCTATATCTACATGCACATCCATTATAGCCGGGACATGCCATGCGGCCCGGACATCCTGCCTCCTGAGGATTTGATCACGGAGCCAAACGGATAACATTAGACTATATGTGTGTGACTTTAACCGGAGGACCCTCACAACCTCTTAGATGTTGGAACCATGCGAGTGGACCGTCGACCCGAGGAGAGATGTCGCCCCCCTAGGCGGGGTAACTACCACTTGTTTTCTACTTTTTTTTTATTCTTTTTTTTTCTTTTTCTTCCCTTGGGGCCACAACTTGGAATTTTCATTACTCTGCCCTGTTGGTAGCCTTTAACCTTATAGAACATGATACACCCTGTTTTGCACTGTGGCCACATTTAAGCTCTGTGCCTCCAGCATTTTGCCAAACCTGGAAGATTATCGCTACTCAATATGTTTGGGGACATAAGCTCGCATCAAGTTGGGTGGATGTCGAGCTGGGTGGTGTGGGTACTGTTGGACACGTTAGTCCAGTTGGATTGACACTATTATGTGTTGTAATGCTATTAGAACTGTATAGATTCTTATTACATATGGTCGTGTTTACTATGCCCTATGATGGTGGTGTTACATGTTGTGATAGAGTAATGTGTAGGCCTGTTATTACCCTGGGCATCCGTCCATGCACTGACATACCACCACTCCTATTCCCTCTGTCTCCTCAATGGGGTCAGTTAAAATACTGACGTTGAACGTCAGAGGCCTTAGAGACAAAGTCAAGCGAACGGCTGTTCTTTCATTTCTCAAGGCCCAAAAGGTAGACATCTCAGCCCTTGTGAAGACACACATCACGGGCCACCTGCGACCCTGGATAGGTTGGGTCTTTAGTTCGACCCACTCGCAATATTCCAGGGGTGCTGATCAGCAGAAATGTCCCGTTTGAATTGATTTCACTATGGACGGATCCCCAGGGTCAATATGTGTTTATATCTGCCACCATTAGAGGTTCCCTCATTTTGATATTGCCGTGCTACATCCCCCCTCCGTACTGCTCAATGGTAATAAAGGAAGGCTTGGCGTTCCTCACTCTTTATCCGACCGTCACGTTGATATGGATGGGGGATTTAAATATGGTGTCTACCCCTGTGCTTGACAGACTTAATACGGCTGGAGATGGGGCACTGTCCACAAACCCTACTAGATTCAGCCGTATGATGACCGAGTTTGCCCTTACGGACCCTTGGAGACATAAATATCCTACTACTAAGCCTTTTTCCTGTTTCTCCACTACTCACAACACCATGTTTAGAATAGACCTCATTTTTCTATCCACAGCACTTCTACCTAAACTAATGACAGCGGGCTTTGTAGCTCGGCATCTATCAGATCACGCCCCCTACTGGATAACCGACTGGAGACACAGTGGAAAATCCATACTGGCTTTCAGTACTGGAAACCCACTCGGACATTTCTAGTGATTTTCAATTTTTCTTCCTCCACTATGGGTGCAGTATGGGAAGCCTTTAAACTACATGCCCGCCTGACACTCTCTACACGCATCAACAGACACAAATCTAACTCTAAGGTGGCACTTCAACAAGCCACCGACCACCTTCAGCAGCTTGAGAATACCTTTACTCAACACCCCACTGCCCAGAATAGTGATAACCTTAAAACTCACGCTCGTGTAGTGGCCCATTTGCACATCGAGAAAGCAAAACAACACCTGTTCTTCACTAAGTAACAAGTGTTTGAATATGGTGAACGGGCGAGGAAGATTTTGGCATACCTTGCCCATCTGCATGCGACTCCCCCAGTGGCGGTTTCCCTGACCACCTCCAATGGGGAACAGATCACTACCCCACAGCAGGTCGCCAGCGAATTCTGACGATATTATGCCGACCTATACACCTCCAGTAATACGCGCACCCCTCAACAAACAGAAGATTACTTACAAGATATACCCCTCCCGCAGCTTACGGAGGCTCATCACACCAGTTGATATCTCTACAGCAATTTCACAACTTGCCTCCTCTACAGCCCCTGGAACAGATGGCCTCCCCCTCGAATTCTATGCAACATATGCAGATGTCTTGGTGGATAAGTTGATACGCCTTTATCAGGACATATTAGATACTGAAATCCTGCCCCCATCTATGCAGGAGGCAAAAATTATAGTGATCCCAAAGCCGGGTAAGGACCCCCATTCCCCGGAGTCATATAGGCCGATCTCACTACTCCAGGTCGACGTGAAGATATTGGCCAAGGTTCTGGCGTCGAGCCTCAACCAGGTGATCCTATCATTGATCCGTACAGAACAAACTGGATTCATGCCGGGTAAAAACACGGCAATGAACATTAGATGACTCTTTCAGAACATTCAGGCTACACATGACAACTTGGGGTCCTGGGTGGTGTTGGCGTTGGACGCCGCCAAAGCGTTCGACTCTGTGGAGTGGGGATTTCTATGGACTTGTTTGCAGAGATTTGGCTTTGGTCCAAGATTCGTTAAATCAGTTCATCTGCTTTATCAATCCCCCAGGGCTCGGGTGTTGGTGAACGGGTGGTTGTCGGATAGTCTCCCCCTAGGTAGAGGCACCCGCCAGGGGTGCCCCCTCTCTCCCCTGCTATACACACTGGCGGTGGAACCCCTGGCCGTCGCCTTAAGAGACAATAAGAAAATTGAGGGTCTGAGGGTTGGGAGCTTCGAGGACAAGGTGGGTCTTTACGCCGACGATATGGTCCTATATCTAGCTGATTCCCATCACTCCCTTGCTGAGGCTTTATCCACTATAGAAATAATGGGGCAACATTCCGGATTAAGAGTAAATTGGGACACATATCAGATTTGGGGGTACTAGTTACTAGATCCCTAACTGAATAGAATACACTTAACCTAGAACTCCTATTTATACTGCTCAAAAGCAAGATTAAAACCTGGGCCAGGCTCCCACTGGGTGTATATGGCTGTGTTAATCTCGTAAAAATGATAATCCTCCCTAAAATTTTGAATTTGATGTGGCATGCTCTCCTTCCCTTAGTTCTTTAAGACTATTGACTCCATACTCAACTCCTTCATCTGGGGGTCATCAAGACATAAGCACTCCTGGCAGGCCATGAAGAATCCCACTAACATGGGGGGTCTTGCTCTTCCGGATTTCCAAGCTTACTATTTAGCCTCCCAGGCTTCCCACTTCTACCATTACCTGAAGACAGACCTACCCCACTTTCAGTCACTAGTTAGTAATAAGCCAAACCACCCAGCGTACACACCTCTGCAAATGATGCTACGAAATGTCACACATCCCCCACGTCCTAAACATATCGCCGATATGGCTTCTCACCATCGTTATCTCTGGAGCAAAATTATCAAACTAGCGAAATACCCGCTATACCACATTCATACACCTCTCTGGTTCAACAGGGACCTACCCGAATTACTTACCATCCCAGATCCCAAGATATGGATAGATAAAGGGATCATATACTTGCATCAAGTATTAACCTCAAGTGGACCCAAAACCAGGTACTCAAAGAAGACTTTGCACTTCCCAATAACCTCTTTTTCAGATACCTTCAACTGCGACATGCTTTCACGACACAGTTCGCTACCAGTCACCCCCAGCTATCCCCTCCCGAAGTAATAACCATTATACTAGGAGAAGAACCCGCTAAGTTAACCTCAAATCTATACACGACCATACGTCTCTCCACCACTACTGACCTGGCATATAAAACCAAATTAAAATGGGAAAATGACCTGGGGGATTAGATGACGAGGACTGGGACAAGATTATGGAGAGTGTCAAACTAGTGTCTCCCAGGCTGCCTGACCGTCTTACTCAACTATATATTATGCACAGAGCCTACCTTACCCCACAAAGAGTGGCCAGATACCGATCAGACAGGAGCCCAACATGACGGGCACATTTTACCACATGATATGGACCTGTCCCAATATCCAAATCTGGCTCCAAATTACACAGTTCCTCCATGATGACATGGGGTCTTCAGCCACCCTAGACTCAAAATTGTGCCTCCTTGGCCTGTTACCCGACATTGACACCGATAAACACACTGCATCTTTCCTCAGGGAAGCACTCTTTCTTGCCAGAAAAACCATTGCCAAGGTGTGGATGCAGTCAATCTCCCCCGGGGTGCTGGACTGGATGAGGGAGGTAAATACTACCCTGCCTTACAAGAATCTCATATATGAACACCGGGGATGCCCCCTTAAATACTCTAAAATATGGGACAGGTGGCTATCTCGCTCTGAAACATGCAATGACGAGTAAGTTAAGTGGGCACGAGTTATAGTGAATCATAGATGCTATCTAATTTATGATTGTATTGAAGTATTTGACCTGTAGAAACAAGTTTACATGGCTCGGGAGACCCTACAATGGGCACACTATATGTCTGAGGCTCTATATTGGCCGATCTGAAACCAAAATCTAATAAAAATGTCAGTATGTGAATATGGTGTAATGGATGGATGCTGTATCAAGCTACCTTGTATATATTGCTCCAACACAAGCAAATGTGATGATTATGATGTATGTAAACTTATTATGTTCTGCAACCTTTATTTCAATAAACTTGGTTTTTTGATTTTAAAAAAAATTCATACAGACGGTCATCCAGGACTGATTATTTAATTACATGGATACAGATTCATAAAAATACTTAATTAACTAACTATTATTTAAAAACAGTTGATATCCCATTCTATGTTTAACCCTAAAGGGGCATAGGATTTTAAGCGATAGATCCAGCTGGTCTCAGCTTGGGAAATATATGTTATCACCCCTCCAGTGTGGGTTTTTCAAGGGCTATAAAAGTGGTTCCTGCAGGATTTCTATTGTGTTTCTGGTCATATTGTCTAGAGACACTATGTCCTGGGAACCCTTTTTTAATGTTGGAGATATGTTCTCCCAACCTTACAGACAGAGCCCATGTAGTCCTACCTATGTAGTCCAACCCACATGGGCATTTAATGAGGTACACTACATGATGTGTGGAGCACGTAATGAAGGACTGTATATCATAGGACCTGCCTGTTTGAGAAGATCTAAAATTCTTCTTTTAAAGATGGACTGAGTTATATGCACATATACTGTGACTTTTTTAGCACTGCAATGTCTAGTTTAATTTAAACCATGCAACTAGTCTACAGAATAAAAAAAATATTGTACACATGGGTTCTTTTAAAATATACTTTATAAGCATGCAGTTGTGCATCACTAGAGTGTGCAGTCTCATGGCTTTGGATTAATGTGGAGAAGAGTAGAAAAGTATTCCTAGTTCCAGCTTACTTCTGGAAACAAAAATGGTGAAAGAATGAAAAAAACCTTGAGTTAAGACAAATTAACTATTTCCTCCAATGAGGAGGCTCCTCCTCCTATTGACCATACTGTGAGTCTGTTGACCTTTTTCATGAAAAAAGGACAATAAGGTTGACAAAAGTCAAGTAAGACAAGCCATAGAGGGAGCAAATTTCTGTGTTTGCAGGAAAGAAATTTGCTTGATTCTCCCATCAACACAGACAGGGAATCCCTCTTGCTGGGCCATTGTCTTCTTTAATCTCATCCTTCACTAATACCTAGTTGCATACCTTTTGTAACAAGCAAAAGCAGTATTTGCAATGGTAGTTTTGAAGATTTCCTGTTGCTGTTAAAATGGTTGTAAGGTCAGAAGTTTTTTTATCTTAATGGAGTCTATGCATTAATATAAAAAGCCTTCTGCAGCAGCCCCCCTCAGCCACCCTAATACTACCTGAGCCCCATCTCTATCCAGCGATGTCCATGAGTGCCTTTACCATCTGGGATTCTCCCTCCTGATTGGCTGAGATACAGCAGCGGTGCCACTGGCTCCTGTTGCTGTCAATCAAACTCAGCCAATTGGGAGAGAGAGGGGGCAGGGTCAAACTGCAGCTCTGTGTCTGAATGGACCCACGGAGCTGTGACTCGACTCGGGTGCCCCCATAACAAGCTGCTTGCTGTGGGGACACTCAACAGGAAGGAGAGCCAGGAGCTTCAACCAGGGACCCCAGAACACAGCAGGTAAAAGATGTTTGTTATTTTAAAAGAAAAAAAACAAGACTTTACAATCAGTACCTCTAGTGGTGTCATTATTTGCTCAACCCCTGGCACTGTCATTTTTGCTGGACAGTTTGGTATATATGTCAATGCAGAGAGAAATATATTTAAAAGCTTATGAAATAAAACATATATATAGGGATTAATATCATTACATGTGTTAACTCCATACAGTTATCATAAAACATTATTTTCCTGTGATTTTGGTCTTTTAAATAAGTTCAAAGTAATAACATTTTCACTTCAAAGCTTTGCAAAAATACTTCTGCACAAAGAGACTACAGTATTTATACTTTGCATAATATAGTTTCTTTAGTGATAAAAGATAAAATATATCAAAACATTGTCATTTCATTTATGCCCTAACTACTAAAAAACCAAAAAGACCCACTAAAATATGGTCACAAGATTCATCATAGACTATAGAATCCTTGTATTTTATTTAGCCCTTCAGGACAATCTTTTCATTGCATGTATGATAAGATCTATGTTGCTATGGAAATTGTTCTGCAGTTTGGAGAAACACTGTACTGACTGTTATGTCCTTTATTGATGTGCTAATTTTATGTATGCTATCTGTGAATCTTCGACCATAGTGTGATATAAGAGATTCCTTTAAAAAGTAGTAATTTTCTGTGAATTTTTTATACTGTCTAATGTATAAAGTTGAATAACACAGATACGAATTACATTCAAACAGGCTACATAACATACATACTTTTCAACAGCAACTCTTTTAAAGTTCAAAAATTAAGCTTTCTGTTTGACCACTCCTCCTCCTTTGTGAATCGTAGCTAAGGAGGTCTGATTCCAGGGACAAACAGAACTCTAATCCAGGAAAGCAGTAGGCACTTTCCCTGCTGTACTTTATGTGTGAGACCACGGTACCATTGCATTCTAATGTGAATCCAAACAGTGCAATGACGTGAACCCATTATAAAGCATGGTCCAATTTGCTCCAACGGGGGAAAAAAATGTCCTCCCTGGTCCCCAAGATGACAAAAGACTATTCCCTGGATCAACAATCCCCGGTGTTGGTATCTACAATGTTTATATCCAGTTATACTTTGTGCATTTAGGAATGCATCCAGCTCTTTTCTAAAACAATCTACTGAGCTGGCCAGAACTAGTTCTTGAGGGAGATTATTCTACATTTTCACAGCTCTTACTGTGTAGAAGCCTTTCTGTGTGTGGAGGTTAAATCTATTTTCCTCCAAACAAGCTGGGGTGTCCCCTTGTCCCTTGTGATGATCTTAAATAGAAAAGGTGAGAGCTTTCAAGAGCTCGCCATCGTCCTATATCTGACAGAAAAAGGTGTAGAGGTGAACCTCTCATGGGGTGGACTTTCTAGGCACAGGTGGGATGATCTTAAGGAGTTCACTCTATGAATCACTTATGTATTTATACATCATGATCATATTCCCCCTTGAAGATCTTCAGTCTTAACAAAAAAAATTAAAAGTCAGCAGCTAGAAATACTGTAGCTGCTGACTATTTAAAAAAGGGATACTTACCTGTCCAAGGACCCAGCACCATTCTCACAGGCTAGTTTTTCACCAGTCTTTGGATCCCCGACACTAGCATGTTTATTAGGGGAGTCCACCTGTGACTCCTTATGGCTAAACTCACAGCCAAACTCCCAATGCACATGTGCGAGCTGTGTTATGCTTTGTTAATGGTCCCACAGCCTCCTGGGACCTGTGTCCTAGAAGGTTGCGGGCATGGATGGGGGGAGAACCTCCATGCTAAAAATAGGTACCCACTCCCCCCAAAAAAAGAAAAACCTCCAAAATTGGGAGAGGAGGGGAGAAGGAGATGTTAAAGCTGAACTTCCCTTTAAGGGTGGGGTTCCGCTTTAATTGCCGCTTCTCAAGAGACGATAATTAAGTTAAGCAAATCTTTCCTCATACCTGAGCTTTTCAGTGCCCCATCAGTTTGGTTGCCCTTCTCTGCACTTTCTCCAATTCCCCAATGTACTTTTTGTGAACTGGTGTCCAAAACTGAACTGTGTATTCCAGATGAGGTCTTACTAATGATTTGTATGGGGTAAAATTACAGTATATGTGCCTCTCTCTATCTCATTCTCTGCAGTCTAAGCCCATTTACAAGAAAATATTTTGCTTTCTTTAGATACTACACATGGCATTGTATGCTATTATTAAGTCTATGATCTCCCAGATTCTTCTCAACCATTGACTCTCCCAGTTGTACTCCTTCTAAAATGTAAAATGTAAGCATATTTTTTGTCCCAAGTGCATTCATTACTTTACATTTATCAAGATTAAACTTCAATTGCCCAATTAAATAGTGCATTGTGATCAACTCATATCCTAGAGACATCCTGTAAGGATGTTATTCCACTACGTACAGTAGCTTGGCATTATCTACAAACACAGAAATGGTACGTTGGATCCTGAATTTTATATAATTTATAAATAGGTTAAAAAGTAATGGTCCCAACACTGAACCTTTGGTTAAACGAATAACCTTCAGAGTATGAAAAATGAATTACTACTCTCTGAATATGGCTGCTTTTTCCAGTTTTTTATCCATTTGCAAACTGAATTTGTAAACCTGTAGACTTTAACTTATGTGTGGGGAACTGTGTCAAATGCTTTTGCAAAGTTCTTAAAATACCATATCCACAGACATTCCTTTGTATAAGTTTTTGCTTACTTCTTCAAAAAAAGGAAAGATGAATTGTTTGACAACTTTGGTCTTTCCTGTCTATTGCTTAAAATATTGCTTCTTGCAAAAACTCTTCTATGTAGTCTTTTATCAAATGCTCAAATATCTTCCCAACTATAGAAGTTAAACTAACCAGTCTGTAGTTAGTTGGTAAAGACTTTGACCTATTTAAATATAGGCACTGTATCGGCCTCGCACCAATCTCGTGGTACTGAGGCAGTAATTAAAGAGTCTCTAAAAATGAGTACAATGGCTTTAAAATAACAGGGCTCAACTCTTTAAGCTCTAGTTGTTTTATTCACCTTTATTTTGTCTAAATGTTTCTGGATCATATTAGTTTTCAGCCATTGGGATTATTTTGGAGCTAAGTCAATCCTATACCCACTATGGACTTGAGCTCCCCCATTAGTAGAAGAAGGTATTTAATATAGTTTCCTTTTCTTTGTCCCTAGTCACCAACTTTAAATGATCTCGAAAAGGGCCTACATGCTTAGACTGACTTTTTATGCTATTAATAAAAAGTCAATCATTAATTTTGAGTTTTTTTGTGGCCTTGATTTCCTTTTTACATATTTTGTTTTATTCTTTGTAACTTTCAAATGATGATAGTGTTCCTTCATTTTTGAACTTTTAAATGACCTTTTCTAATTCTTTAAACCTTTTTTAACTTTGGACTTAGTTAAGCACATTATGTAAAACTTACCTTGAAACAAAGCTTTTCCAGTGCCGCGATGTCAGCGCTGCAGCCGCTTCCATCTTCACCCACCTTGCTTCCGGGTTCTGTGACTGGCCAGGCACAGGGGTCAAAAGGAACAACATGGGTGGCCGTTCCTTCAGAGCGCATGCGCCAGTCATGTCACTGGCTGCATGTAATGTAAATATCTCCTAAATGGTGCACGTTTAGGAGATATTTACACTACCTATAGGTAAGCCTTTATAGGCTTACCTTCAGGTAAAAGTCAGTAAAGGAAGTTTACTTCCTCTTTAAATGAATTCATGTTATGGTCACTGTTGTTCTTTTATATGAACATTAGTAATAAACTCTACATGGTTTGAGAGTAACAGGTCCATCAGAACAGCATTTCTAGTTGGGACTTCTATAAATTGTACTATACCATTGCCCTGTAACAAATTTATACATTTCCAGACTTTTACCATTCCAGCAGTGCTATTACTCCAGTTAAAGTGTTGGATAACACTGGGGAGACAAATGTTTCAGTAGACAGGTTGAAATTTAAAACATTGCCTTATGTTCAATTTTACATTCCACTATTTAATAGATATGTGCAGTTCGTTTCCCAAATTTTTCCAAAAACTTATTTTTAATAAGAACGAAAATCTGAAAAAACTAAAAACCGAATGAACGAAAATCCAAAATTCAAAAATCCGAATGAACGAAAATTCGTAATTTGAAAATCCAAAAATTCGAAACCACGAAAATCCGAAAATAAGAATCAAAGTCCGAAAATTTGAAAGAACAAAAATCCGAAAGTAGGAATGAAAAACCAAAAATTCAAAAGAAAGAAAATCTGAAAATAAGAACGAAAATCCGAAAATACAAAAGAACGAAAATCTGAAAGTAAGAACGAAAATCTGAAAATTTGAAAGAATGAAAATCCGATAATAAGAACGGAAATCCAAAAATTTGAAATTCCTAAAGAACAAAAAACATTTGGATAATTTCTATTATAATTATAATAATATAATTTGAAATGAAATTCCAATACTTACCTATAATTGCATAGTTAACATTATTATAGTTATTTTTTTATAATTATTATTATTATTTATTATTAATAATAATAATACCTATAATAATAGTTATAAACTATTAGATTATAGATAGATATTGGAATTTCATTTAAAATTTGGCTGTTAGTGAACATAATGAATAATTAATCATTATTATAGTTGTATTTATCATTATTATTATTATTATTATTTATTAACCACTTCAGCCCCGGAAAGATTTACCCCCTTCCTGACCAGAGCACTTTTTGTGATTCGGCACTGCGTTGCTTTAATTGACAATTGTGCAGTTGTGCGAGGTTGTACCCAAATTAAATTGATGTCCTTTTTTTCCCACAAATAGAGCTTTCTTTTGGTGGTGTTTGATCACCTCTACGTCACTTCTAATCACCGCTATAAACAAAAAAGAGTGACAATTTTGAAGAAAAAAACAATATTTCTTACTTTTTGTTATAATACAAATCCAAAAAAAAATATAAAAAAACAAATTTATTCATCAGTTTAGGCCGATATATATTCCTCTTCATATTTTTGGTAAAAAAAAATTGCAATAAGTGTATATTGATTGGTTGCCACATTTACAAACAATGAGCATTCATTTATAGCATTTTTATTTTTGTTTTTTTACTAGTAATGGTGGAGATCTGCAATTTTTAGCGGGACTGCGATATTGCGGCAGACATGTCAGACACGTTTGTCACTTTTTTGGGACCATTGGCATTTATACAGCGATCAGTGCTATGAAAATGCAATGATTACTGTGTAACTGTCGCTTGCAGAGAAGGGGTTAAACTGTAGGGGGCAAACTAGGGGTTAACTGTGTTCCCTATGTGTGTGCTAACTGTGTGGGGGCTGGGCTGGCAGGGGCATGACAGATCTAACTGATCCCGATCACAGGGATCAGTAGATCACTGTCATGCCACCTAGCAGAGCGGGGAACCGCCGTGTTTACATTGGCGGTTCCCCATTCTGGCTCTGTAGTAGGCGATCACGGGTCGCTGGCAGACATCGAGTCCACCGGACCCGCGGCCACACTCATGGAGCGTGCCACACTGCCGCCGTATATGTACAGGAGCTGGTCGGGGACCGGTTAATAATAAAAACTTTAATAATAGATATAAACTATTAAATGAGTTGGGTATTGGCATTTCCTTTCAAATTTGTCTGCCTGTTAGGGAACAAATTTTTCGGAATTCCTGAATTCCCTATAACGAATACCGCATCTATACGAACGGGATGAACCAAATTAAAAATTTTTTGAATTACTGATAATAACGAATACCACATCTATACGAATGGAACAAGCTGAATTCAGATTCTTCTGAATTACCAATAATAATGAATACTGCATCTATACAAATGGAACAAACCAAATTTGAATTTTCCCGAATTACCGATAATAACGAATATTGAATCTATATGAATAGAACGAACTGAATTTGAATGTTTCCAAATGTATGAATTTATTCAAAATAAGGATTTTCGATCATAACGAAAAAGCCGAAAAATGGAAAGAACTAACAAAAGAAAAACCCTAAAAATAACGGAAAGGAAAAAAAAGGAAAAAAAACATTTTTTGGCCATGCACATGTCTACTATTCATGCAACCAGAATAAAAGTATTGGTTATATTTTGGAATGTCCGCAGTAGCGGATCATACTCATCTATTCAATTAGGTCTAGCAATTTTCAATTTAGCCCTAACTGGCATGACTACAAATTTCTATCTATTTCATGAGAAATCCTTGAATTTTTAATAAGAAATCCAGGAATCAATTGCAAGATGTTACAACAGTACAGTCCCATAGCACAAGCTAGACAGTATGATACATCTGTGATTAGCCACAGTATTGTGCAATGCAGCTAATAATATGCAATGCCACCATCACAGCTCCATAATGAAATTGTACAGAATATGCTGTTTTGTTTTATTATTATTACTTTATCATGGGGTTCTATCCTGTAGTCATTGCAAGAGGTGTTCAGATTATTTTATTTCCCGTGAAAGTTTTTATTGACCAAAAACCTCCAGACATTTTTTGTTATATTTAAGATGATTGATGCTGTAAAATGATTCTACAGATACACGGGGATAGAAGTCTGCTTCTGCACTTCACAGGAAAAAGACAAGAAAAGACTCCCACAGAAAATCTCTTGCTATATCTCGTCTTATCTTTTAGTAACAGGCAATGCTGTTTTTGAGTAGACTGGTGTTTCTATTTAAGGTTCTCCAAAGCTAGCAACATCTGCAGTTGACATAAAGAAGTAAATATGAACAAAGAGATCATTTGTGTAGACAGGGGCTTATAATGAAATCCATAAGAATGCCTGCAGCTTTACCTAAAGGCCTTATAAATTGTTGTTTGTCTTCATTTTGGTTTCCACAAAGTTAGGAAAATAAAAATATTATTCAGAGACAGTATGAAAAGTCTCCCTAATTTAGACTGGGCTACAAATTATGCATTGTCTACCTTATTTACATAATTTCACTTTAAACCAAAGGTGCCTTTAGGTATACCTCCCAACTTTTTGAGATGGAAAGGAGGGACACCTATTAGAAAAAGTATGTAGGCATAAGACATACCCCTTCCCACGCCCCCTTAAAACAGAATTATACAAAAAAAGATTAGTTAAACCCATAAGTGCTTTTTTTACCACTACTATTACTTTATACTGGCTTTTGGAATTTAGAAATGCAGCAATTTAGAAATTGGATGAAATGTTTAGCTTCGGAAAATACTTTTTGAAAGATAAAAAGTGCATTTTGTATACAACTATATAGATCAGGCCAAAATAAGGGACAAATGAGGAGGAAAGAGGGGCAGAGGGGACTTTGTTCCAAATCAGGGACAGTCCCTCAAAATCAGGGACAGTTGGGAGCCATGCTTTAGTCTGTATTACCCAAATCCCAATTATTGTAATCCTTCTTTACATTCAATGTCTATAGCCATCTGCACATCAGCTGAAGTTTGCAATGAGTCTTATATGTAAGATTTGCTTATTGTCTATGTAATGCTTGCACTGGTTGTTGAGAAGACAAAGAAATGAAATGTGTGACATTGTGAGTTTCTATCCTTGTCATCTGGTGGTCATTTAAACTGATAGAACAAGACTTGTAGTGTAATATTTCGCAACACAAAGATTTAAAACTGGCTTTTGGCTTATTGACTATTTCTTCAACCTTATTAACTATTTCAGCAGTGCCTGCTTATTATTTGCTTTATGTTTATTTCAGAAATTACTACCTTTTTCCTAAACCAGTGTTTAGATTTGCTGCTTCAAAATTGTGGCTATTGACATACAAAGCTGTCTATTCTAGGAACCTCTCCTTTTCTATCTTTCTTATGAATAAAGTGTGCCAGTGCTTAAAGCAGAATGTTACTGCATCTGAGCACTACAAACCAAAAACACAATTTAATTGATTTTTTAATCTTCAAAGTAAACTCCCTCATCCATCCATGTATCCATGCTTTATTTTGCTGAGGAATCACTTTGAAAAACACCCCTCTAATATTTCTGTCCGTGATCATATTAAAGCGGAGTTCCACCCATGTAAAAGTCAGCAGCTACAAAAAGTATAGCTGCTGACTTTTAATAATCGTACACTCACCTGTCCCTCACTCCGGCGGCGCGGTCACCCAAGGGCTTGCTCTTTGCCCCCTCCCCTCAGCGGCGTCGGCATCATAAGTGTGGGCATCCAGCTTTGGCTTCAAAGCTGGGTGCGCACTGCGCAGGCGCGAGCCACGCTGCGCCTTGTGACTGGCCGGTGTATATTCTGGGACCTGTGACGTGTCCCAGAAGATCGCCGTGAGGGAGGGGGGAAGGTGGACTTCCTTCCTGGAGCCACGACGCCAGGGGAGGAAGTGGACCTGGGACCCTGTGAATACAATTGTGGCATGCCGGGGGGTCACCTTCCATTAAAGCAGAAGTTCCACTTTAGGTTAGAACTCTGCTTTAAGTAAGGTCAAATGATTTGTGTAGCATTTATTTCTTAGAATCCATCTCCCCTTAGCTCAGGCATGCATGCAGGAGGGTGTGCTTAGGTGAGAAAACCCCTCCTCTCCTTCTGAAGACTCCTGGGATGTATGACATCATTCGCTTAGGCCTGGAAACCAGGAAGAAAATGAAAAAATGCAAAAAAAAAAGTTAAAAACGAGTAAATATGATATGAGGTACTTTCCTATCTATTTACTAATGCTAGCAGCATAAGGATTTAAAATAGTCAATGTTGATTGAGAGAGTGAAGTTCCACTTTAAGATAT
Source organism: Glandirana rugosa (assembly GCA_018402905.1). Classification (NCBI taxonomy): domain Eukaryota; kingdom Metazoa; phylum Chordata; class Amphibia; order Anura; family Ranidae; genus Glandirana; species Glandirana rugosa. The sequence continues at coordinate 1,280,373 of BLSH010500277.1, read as the reverse complement.
GAAAACCAGCAAGGACACTTTCATCTAAGCTGTAATGAATAGGAATGGACCACAAGAACAATAATTAGGAACCTAATTTCATTCATTTTAATATATCAAAAATGACATTGTCTTTCAAAAGAGTAAGTTTTACATTGGCTTAGCAATTCCTTCAGGAAAGGCAGGACCATCAGCATGACGATCTGTACAGTACAAATCATATTGACCAATGGAGGAATTAATCTAATTAAATGGAAAGCTAGAACTAGCAATCGGTAGTCTGATAACATTCCTTCAGCCTACAAGATCCATAGAACAGATTCTTCCATCCACACAATAAAGCACAGATAGATGAATCTCCTGTCAAAACACCTGAAAAGAACTTCTATTTGATTGGATGCAGTTGCAGTTAGTGTTGAGCGAAAACGGACTGTAACGTTCGGGTCCGTACCGAACTTTCGGGTGTCCGTGGCACGGACCCGGACATTTCAAAAATCGTTCGGGTTCGGTCCGGGGTTCTGCTGTGGGCTTTCAAGCCATGCCTGGGCTTGCAATGTCAGGCAAAAGCGAGTTGTGATTGACGTTGACGTAGGTTAGTTTATCTTCAAGAAAAGTCCACAAAACTGTCCTCTAAGTAGATAGACACGAAATAACACACCTACCTTCTTAGACAAGATACCTAGAACATCCGACTTCCTTACAATAGTCTGATGGCTAACGATCAAGATCGAAAGGTAAATTAATCTAATTAAGGAGGTAACCAGTTATACTAAACATGACATGTCTAGCAGTACGACTACCAGGACGGAAAGGACTTCCTTAACGATTCGGTTACATTTTGAATGAGAAAACTTTCTGTTACAGTAAAAACTATA
>BLSH010500277.1:1235242-1257404 GCA_018402905.1 Glandirana rugosa | reverse complement strand
ATTTGATTTTAATTTATTTTCCCTCTCCCCATTTTTTGTAGGGCACTTGCCCTAGTTTGAAGATGATTTTAGAACAGTTATATGGCTTCTACCGTTAATTAATACTTTTCAGACACAGTTTGAAGATGATCCACATTCACCTCCATTTTTGCATTTTTTAAGTTTTTATTTTTTTAAAAATATTTAAAGTTATTTCCCTGTCCCCATTTTTTTGTAGGGCACTTGCCCTACCCTTACCCCCATTTTACTTCCTTTTGCAGCCCTCTGGGGCTTTCCAGGACTTTCCTACAGCCATTTTTGTGCCTAAAAGTTCGGGTCCCCATTGATTTCAATGGGGTTCGTTGTCCGTGCGATCGTTCGGGTTCCGTCCGGACCCGGACCCGGACTTTGTCCCGAAGTTCGGACGGACCAGCAGAACCCGAACTTTCAGGTGTTCGCTCAACTCTATTCACAAGACTTGGTCTCCGTGGTTCAGCTTTCAATTTTAAAACGAATATGAATCTCTTATAAACTGCCAAATCAAAGCTAGGTGAAGCCAGACATACAACCTTTCTGTTCTAATGGTCACTGTACACACTATTGTCTCAATAACTGACTTGATCAACTTCGCTGAGGGTTTTTTTCTTTTTAGATATTCAGGTAAACTCATGACACCTTCCAAGTGTTGGCATACAACTTTATGAGATATTTTATACCGTATCTTTACTATTATTGTACGATGTGCTCCCCTTCTGAAGACTGACTTTTATAACTTTTTCTTACCTCCTACTTTCCTACTTCATTCTGTTCTTCATCACTTTTTCAATATCAAAGCTGAATCACACTAGCATATTACAATCAAAGAAATGTGATGAATGACATAGGCAACAAGATATTGTTTATTGTTCATTCCAGATTCAATATCACAAGGTGTAAGTGGTTATTATTATAGACATTATTTGACATCCCGAATGGTAGTATTTGTTATACTTGCCTACTGTTACCCTGTGTTTGGGAAACCTCGGATTTTAATATCATTCCAACTAGATGTTACATTTTCCTTTTGAATGCTTTGATTTGTGAATGTTGTACAATCTCTCAATAAACTTTTAATGTTTAAAAATTAGCAAGCACATTTTAATGAGGGGGAATGGGATGAAATATACTTAATAGGCCAAACTGGAGTATGTTTAACTTGTATTTTATATATGGGGATAGAAGGTTGTGGTAAATGTCTGTGATATAATGTGAAGTAGTCTAGTTACACACTGTTCTTGAACATAGGATATATTTCAAATGATGCAGCATCATGCTGAAAACAAAATGAAGCACCAAGAACAAATGGTCAGTAACAAGTGGCTGGCCATACATGATATCATTTTCTTATATTTTTCTGCACAATTTTCTTTAGATTTGCCTATAACTATGTAGTGCAAGGGCCTGCCTAATTGGATAAAATTGAGTGTTGTTTAGTTTTGACCTCATATTATATAGTTTGTGGCAATTCTAAAGGAAAATTGTACAAGAACATTGAACATGTATGGCCAGCCTAAATGCTACCCATGGAGCACACCAACTTTTAAAAAACAAACAATATTAACATAAAATAAAACAAAAATAAAAAACAAATAAATGAAAACATAAAATACCACCGATGAAATAGAAGCCCACTTTCATGAAAACAGAAGTTTTGCAGCAAAAAGCAGTCTAACCTTAACCACTTGCCAACCAGTCGCTGTTGGCTCTCCTGCGCAAATCGTTGTATTTGTATGGTGGTTCCTGCTCAGGAGAGAGCGGGCACATGTCTGCCCGCTGCATGCCTCGGGAGCATGCCTGCGGGTCGCCGGCGGACATTGAGTCTGCCTGGCCCGTGGGCATGCTCCCGAGGCGTGCAGCGGGCACACGAGTGCCCACTATCTCCTGTGCAGGGACCGCTGTACAGCTACAGCTATTTAACAATCGCCTTCTACAGAGGCAGAATGGGAATCTGCCAATGTAAATAAGGCCGATCTCCGTTCAGTCAGGGGACATGACATAGATCTATTGTTCCTTGTCATCCGGAACAGTGAGATCTGCCATGTCCCTGTCAGCTCAGCCCCCACATACTTAGAACGCTAAGGGCATAAAATCACCCTAAAGTAAGCTTTTCTCGCTAAGGGAAAAGAGATAGATGACATTACAGGCTCAGTTCACTCCTACTTCTTGACACCCCAATCAAACATCTAACAAGAGACTAACTCTAACTCCTTTACTATACATGAACTTAACTTGATCTACTCGGAAGACTTGCGTTCTGAGGATGTGAGTTTGGGCGACTGCGAGACGTTCAGGTAATAAGTGATATATTTGTTATCTTGATAGTCGACCATAAGTATACCGCTTCTCTCTCCTAAAATCTTGTTTGATCCTATTTACCTACTGTATCATTATCTTCAGTTATTGTTGGATCCTAAGATATAAGGTCCCGATGTAAGACGCTACCTACCGGCGATATTTCATTACTCTGTACCACCTTTGTAACCCATTATTTCTAATAAAATTCTTATTGGAAAAAAAAAATAAATAAAAAAAAAAGAACACGCTAAGGGAACACAGTTAACCCCTTGACCGCCCTCTAGAGTTTAACCCCTTCCCTACCAGTGACATTTATACAGTAATCAGTGGCTATTTTTAGCTCTGATCGCTGTATAAATGTCATTGGTCCCAAAAAAGTGTCATAATTGTCCAATCTGTCCATCTCGATGTCGCAGTCCTGATATAAATCACAGAACGCCGCCATTATTGGTAAAAAAAATATTAAAAATGCCATAAATATATACCCTATTTTGTAGATATTATAACTTTTGCGCAACCCAATCAATATACACCTATTGCGATTTTTTTTTTTACCAAAAATATGTAGAAGAATATATATTGGCCTAAACTGATGAATAAATTAGCTTTTTTATATTTTTTTTGGATATGTATTATAGCAGAAAGTAAAAAAAATTTTTTTTTTCAAAATTGTCGCTCTTTGTTTATAGCGCAAAAAATAAAAACCACAGAGGTGATCAAATATCACCAAAAGAAATCTCTATTTGTGGAAAAAAAAGGATGTCAATTTTGTTCGGGTACAGCGCTGCACGTCCGCGCAATTGTCAGTTAAAGAGTCGCATATCACAAAAAATGACCTGGTCAAAAGGACAAATCCTTCCGGGGCTGATGTGGTTAGAGAAGGTACAACGTACAATAATAAAATACCACCCCCTGAAACAAAAACTCCTTTTTATAGGGAAGCCTTTCAGAAAAAAATAAATGTTTGTTTTGGACAGGGCAGAACAAAAAGAACAAAATGAAACACAACAAGCCCCCAATATTAATAAGAAAAAAACAGCAAAAAGGGTAATTGCTCAAAGAGCTATCAATCAGAAATAAAATTAGTTTCCTAACTGACTATAATTTATTTTAGTTATTATAGCTATTTTCCTACAGATTTTTTCAATACACAGACACTACATACCTTAGTTAAAAGGTGTCCCTCTTTCTTATATTAGTACATTGGTACAGGATGTCATCCTCTTTATAAGTCAAAACTAAGTCCTGCTGCCAGCACCAAGCCATTCCTCCATTCTTTAAAGTGTCATTAAACCCAGACTATGAAAAACTCTCAAGCTATATAACAGAGTGTGCATACTCACAAAGTCACTAAAGCATTTGTTTTGGGTCCCTACTTCAGGCTGAGATTGTGTAGACCAGCCGGTGTCCACTACAGGGCATGCTCAATTTCTGCTCCCTTCTAAGCTGTTAATTTTTCGGTGCAGCCCATATGACTATAGAGTCGCACATATGGGCATATACACAATGGCAAATGACACTCCCCTGCCTCCCTCCTCCTCCATGTCCTCATATTGCTAAACACTATGGGGACAGGATATAGTGTAAGAAGCTCAGAAAAGCAGGTAGTTTTAATATAAATCAGTATTAAATATATCTAATGTAATTGGTAATACCTGTAAAGTAAAAAAAGTCTACCATCCTGGAGACAACTAGATTATATGTCAGGCAAGTTAGTAAGAATAAACGGAAGAAAAAAAACAACATGGTTCAACAAAGAGGTAAGTAGGATAGTAAAGGAAAATAATGGCGTATAGAAGAGTAAAGAAAACAGGAGGCACAGCTGACAGAGATTAGTATAAAAATAGATAAAAGGAGGCCAGACACATTATCAGTGCTGCAAATGCACAAAACAAGGAGGAAATTGCTAAGTCTATTAACGAAGGAGATAAAACCTTTTTTAGGTACCTTAGTGATAGAAGGAAAACATACAATGGGATCACTAAAATGAAAACTGGGCACAACACATATGTTGAGGGAGACCAGAATGTAGCAAACCATTTTGTGATAACATATTAGGGAATAATATTGGTTCTAGTAATGATGGTTCATTTCTAGGATTTCTGGAGACAGAGGTAGCAGAGGAACTGGCTCGGTTAAAGCTTAATAAAGCAATGGGCCCTGATGGTATTCACCCCAGCGTTCCAAGAGAACTTTGAGATATAGTTGTTGGACCATAAACAGATCTTTTTAATTAATCTCTTCTAACAGGAGAAGTTCCCCATGATTGGTGGATAGCTAATATTGCACCTATCCACAAGAAGGGCAGCAAGGTAGATGCTGGCAATTACAGGCCAGTGAGTTTAACATCAATTGTAGTCAAGGTAATGGAATCGCTCCTGAAAAAGAAGGATCATTGATCACCTAAAAATACACAGCTTGCTGGACCCAAAGCCGCATGGCTTTACTGAGGGCAGATCATGTCAGACAAATTCTTATTGAATTCTTTGACTATATTACCAGTGTTTTGGACCAGGGTGGTGCTGTGGACATAGCGTATCTTGATTTCAGCAAGGCATTTGACACAAAATGATCTAATACAAAAGTTGTACAAGCTAGGACTTAACCCTTGGGTGGTTCAGTGGATATGCAGTTGACCAAAGCATAAATCCCAGAGTGTGGTTGTAAATAGGGTTCTCTCAGAACAGAGACCAGTCACTAGAGGGGTACCACAAGGCTCTGTACTGGGTCCTGTTCTATTTAACCTTTATGTAAGTGATCTAACTAAAGGTTTTTTGGGCAAGGTATGTCTATTTACTGATGATACAAAGGTGTGTAATAGGGTTGATATCCCTGGAGGTGTCTGTAACATGGAACATGATTTGGCATTGCTGGCAGATTGGTCAAAGCAGTGGAGACTGCCGTTCAATGTTTCTAAATCTAAAATAATGCATCTAGGGAAAAATAATCCCCTTAGAGAGTACAACATTGGGGGTACAGTATTAGCCAGCACTACAGAAGAAAAAGATTTGGGGGTGCTTATTTCAGATGATTGCAAAATGAGCAAACAGTGTGACCAGGCAGTGGGAAAAGCAAATAGAATTCTGGGATGTATCAGTAGAGGGATCACCAGCAGGGGGAAGGAGGTTCTGATTCCTCTATATAGATCTTTAGTGACACCTCACTTAGAATACTGTGTCCCGTTCTGGAGGCCTCACTTACAAAAAGATATTGATAAGATAGAACGAGTTCAGAGACGGGTAACAAAATTGTGAAAGGTCTGGGGGATAAAACATATCAAGAGCGACTTCAGGAACTTAATATGTACAGTCTGGAGAAAAGAAGGGAGAGGGGAGACATGGTTGAAACATTTAAATACATCAAGGGGGTAAATAAGGTTCAGGAGGGCAGTCTTTTCAATATGAAACCAAAATCATGAACACGGGACATGACCTCAAACTAACTGAAGGGAAGTTCAAAACTAATCTTAGAAAATATTATTTAATGAAAGGGTGGTTGATGATTGGAATAAACTACCAACAGAGGTTGGGAGACAGTCAACAGTAAATGGCTTCAAACATGCTTGGGATAAACATAAATCTATAGTCAGAAAACAAGGTTAATGTGAAAAAAACAAACAACAAAAAAAAACAACAAAAAAAACCCAAAAAACAAAACAAAAAAAAAAAATTTAAACAAATAAAAAAGGCAGACTCGATGGACTACTCAGTCTTTTTCTGCTATCACTTTTCTATGTTTCTATGTAAAAAGCATTGGGTGCAGATGCCATCTGAACAAAATGAAAGCCATCAATCATCTTTGACTGCCAACACCATATTAATGCACCAAAAATACATGAAGGTAAAAAACCTTGAGCATTTACAAACACTTTTTACCTGTGGATACAAGAAAAATAAGTTATTTGTAGGCTTCAGGTCATTATGGTTGAAGTTTGCACTTGGCTAAGCATTATCTCCCTGCCCCTTATGACAATGCAAGATTTTGGAAATTAGCCAATCATGCACCCAGTACTGTAATATGAAAGGCAGGGGAGAAAGTCACAAATGCTCCATAACTCTCCATCCATATTGGGTATTTCTTTTTGCTCAAGCTGAGTATATGTTGGAGGGTATTAAACTTTAATTTCTCCTACATGGGCTCATTACATGTTTGCTTTAACAACATTTTAGGCCAGGATAAGGTCACAAAACAAGAACTATAGGGAATGTGAGGAACGTGGGTATCAGATCACCGCCCTCCTCACCGACCGGCGACCATGGACACCTCTGATCTAATACCGCACTTGTCACGAACGTAACAATGCCACTCTCAGCTGCTTTCAGCACAAAGATTTCCCAGTTTGCGGGACCACCGTCTAAGTGTCAGCTGCCTGAGAGCGATTGTTACCGGGCTAATTCAAACTATTAACCCTTTCACTGCCACCACTTCTGGATACTGGCCAGAAGACCCGTATGTTAGCAATACCAGTATTTTAGAACAATGCCTGTAACACACACTGTCACCACAGACAGATATATTCAGATGCGTTATTTTAAAAAAAACAGTAGCGCTCTTCAAAGGAACAGATTTGTAATAGTTGCATTAAGAGCTTTAGGGAAAAAATTAACACTTTTCAAAATAAGGTTTAATAATGAAAAGGTCAAGTTTTAGGTGCAGTAAAATATTTACAGAAAAATAAAAGAAGGTTGCAAGATTGAGACAAAATTTACAGCAAAGGAACAGAATGAAAAAAATACCTGCATTTGAAATGTCCGTGCCTAATCAGTGTTTTTAAGGTGATTTCCTGTTTCTCTGATGTTGGTTCATTGATGGTAAGTGAGTTTTTTCTCTGGATCACCAGGGGTGGAGCTATAACCCTCCGGCCATTTGTATGAGAGGGCGTGTTCTTAGACAATATCCAGGGTGGGCCGTTATGAGACATGCTGCATAATCATTATAAAAATCATAACTTGCTATTGGACCGCCCGGCACATGCTCCAGTAAGAAATTTCATTTCTGCTTGCATAAAGCTTTCAAATGACTCCAAACATGAGAGTTCTGAGACCTTCTAGGACCCTGGGGTGAATGTTTATACTTTAATTATCTGGGCCAAAATTCGACATTCAAATATGTATGTTTTATCACTATGGCATACGTATAACGGAAGTTATGACTGTATGTAAGTTTTTCTACCTTCTCATGTTGTTCCAAAGTTACTGAAAGGGTCAGGATTCCTGGGGGTGTTTTACGGTGTCGCATGTCCCACATCAGTTTGTTGTATGTTTGTTCAAGATAAGTGAACAGGCTTCTTCCTGACCAGCCATGGACCATAATCAGAGACCCCTTTGAAGTTGATCTGGCCAGAGACAGAGGGGGTGTAAAGGAAAAGCTTGTTCAAACTGCCATGTTGGAAGGATAGAAACAAAACTTAGTAGCCAGTTATTTAAGTAGCTCCCCTTCCAATATGGAGTCAGTCTTGCTTCAGGCCTGGTATCATTACTTCGCGTGGGTCTCACGCGTGATATCATCACATATCCCCCTGAGGTGGTTGCATGGGAGGGGAACGCGATTCCCGTCCTAACGCAATCCACGTCTACGGGCTCAGCTCGGCGGAACAGACCATCAGCATGCCCATGGGCGCTGCCTTTCTTGTGCTGGATGGTGAAATCATATTGCTGAAGGATTAAGCTCCAACGAAGTAGCTTGCCATTCTCACCAGCAACACGATTTAGACAGCTCAAGGGATTGTGATCGGTGATCACCGTGAAGTGCCTCCCATAGAGGTACATCTGCAGAGATGGGGTGTTCCTCTCCGGTGTCATCCACTTGGCTCAGGAATGCACCCAGCCCATAGGCAGAGGCATCAGTCTGTACTAAGAAACGGCGGGTGAAGTAGGGAGCCTGTAGCAAAGGGGAACTGGCCAGCACCTCCTTCAGGGCCTGAAATGCCCTCTCACATTCTGGTGTCCAGGACACCACTTTGGGCAGTTTCTTCTTGGTTAGGTCAGTCAAAGGTTTTGCCAGGCTACTATAGTTACTTACAAATTTCCCATAGTAGCCAGCTGTCCCCAAGAATGACATAACCTGTTTCTTGGTTTGAGGGGTTTGCCAGGCCAGTATGGCCTCCACTTTCCCTGTCTCAGGTCTTAGAGTGCCTCCTCCCACCTGGTGTCCCAGGTACTGGACATCGGTCATGCCGATCTGACACTTGCTGGGCTTGACAGTCATATTGGCAGCTGTCAGTTGGTCCAGGACCCGTGACAGGTGCACCAAGTGTTCCTCCCAGGTAGGGCTGAACACACTATTGTCCAGGTAAGCCACGGCAAAGTGGTGATCGTATTCAGCTTTCGGTAGTCCACACAGAACCTGGTCGTCTGATCCTTTTTGGGGACCAGGACCACTGGGGACGCCCAAGCACTGTGGGGCTCCGAATTACCCCCAGCTGCAGCATCTCCTCCACCTCCCTCTTCATGTCAGCCAGCATCTTGAGAGAGACTGTTTAATGGGGGATGTGCCCCAGTGTCCACCTGATGGACCGGCACCCATGGACTGCCAGCACGTCCTTCAGCCCAGGTACCTGTGTGGGGGTAAGGTGGGGGTTAAGCAGGAGGTCGGAGTTGACCTCCCTGGTGCCAGCTAACAATTCTAGGAGTGGAAAATATGAAAAAAGGGGGAGGAGAGTGGCTAGGGCTCAACCCCTTACAAGGCAAAAAATAGGACTTTTATGGAACTGTAAGAAATCATAAACAATGACAGTTTCTAAAAGTATAGATCATTATTTAAACTCCTTTAGGAGAAAAGTGAAGTACATACAACAGTACACGTTAAAAAAGAGAAAATTACTCTTTGACATTTTACATGGTGACACATATACAAAAATGCATTGATACTTATACAGATTCCTGCAGACTCAACATGTTTTGCGGGTTTGATGGGGTGTCACTGCTTCCTTGGGATTCTTTTACAGGAGGGTGCATGAATTCTGTATATTTACATTCTACGTGAATACTATAGTAGTGATAAAAAATTATATAGTTAGTTAAACACTCTTCATACCCAACAATAGAGCATGTAACAGCACAGCCTGTGGGTAAATAATAGATGTAGCTGTCACCAGAGGGAGGCTGCCGCAGAGGTACCCTTACCAAATGTCACTGTGTTAGTAGATGGAGTGGCCCATGTCTCCCCCGGCGAAGGTGGAGGCGTCAAGACGCCCAGATCGAAAGGACCCTACATGGAATGGAAGATGGTATTAAATGTAATGCTGCCATTTAGACCATAGTTCCTATATAGTAGGTATTTATTTAACAGTGGGTAACCCCAATAATACAGTAATTGTTTGATGTTTATATATCATGGCTATAGAGTCCAATATTTAAGACATTCCATGGCATTTATTACCTGGTTAAAAGAAGTTATTTGTACAAGCCGCTGTATGGTATACTCAAACAGTTTACAATCAGGTAGGGATGCCGGGCCTCCTAGTTTCAAGGTAATGCCAGATGAGAGTAATCGTTATTTGAATGGTAAATGGTAAATGAGGTATCAAGGGTGAGTCCAACAGGGATTCCTCCCTAGGCCTAGTAAGTAGAAAGGAGGTCAGTGTAAGTCTCAGAAACAGACATTTACTGGTCTAAGTGTCCAAGGTCTGCGCTTGCCAGCATCTGATCCCAAAGTGCTTCCAGCGGCTGCATCAGCTAGCTAGTGAATGTGGGTCTCCACTTATCCTCCGATCGCGCGCCAAAAACCCCTCTGCCCGGCGACGTCGCACCGCTCAATGGCGTGTGACGTCACCGGGACTATCGCATCATTTTACGCAAGTCCACAGGCACCTCACGGGGGGATGGATTCCATCCTCCCCCTTTCCCCACAGAGCCGCACCTCCGCCGGGAAGTCACGCCCCCCCCCATTGCCAGCAGTCCTGTGGCAAATGAGGACAGCTGCTGAGGCCCAACAGAGGTAGAGCCCACTGGGTCAGAACATGGAGAGGGCACAGAGACCTCCTCCTGCTGTTCGGCAACCCTAGCTTGTACCTCTGCAGCCCTTGCAGCACTGCGAGTGACCACCAGTATTGGTAATACATTGTCATCATTACCAACATTACATTCAACAGGTATACGTGTGCCATCAATGACACATACATCATTTACATTTACATCCAACTGTGTCTCTTCTCCTTTCTCTGAAGAAGGAGAACCTTGCATGTCCACTTTCCCCTCCCCCTCCCCCTCCACAGGTTGCCCAGATATCATACCCACATCTGCACACAGTACCTTAGGGAGTCCAGAGGTTTCCGAGGGGGTGTCCTCAGCAGGGGCATAGTAGGAGACAAGGGTCCCCAAGTCAGCACCCAGCAACACAGTAGTGGGAATCTCCTCAGAAACTTCCACCTCTCTCGTGCCACTCCCAGCACCCCAATCAATGTACACATAGGCCCGGGGTATGCGGGAGCGGGTTCCCCCAACTCCGGTGAGGAACTTCTCGGGGATGATGTCCGTTTCTTCTATCACCTCCGGTCTGACCTGGGTGACTTCAGCTCCAGTGTCCCAGAGACCCGTTACAGTTCGGTGACCCACGATGACTGACTGCAAGTTGGCATTGGGTCCTTGAGGTCTCCCACTGACGAACAGCATGGCAGAAGGGTTGCTGGCCGGGTGGCCAGATGATGTCATCTTCTTCTGCTCCGGGCACTTTGTTTGTAGATGGCCAGGCTTGCCACAGGTGTAACACCTGCAGTTATCAGTCAGGGCGGGTTTGACGCCAGGGACTGCAGTTTCAGACCTCTGAGAGGCTTGGTTGGCCTGCAGAGGAGGGGTCGCCGCGTGCGATTTTCCCCCTTTCCAGCCATTCGGTGGAGCTTTGCGATGGTCCGATACTCGAGTACTGACTAAGGTATCGGTCAGGTCTGCTGCGGCTTTAGCAGAACTGGGCTTCCACTCTAGCACAAACTGTCTGACGTCTGGAGGACAGATGTGCCGGAGCTGATCTTCAATCATGAGATCTTCCAGGGCCTCAAAAGAAGTGGCTTTCAGACCCCTAGTCCACTATTGGAATGTGATACGTAAATGGCTTACCACATCCATATAAGAGTCCCCAGGCCCTTTTTGCAGGGACCTAAACTGTTTTAGGTATACTTCAGGGGTTAATTGATATTTCTGAATGATTGCTGCCTTTATGGCTTTGTAATCTTTGTCCTGCTCCTCTGGCAGGTCCACATACGCTTCCGGGGCCTTGCCTCATAGCCCTGGTGTCAGGTACCGAGCCCATTGTGCTTGGGGCAAATGGTACTGACGGCAAGTTTTTTCAAATGACAGTAGATACACGTCAATGTCACTGTCCTTGTCCATGACTGGAAATTTAGTGGCTGGGCTTGCAGGCAGAGAGGTGTCCCTGTGCTCTAGGGATCCGAGGTTCTGACCCTGTAGGTGCTGCTGTGGGAGCCTCAACATCTCCAATTGGTGCCGACGATCAGCCTCCTTCTGCGCAGCCTCTCTCTCAACCCGGGGTTCCTCTCTCTCAGCCTGGCATTCCAGAAACTGCAGGTAAATCCGTTTCACTGATGTGCTGGAGTGTTTCCTGCATTTAAGAGTCTCTGCTGTTTGCAGGCAATTTGGGGCTAGCCTGCTCCTGCTCTGGCTGTGGCCCAGAAGGGACAATCAGTAGTATTCCCATTTCAGTCACTCTTTGCTCATCCTGTGAGGTCGTGGAGTCTGAACCACTTGGCTCTGGAGTATCGGGAACCCCTTCAGCTTCACGTTCCCCCAAGTGCAGGTCTGCTCAGACTCCTGTAGACTGCCTTTACAAGTTTTGTTACTGATGTCAAGGCCTCTTGTTGTACACTCAGTAGTCAGTTCATCTTTGTTCATCTTCTTATACACTGATGGGCCAGACATTTTGCAAGCAGAAAGCAGAGAACAGAAAGCAGAGATAGAAAGGAGTTGTAGTAGGAAGGAGTTGTTGCTGTATGTCTCTTTAAAAACAAAAAATATGCACCAGATTGTCTCTAAGGACTGTTTCCAAAAAGGTTACAATGCTTCAGTGCAGAGCTAATTCCTAACAATGCACTGAATGCTCTTAAGGCGAAACCATCTGACCGCTGCCAACCAGTATGTGACAAACGCGGGTATCAGATCGCTGCCCTCCTCACCGACCGGCGACCGAGGACCCCTCTGATCTAATACCGCACTTGTTACAAAAGTAACAATGCCACTCTCAGTTGCTTTCAGCACAAAGATTTCCCAGTTTGCGGGACCACCGTCTAAGTGTCAGCTGCCTGAGAGCGATTGTTACCGGGCTAATTCAAACTATTAACCCTTTCACTGCCACCACTTCTGGATACCAGCCAGAAGACCCGTATGTTAGCAATACCAGTATTTTAGAACAACGCCTGTAACACACAGACAGATATATTCAGATGCGTTATTTTTAGAAAAACAGTAGCCCTCTTCAAAGGAACAGATTTGTAATAGTTGCATTAAGAGCTTTAGGGACACAATTAACACTTTTCAAAATAAGGTTTAATAATGAAAAGGTCAAGTTTTAGGTGCAGTAAAATATTTACAGAAAAATAAAAGAAGGTTGCAAGATTGAGCCAAAATTTACAGCAAAGGAACAGAATGAAAAAAATACCTGCATTTGAAATGTCCGTGCCTAATCAGTGTTTTTAAGATGATTTCCTGGTTCTCTGATGTTTCATTGATGGTAAGTGAGAACTGCCCCATTGATCTTGGCAGTCCTTTTTTCTCTGGATCACCAGGGATGGAGCTATACCCCTCTGGCCATTTGTATGAGAGGGTGTGTTTTTAGACAATATCTAGGGTGGGATACGCTGCATAATCATTATGAAAATCATAACTTGTGATTGGACCGCCCGGCACATGCTCCAGTAAGAAATTTCATTTCAGCTTGCATAAAGCTTTCAAAGGACTCCAAACATGAGAGTTCTGAGACTTTCTAGGACCCTGGGGAGGGAATAGACTAGTTCTATCCCTCTTTGGGTAACAAGGGGTGAATGTTTATACTTGAATTATCCGGGCCGAAATTCGACATTCAAATATGTATGTTTTATCACTATGGCATACGTATAACGGAAGTTATGACTGTATGTACGTTTTTCTACCTTCTCATGTTGTTCCAAAGTTACTGAAAGGGTCAGGATTCCTGGGGGTGATTTTTTTAAGGTGTTGCATGTCCCACATCAGTTTGTTGTATATTTGTTCAAGATAAGCGAACAGGCTTCTTCCTGACCAGCCATGGACCATAATCAGAGGCCACTTGAAGTTGATCTGGCCAGAGACAGAGGGGGTGCAAAGGAAAAGCTTGTTCAAACTGGCATGTTGGAAGGAGAGAAACAAAATTTAGTAGCCAGTTATTTAAGTAGCTCCCCTTCCAATATGGAGTCAGTCTTGCTTCAGGCCTGGTATCATTACTTTACGTGGGTCTCATGCATGATATCATCACAGGGAACATATTACTTTTAAATGTAAAATAGGGCAAATCCCCTTACTTGCCTTCTCCTTTTTAAGCTGAACTCCAGGCAGATAACCACACATTGGTGCAGCTCTATATTCAGTACTTCATTAAAAGTATTCTATAAAATGTAAGCAGTGTAAGTACCTGAATTTGAATTGGTTTCCCATTATTGTAGTCCCTGTACAGCAGAGCTTTGACAAGCAGATAAAATAAGCAGCACAAGACACCAAACAGTTGTGCTGCTGCACTCATGTTCTAATAGGGGGGAGCCAAAAGTAGAGATGATCTCATCAGTTACTGCTTCTCCTTTCACTGTTCAATAACAAGCTGGTAGAGGCTCAAGTATTTTAAGTATTACGTAACTGTAGCACAAAAAAGCAGGTCTCTGTCCTGCCAGACAGTACTGTGCTGTGTGGCCGAGCTGTATAAATCAGGACAAATACAAACCATTTGGCAGGTTATTCAGCTTCCTCATACAGTATGTACAGTATTTCATCGGTGTGTTTAGCTGTTCGTCTGTTCGGTTTTAATACAAATTTTGTTTGATAAAAGAACATTAAAAAAATAATTCTAGCAAGCAGAGTAATTGCAAGCCATACAGTACACATACACATATATTTTAAATTTGTAGGTTTTGTAGCAACTGAACATTGTTCCCTGGAAAATGCTGCTTATTTTTCTTCCTAATGGTTAGCGCTAATCTACAAAACATTGTGTTCACAGCTTTGACATTTAGCCAGACATAGCTTCCAGATATGTTTTCTTTATGACTGCAACGGTGTTAAAACGGAGGCACGTATTTAGGCAAACCACGGTTGTATGTCATTAACATGATTTGTTGCTGTTTCTTTCTAGCACTAGTTTTTCATGTAAGCATAAATACTGAAATAGCAGAAGGATAAATGCTAAGCAATAGACAGTAGGAACTATGCAGTACTTTTCCATGCATCTAGTGTTGTATATTGGTATAAGAGATTCACAAGCACCATGTTAATTCCATAGTTGGATTATCTCTACAGTAGCCCAGTAAACTTGTGGTTTTTTTTTATAATCAATTAGTTTAGTTTAAAATAAAATAAAAAGTTGTTTTGATATTTGAAGAAAAGCGTAAATTTAGTAAACGGACAGCTAACAATCACAAGCTCTTTTTGACATTGTAAGCTTTTACAATACTGAAAATCATAGCAAACAGTGATAGCTCAGTTTTATGTGTCCTATCCTGATAAAAAATTGAGAGAAGTTGAGGTTTTCACAAAGGACCCATAATGCCAGCTTTAAATACCAGTGAGGGACACTTGTTTCAAAAGACCTTTCACAAATGTTTTGATTGATATTCCATTTCCAATCTGTAGCAAACGTGCTATCACTGTTGTCAATATATTGTAATTGCCTTCTTGTCTATTCCTAAGCCTTTCAATAGATGTGTGCAATTGGGCTCATGCAGGGACCAGCGCTTCTGAATAGAGTATACTGTTATGGCCTGTCAGCTTTCAAACTGAATTCAACGTTTAGCTCTTATAAGCCTTTAAACTGATAGCCTTGTAAGGCCATATTTCTATAAAAATAATATTCATTTTAGATTGTGTAAGTTTTCACACAATGTTATGTTTTATATATTATTGTCATAGTGGAAATATCTTAAAACTGATTTACAATATAGATTCATGTCAACAAAAACTAAATAGCATGTAAATTACATTGTGTGTCATTAACGTTTCAAATACGGGCACATTGGCAATGGCTTGCTAACATAGCATGTTGTGGTGTTGATAGAGGTGCTAATTAGAGTTGATCGAACCCCCCGATGTTCGGGTTCGGTGGGTTCGGCCGAACTTCGTGAAAAAGTCTGGGTTCGGTACCGAACATTACCCGAGCTTTATCCCGGACCCCGAACCCCATTGAAGTCAATGGGGACCCGAACTTTTCGGCACAAAAATGGCTGTAATAAAGTCCTGGCAAGTGCTAGAGGACTGCAAAAGGAAGTAAAATGGGGGTAAGAGTAGGGCAAGTGCCCTACAAAAAAATGGGGATAGGGAAATAAATTAAAATCAAATAAAAAAAAATGGGAAGGGGGGGTGGATGTAGGGATGTGGGAGTAGGAGCCTAGAGGTTGACTAGGCCGTGACCGTGGCAGTGTAGGTGGAAGTGGCGGTGGTGGAGGAGTAGGAGGAGGTAGCCAACACTGGTTTTTTTTTGGTTTATAATTGGGGTAGCCCCCAAAATATTGAGGCCTATTCAAAAAAACAAGTATACGAATAGTTGTGTGAGTCCGGTCTAAATGTCTATTCTGCACAAGTTACAGACAAGTCTTGTGAGATCCATGCCTGATTCATTTTAATAAAGGTTAGCTTGTCCACGTTGGCTGTGGACAGGCGGCTGCGCTTGTCTGTGATAACGCCCCCTGCCCTGCTAAACACACGTTCAGACAATACACTGGCTGCAGGGCAGGCCAGCACCTCCAAGGCATAAACGGCAAGCTCAGGCCATGTGGCCAATTTGGAGACCCAGAAGTTGAATGGGTCAGACCCATCAGTCAGTAAGTGTAGGCGTGTGCACACATACTCTTCCACCATGTTGCTGAAATGCTGCCTCCTGCTAAGACGTTGCCTATCAGCTGGTGGTGCTGTTTGTTGTGGCAGGCTGCTGACAAAGTTTTGCCACATTTCGGCAATGCTAACCCTGCCTTCTGAGGTGCTGGCGGTGCCACAGCTGCGCTGGCGGCCTCTTCCTCCTCCTTCCCTGCCTTCGCCTTGTGCTTCCACTGAGCCCCCGGTGTCATTTGGGAATGCCCTCAGCAGCGCATCTACTAGTGTGCGCTTGTAGTCGCGCATCTTCCTCTCACGCTCCAGTGAGGGAATTAAGGACGGCACATTGTCCCTGTAACGGGGATCCAGCAGGGTGGCCACCCAGTAATCGGCACATGTTACAATGTGGGCAACTCGGCTTTCGTTGCGCAGGCACAGCAGCATGTAGTCGGCCATGTGTGCCAGGCTGCCCAGAGGCAAAGACAAGCTGTCCTCTGTGGGAGGTATATCATCTGTGTCCTCCGTATCCCCCCAACCACGCTCCAGTGATGCCCACGAGCTGCGTTGGGTACCACCCTGCTACGGTTCCTCCTCCTCCTCCTCATGATCTTCCTCGTCCTCCAGAACTGTGCCCTGGCTTGAATATTTTTGACCTGGCTTATGCTGGTGCAGGAACTCACCCTCCGAGCCACTTGCGAATGACTGGCCTGATAACCGTGGAAATGACCCCTCTTCCTCCTCCTCCTCCTCCTCCTCCTCCTCATCCTCTTGTGCCACATCCTCTTCCATCATGGCCCGAAGTGTTTTTTCAAGGAGACATAGAAGTGGGATAGTAATGCTGAGAACAGCGTCATCGGCACTGGCCATGTTGGTGGAGTACTCAAAACACCTCAATACGCTACACAGGTCTCGCATGGAGGCCCACTCGTTGGTGGTGAAGTGTTGCTGTTCCGCAGAGCGACTGACCCGTGCGTGCTGCAGCTGAAACTCCACTATTGCCTGCTGCTGCTCGCACAGTCTCTCCAGCATGTGCAAGGTGGATGTCCACCTTGTGGGCACGTCGCATATGAGGCGGTGAGCGGGAAGGCCGAAGTTCTGCTGCAGCGCAGACAGGCGAGCAGCAGCAGGGTGAGAACGCCGACAGTGTGCACAGACAGCCCGCACTTTCTGCAGCAGCTCTGACATATCCGGGTAGTTTTTTAGAAGATTCTGTACCACCAAATTCAGCACATGCGCCAGGCAAGGGATGTGTGTCAAACGGGCTATGCCCAGAGCCGCTACGAGATTTTGGCCATTGTCGCACACCACCAGGCTGTGCTTGAGGCTCAGTGGTAATAACCACTCATTGGTCTGTTGTTCAATGCCCGTCCACAGCTCCTGCGCAGTGTGGGGTTTATTCCCCAAACATATCAGTTTTAAAACAGCCTGCTGTCGTTTTCCCCTGGATGTGCTGATGTTGGTGGTGAAGGTGTTATGCTGAGTGGATGAGAAGGTGGTAGAGGAGGAGGAAGCGCAGTAGGAGGAGGAGGCAACAGGAGGCAAAGAGAAATGCCCTGCAATCCTCGGTGGGGGAAGGACATGCGCCAAATGGCTAGCCAGCTCAGGCCCACTACATTTGCCCAGTGTGCAGTTAGCGAGATATAGCGTCCCTGGTATCAGTGGTTATGTGGACCTTGCCACTTGATCTTGTCCCTGACTTGTTTGTGCAGGGAAGGGATGACTCGCCTGGAAAAGTAGTGGCGGCTGGGAACCACGTACTGTGGGACAGCCACCGCCATCAGGTTTTTGAAACTGTTCGTGTCCACCAGATGGAATGACAGCATTTCAAAGGCCAGGAATTTTGCAATGCTGGCATTCAGGGCCAGGGATCGTGGGTGGGTAGGGGGGTACTTCCTCTTTCTCTCCAGTGTTTGTGAGATGGAGAGCTGTAAGCTTCCATGGGACCATGGTGTGGGGACGGTGGTGGACATGGTGGCGTTGCTGTCATATCGTCTGTTTGCTGGGTGGCAGGTGACACTGTCACAGTAGAGGTGGAGGAAGAGGCCGAGGCAGCAGTAGAAGAGGAAGCAGGAGAAGACCGAGACCTTTCTTGGATTTTGAGGTAATTATTCCAATGCAGCTTGTGCCTTGAATTTAGATGCCTGATCATGGGGGTTGTTCTCAGGTTTAGAACATTTATGCCCCGGCTCAGGCTATCATTGCACAACTTGCAAACCACTCGTGTCTTGTCGTCAGCACATTGTCTGAAGAACTGCCATGCGGGGGAACGCCTTTGAGCTGCCTTTGGTGTGCTAGGTCCCTGGGTTCAGTGGGTAGTAGCAGGCATACTGTCTAGGGGACGCTCGCTCTGCTTTTGCAACCTGCTTCCTCTTTTGCTGTGCTGGTGCCTCTGTGCGACCACCACCTCTTCCTCCAAACTGCACACGTCACTCGCATGACCCTCAGTCCATGTGGGGTCTAGGACCTCATCATCCTCCTCCCCATCATCTTCCACCCACCCTTCACCACTGCCCTCCTTGTCAGTCTGCACACTGAGGAAAGCTGCAGCAGTTGGCACCTGTATTTCGTCATCATCAGAGACATGCTGCGCTGGTGTTTCCATGTCCTGATCCTGCAACAGATGTGGTTGGGCATCGGTGCACTCAATGTCTTCCACTTCTGGGGCAGTGCTATGTGGATGGCCCACGGAAAGCACACCAGGAGAGTAATCAAAAAGCATAAGAGTCTCTTGCATGACTTGGGGCTCAGACTGCTTGGCTAATGTACAAGGGGCTGAGGTGAAAGACAGATGGCCATGGGGTTCAGGTGCCAACTCTGAGCTTTCATCAAGGGACCTAGAGGGAAACAATGTGAAGGAACTGGAGGCATTGTCAGCCACCCAATCTACTATCGCCTGTACTTGTTCTGGCCTCACCAATCGTTGAGGGGCATTCGGGCCTATCATATACCGGTGAAGGTTCTGTTGGCTACCTGAGGAAGGTGTTTCCCTTGTGCGTATAGCTGGCACACATCGACCACATCCTCTCCTTCCACCAGGAGGTTCACCAACACCACCAACACCAGCAGCACCAGCATCACCAGCAGCACCATGACCACGTCCCTTATTTGCTCTCCTCATTGTGCCCGCAAATGTACTATGTAGCCCTATTTAAGTATTTATTAATACCAATTAATGCCTTCTTTTTTTTTTTTTAAAACACCAATGTAGACGGACTATTTTAATGCACCGCTCACACCAACAGCTAGAACCTCTCCCTTTAGAACTAGGAGATGGTTTTTGAACAATAATCTGTCACTTACAGCAACAGCTAGAACCTCTCCCTTTAGAACTAGGAGATGATTTCTGAACAATAATCTGTCCCTCTAAGCAACAGCTGGAACCTGGCCCTATAGGAGCAGCCGATGATTTTTGAACAATAATCTGTCCCTCTCAGCAACAGCTGGAACCTGGCCCTATAGGAGTAGCCGATGATTTTTGAACTATAATCTGTCACTTACAGCAACAGCTAGAACCTCTCCCTTTAGAACTAGGAGATGATTTTTGAACAATAATCTGTCCCTCTAAGCAACAGCTGGAACCTGGCCCTGTAGGAGTAGCCAATGATTTTTGAACAATAATCTGTTCCTCTAAGCAACAGCTGGAACCTGGCCCTATAGGAGTAGCCAATGATTTTTGAACAATAATCTGTCACTTACAGCAACAGCTAGAACCTCTCCCTTTAGAACTAGGAGATGCTTTTTGAACAATAATCTTTCCCTTTAAGCAGAAGCCTCTACCTAGTGCAGTCAGATCGTTCTGTAATGCAGGGTTTGATCTGCAATCTGTCACTCAAAGCAGCAGTATGTGAAATCTCAAATTACTCCACAATCAGATCGTTGTGTAATGCAGGCTGAGGTCTGCAATCTGTCCTTTAGAGCAACAGTTGTAGTAATCTCAGGATGCAGGATGAGATGTTAAAATGTCTGCAATCTCTCCCTCACAGCGCCGGCAGCTTCCTCTACCTACACTAGTCAGAGTCTCAGAGAGCATGTGACTGCAGCATCAAATGACTCCAGCTTATAAAGAGGCTGGGTCACATGATGCACTGGCCATTCACAACCATGTCATTAGTAGGCATGACTGTGATGGCTTCTAAGGGCAAACCAGTGAAACGCTTGTTGATTGGCTGCCCTGCAGCTATTCAACATGCGTGATCAACTACCAGAACCCAGAACCCGAACCCAAACGTTTTTTGAAATGTCCGGGTTCGGGTCTGGGTCCCGGACACCCCAAAGTTCGGTACGGACCCGAACGTTACAGTTCGGGTTCGCTCAACACTAGTGCTAAAAGAAGTTATGGACTGTTGAGTCTATTTCATGTTTGTTAGTAGCTTTTGGTGGTATAAATGGACACATGTGTGATGAGAACAGTGTTGTATATTGGAAAGGTCTATACCTGGCTGAAGAGGTAAAATTGTTATGGCCACCAAAATGAGATCCAGGAAGAAAAGCATAGAATGTGTAGTGCCTTCCTTCAACATCATCCACTGTGTCATCATACTGCTTGTACCCCAACCTCAACTGCCACTCCATCATCACATTCATTATCCCTTTTTGCATTCCCAAAGCATTGCTCTGGTCTCCTCTGGCCTGTAATTGTCGCTGCCATGGCTCCATGTCACAATATTACAGTCAAGTGGTTACATTATTTCTGTGGAGTAGACTGAATAATTTGTTTAAAGCTAAACATGAGGTTTACCTTTAGCATTGAAAGGTTGAACAGCCTCCTCTTGTGTGCTGAAATTGCTTACAGTGTACATTAGAAGCTGCAGAAAGTCAGATAGAACACACCAAGCTGGTGGATGCCCAGTGTTATTAAAGTGGTTGTAACCCTAAAAAAAAATGCTCCTGTTCCTTTAAAGCATGATCAGTAGTATAGTGCTGTTGCAGTGTAATCTGTCCCTTTCTCTGATCTAAAATGCCTGATTGATCCTGCCTGTTCCTGTGTCCCCCTGTGTGTGCTGACCATGGTAATCATGGCTGCTGATCCATGATACCGTGGTCAGTTTATGTGCCTCCATCATACCACCATGTGTACAGGGGTAGTCAAGCTTAAAGAGGTGGAGATCTACTTGAACAACAAGAGAGAAATCAAAGATCCCCGGGCACAGTGTCACCTCCTCATACTTGATTTAAACCTCTAATTGCCGTACAACTGTGTCACAACCGCATGCATTGTACGGCAATCATGGGTTTAAACCGCAGCATTTCAGTGTGAAAGCAGCCCTACACTATTATGTCCAGTGTATTACACTAACCTTAAGATCTCTTCTTTCCTGCTGCTGGCACCACTCTGGAGACTGCTAGCGGGGATAAAAGTTGTAGTGCAGTTGGTATCACTCCACATGGGACAGGAGTCGGCACTACAGAGGATGCATAGGCTTATGTAGCTCTTGCTCCCTACTACAGCTCCAACTTTGTAACCTCTGCATTGCACTTCATCTGATGCTCTATAATGGTGGGTCAGCAAGCCCAGATCATGATCTACCAGTCACCTGTCCGTGATCTACTGGTAGATCATAGATGGTCATCTAGTGCCTGTCCACTGACCATCTAGTACTAGACCCGAACGACTGGGTGGTAATATCTCGTAGTCTACTTCACGTTACGTCTCCAATGTTTCAACCTCGACATCATCCCTCGTTCTCGATGTATTCGGATACGTAGGAGACATCACGGCTGAGGACAGGGTACACCTCACTATGGTTGACGTGATGTTGAAAATAGGGGCGATCGTCAGAGGTCTCACCACGGTCGTCGTCCTTTCTTCTCTAGAATTCCAATCACATTATGTGACCTGTATTATCACATCCCGACGAAAGTGTGACTTTACG
>BLSH010500277.1:1217538-1233906 GCA_018402905.1 Glandirana rugosa | reverse complement strand
TAGTGTTAACCGGGATGTTAAAGTCGCCAAGAAGGATAGTGGGAATTTCAGAAGAGAGAAAGTAGGGTAGCCAGGCAGAAAATTCATCAAGGAAAGCTGACAGTGGTCCAGGAGGCCGATAGATCACAGCAATTCTTAGCGAGATAGGAGAGAATAGACGTATACAGTGGGCTTCAAATGATGAGGATTATAATTTAAAAGAAACACAGACACTGCACTTTATATCTTGCTAAAACAGAGAGGATACAAGCAATTGTGTTATGTGACTTTACAACCTCTTTAAGCCCCTTTTTCCCCAGCCTAACTGTCCATTCATTGGGTTTTAGTTATTTGAATCATTTAGGATCAGCTTCACATGTGGGCATTTCCTAGGGCAGTCTGAAGGTGAATTTAAGCAGCTTGCCTAGGTACACCCTCACCTCCATACTGACATCCACTCATCAAAGCATTTTAATATTTGCATTGTTCTTCCCAAGAGCCAGCCCATTGCTTGCACCAGGCCTGAGTGCCCTTGAGAAGAGTACTAAATCAGGGTGCTGTCATGTTTTCAAAAAACAATGTACAGCACCTCGTTGGCCTCTCTCACCAGTAATGATCTTCCTGCACAAAGAAGCATAGAGACCAGTGTTGAGCGAACCCGGACTGTAACGCTTCAAAAAACTTTCGGGTTCGGGTTCTGGGTTCTGGTAGTTGATCACGCATGTTGAATAGCTGCAGAGCAGCCAATGAACAAGCGTTTCACTGGTTTGCCCTTAGAAGCCATCACAGCCATGCCTACTAATGGCATGGCTGTGATTGGCCAGTGCATCATGTGACCCAGCCTCTATATGAGGCTGGAGTCACAGTGCTGCATGTCATATGCTCTTGGGTTAGTGTAGGGAGAGCATGCTGCCGGCGTTTTTGTGAGGGACAGATTGCAGACATTTTAACATCTGATCCTGCATCCTGAGATTACTACTACTGTTGCTCTGAGGGACAGATTGCAGAAATTTGAGATTTCACATACTGCTGCTTTGAGTGACAGATTGCAGATCAAACTCTGCATAACACAACGATCGCTACGATCAGATTGTGGAATCTTACACAACGATCAGATTGTGGGAGTAATTTGAGATTTCACATACTGTTGATTTGAGCGATCTGACTGCACTAGGTAGAGGCTTCTGCTTAGAGGGACAGATTATTGTTCAAAAATCATCTCCTAGTTCTAAAGGGAGAGGTTCTAGCTGCAGCTGTGACACATTATTGTTCAAAAATCATCTCCTAGTTTATTTGATTTTAATAATCACCATTTTTTTGTAGGGCATTTGCCCCACTCTTACCCCCATTTTACTTCCTTTTGCAGCCCTCTAGCACTTGCCAGGACTTTGTTACAGCCATTTTTGTGCCTAAAAGTTCGGGTCCCCATTGACTTCAATGGGGTTCGGGGTCTGGGATAACGTTCGGGCAACGTTCAGTGCCGAACCCGGACTTTTTCCCAAAGTTTGTTCGGACCCGCAGAACCCGAACGTCCAGGTGTTCGCTCAACTCTAATACAGACCCAATAATGACAACAACAAGTCTAAAACATGGCATGTAATGAAAATGTAAAAGCCTTATTTAAAAATGTCATTAGCATATTAATGGGTAAAATATAAGCAAATTAGACTTCAACGTTAACAATCCAATACAACTTCTCTGGGTAGGTGTTCGATCACAGCAGATGCCATGTGTTTCAGATCCTAATAGCTTCTTCATCACCTTGGACATTTCATTATTGAGTGGAGGGGACACTGGCATTACTCTTGCATCATTTACATTCAAAATCTTCTTTTTTTAGTGAGCAGCAGCGATTTGACAAGCATAACGTTTGGCCAAACGAGGTCAAATTTGTATTGATTAAACAGCACTGAGCGGTGCTAATAGTCTGGCAGGGAAAATGGATGGCTGGCTCTTATAAACAGCAAGGTATTTTAGCCAAAAAAAACTATTTTGTTTCTCGAACAATACAGCTTTACCCATGTTACTACAGAACAAGATTATCAGCCCCAGTAAATAAACCAGGAATGTATTTGTTAAAAACAGGCCTCAATTTTTTTTCTTTAAATACAGCTTTGGGTACTCCCTATGGAAAAAATATTGTTCAACTATTTTAAACAAGCAAGCCATTTTAGTATATCAACTGGCAAAATCAGCTACATGTTTGTATCCAAATAGTACAGCTTTTAGTACATTAAGCTTGAAAAGAGTTGTGTAAAAAAAAAAAAGACTTTTTTTTCCTAAATAAATGTGATTTTTGTAGACTGGATTTGGAAACAAATTATCAGTTAGGGCTAAAACAGCAATGAACTTTGTGTACAAAAAAAGCACCTGTTCCTTCTATTGAGTGAATGTATGAAAGTTTAACCACTTCAATCTGATGATGTCATATGACGTTCACCCGATGGATGTGATTAATATCAGGGAAAGAAAGCTGAGGAAGCATGTCCAGGTATAGGCCTCTTTCTTGACAGAAAAAGTAATTAGGCACTCAGCTACATTAGTTATACTGATGATGGAACCTCTGATTGCTATGTTGTAAGGGCTGTTTAGTTTCACACAGCATGTTTGTTTTTTTACACCTTGCTACTTAAGGATGAAATATCAATTATAAGTGGAGTGGGTTTTTAGTCCACCGAATAGTTGGATCGTCATCTAAAATAGGAGTTGAAGCAATGATTGTTATGGCCATTATAGCATAATAAGCATGATCTAATAGCATAATTCTTGCTAGCAATACAATGTAGCTGGATTTAGGTTTCATTTTGTAGGCAGTATCAGCAAGCCTTGTCATGCATTCCTTGGTAAACAGCATGCCCATGCCCTTTTTATAATGAAAAATAAAAAGCCTAAGAAATACTAACGTGGGTAGTTTAATAGTTCATTATATTTTTATAGCTCTATAACCTAATCTAAAATAGAAGATAGATTTGTGCCCAAAAGAAAGAAAGTTAAAGGGTAGGACAGCATATTTATTTCTTGTTCCTGAGAAACATAGCAATTGCAGGTAATGGTCAGGTGTTCTACATGATTCATTTTATTATCAATATTGCTTTGAGTTTATCTTTTTTTAATGAAATGCTATCTCTATGTGACACTTCTCAGTGAATTTATTATACAGTTCATGTAGATGAGGAGTCGTTAAACCTAATGACCGTTAATTGCCTTCAACTCCCAAGAATTTCCATTATTCAGTTGCTAATCAATGCTAATACTATATTTTGTTCCAACTTTCATCATTAAACCCTGAAGAGCAGCCTTGTTATTTATGTAGTCAAAATCATTATGGAAAGTCATTTTAATGCCGCATTAGTATAAAATTTGCATCTATTGTCTCAAAACTGAAAAAAATCATATGAATTTTATTAAGCTTGCTCAAGTGCTGATTTTCTCTAATGAAAAACTAAATGAGCTCAGTATTACATTAAACTATTTAACCTTTGTAAATGCAGGCCCATGTGCAATACTTATTAATACATATGTATGCTGAATTCTTTATTCGATTCTGAGTTGCTTTATGTGGAGTAAAGAACATATTTTATGGCTATGTGGAGCTGAAGAAATCTATAATATAGATGTTTTTCACAAAGAAATGGCAAAAAAAAAAAAATCATACATGTTTTCAAATTAAATTCAATGTTTATACTGTAGAAGTCTAGCACCCCATTATCCTGGATGATGAGGTCCCCCAGGTGTTTTAGGGTTTGACCCTTGGTGCATGGTGGGTGAAACATGTCAGAGGGGTATAACTGATGGACAAGGATTTGGCATCAAGAATTTGGCAGGTGTTTTAGAGTTTGACCCTTGGTGCATGGTGGGTGAAACATGTCAGAGGGTATAACTGATGGGCAAGGATTTGAGCTGAAGCCTGTCTTTCATTTGCTTCAAACCAGAATGGAATACAGTGTGCCCCAATACTTGTATGTTATATTGTATCTTAGAGCGAGATATGTTCTGTCTCTGTAGGCACCTAATACTGCGGGCTTGGAGCCATGCCAAGTGTTATGGTAATTGTTCAGGCTGGTTACTGCATATCAACAACACATTCTACATTTATTTAGAGACACGGCATAGGGTAGGGTCACAACAGAAGTTGCAAATGTATTCATATTACATTGTATATAGTATTATGGGCAACCATCTATTCCAAAGAGAGATGAAAATGATGGGTATGATTAAATAGTGACAGACTCTTTACCACTGACATTAAATTGGGACTGTAATCACAAGAGAGATATTTAAATAACCTGACATGCCATCCCATGATAATGGTCCTATTATTGTCAACAAGTTTGGCATGCAAAAGTAGCTTGAAGCATGTCAATTACACAACAAATGCACCTACAATGAATTCTGAAAAATATCAGAATTATCTCAAACTCCAGTCAAAAGCATGCTAAATTTGCCCATCAAAGGCCATCAACACAAGGCCTTTGACATATGGTGATTTTGGTCATATATCAAGAAACAATGAACAAATATATTTTTACATATACTGAGTTGTAATCAACCTACTTCAGCAACGTACAGCCCTATATATGATTTCTGAAAAAAATCTCTTGAATGGGACTTTTATACGGCAACCAAAAAGAGGAGGTAGAGAATTACATATGTAAAAAATATTACATTTTATGTGTTATACCATTAAAAAGGTCCCACACAAGGCATAATTTAAAAACAAGTAGAGCTGTACATAGCATATATTTGATTCATAGAATAAACAGCGGTAATACCCAATACCATGCCTAGCTGTATATTCCCATGGATAACAGCCATGCATGGAATAGGTTATTTCTCTTTCTCTGTCTTGGGAGAAATGGGGTTTCCTTTTGAATACTCTGCAATTCCCCTTTCACAGGGATACCCAGGGGGCGTCTTCCATGACACTGAATATTAGCCTGTGTCGGCTCCATCCTGGCGTTTTACAGGCTTCCCATGTGGATGCGGAGTGAATTGAGACATTTCCAGGTGTTTTTTTTTAGATTACTTTGTTCATTCATTCATTTTTACAGTGGTGGTGTAGATGACCATATCCCCCTTGTGCTTTGTTGGCTTGCACCTTCGGCCTGATGTCTACATTACCATTGGCTAAACACCAACAGATACTATTCTATAAAAAATACTTTGAGGTGGTCTTGTTGGATGTCTCCACATATGTATGGGAAAACATTGAACAGCATAGGAAACTGGCATAGATTTGATTATTTGTAAGTATTATTGTAGGATACACATGGATATATTGTAACAACTTGTTATAAGTAAAATACTATTATGGAATCTATTTTTGATCTTATTTCCAGAGTGGTGATTAATATCCCTGAAGAGGATAACCTATTCCATGCATGGCTGTTACCCATGGTAATATACAACTAGGCATGGTATTGGGTATTGCCGCTGTTTATTCTATGTATTATATGCTCTGTACAGCTCTACTTGTTTTTAAATTATGCCTCATGTGGGGGCTTTTTGATGGTGTAACAAATAAAATGTTTTTTTTTACATATGTAATTCTCTACCTCTTCTTTTTGGTTTCAGTATAAAAGTCCCATTCAAGAGATTTTTTCAGAAACAGTACTTACAGGGATGATGGCAACCCAGATTTAGCACTATTGAACACTATTCTCAGCCCTATATATGATGTTAGCATTGTTATGATTACATGATATAAAGCATAGAGTATTTATACAATTGAGTTAAAGACAATGTGATCAAATATTTTAAGATGCTAAGGCTATTGTGTAGCTACTTAACAAAATTGACGTGTGCAGTTATATATAAATCATATACAGTAATTCTTTACACCCATGACCCATATGTCCTAGATGTCATATACATACACGCATGCTCCTAAATATGATCTGGATTGTGAAAAGCTAAATGCCTTCCGGTCTAATGTGTAAGATAACCATCAAACACCTTTTTCATGGCCAAATACCTTGTATACTTTTTGACATGTATCCCAAGTTACTGAGAAGACCTCTGAATTGCCAAACATACTGTGAGAGCTTTATGCACTCTGCTATTTTTATCCCACAAATATACTGCCTTATACTCAACCAACCCACCCACTTCCAACATTGGCCAAATGATTTATCAATAAATTAAGTGCAAAAACGAATTATGAGCACAGGACTTACCCTAGTACATTACATAACATTTGGGACAACTGGCTTTTCAGCCCACTTCCTGAGTTAAAGTTATAATGTAATATTTTTTTACTATTACTTGGCCTACAAAATTCCACTCAAGAAACTGTTGTAAATAGTTTTATTTTTATTGTTTTCTCAACATACAGAAGACTGTTAATAAAACTCAATTTCTGACACCTTTTACTATTCTCATGTATATTTAGTTTGAACTGTTACCAATGTACAAGATTATCAGATTACAGTGGTCTGCTTGCTGCTTTTCTTTATCTGATAATATGATCCTTCTGACAATCACTCTCACTAGCTACCAAACACTTTTTTCTTTGATTCTGAGAGTATAATTGTCCTGCCAGACCCTTTAAGGTGTGGAAACTGTCCAGTCCAGGCATTATTGTGGCCTTGTCACATTTCTTTTCAGGTGATGAAGGTGCAGGCTTCAAAAAGAAGAAGGAACCAACTAGGCATCAGTGGCAGACCAGGAAACAGAATTGCCTGACCCCATTCAGCCCCTGCATCAGGACAGCAGCTACATAGACCAAGATAGGGGGAGATTTCAGGGGAGATCCTGCCAAAGACCAATCAATCTACCCCTTACCCACCCTCCTCCAGTGCACTAGCCATGAGGGGCATTGGGGCCTACCTCTCATCCTCCCCATCCATCTTCTCAGAGAAGACATCAGATGACAGACTGTGGAGATCTTTTATGTACTTTACCTAAACAATAAGTAAACAACGTCAATAAACATTTTAATAAAGAATGTGGCAGTGGCACCTGTGGCACCCAGCAGAATACCCAAGAAATATGCCAAGGTTTCCAGGAGCTAGTGATACCCATTGTAGGGAGCCATCTCAATGGAGACATATAGGAATATATGTGGAATCTGTGACAGACAGGGCCAGCACCTGGCTAGTGTGGTAGTAGAGGTGGAATTAAGAGAATGACCTAGAGCAGCGTTTGAATCCAGGAAAATAAGAGCCGCACTCATTTATTCAGCATGGTAATATAGCATAAAGGAAAAATGCTTCCTTTTTGTGTATCTTTTCGACACACTATCTATGAAGGGCATCAAGAAATGCTTGTTGAACATAATGACTGCATGCCAAACATTTCTATTTGTGTTTGATCACTTATTTAGTCATACAACTTTTTTTCTCTCTTGGTGACAACGGTCCCCAGGATAGCTCATACAAATGTTTTGGCATGTAGTTAAATTATTGCTCTACTTGTCCTAAATATATAATGATATAGAGAGAGCTAATAGGAGGTGAGAAACTGGCTTTTCAGTCTACTTATCTCCCACTCCCACTCCCCCCCCCCCCAAAAAAAAAATGCCCTCTAGCAGTGGCTGCAAGTGGATTTATTAGAAGCCGCAAGATGTGAACTCAGCAGAAGGTGGCTTCAGGCCCAGTTGATGAAAGTTCATGTTCATGTTCATTTTCTAAAGACTGCAGGGGCAAGTGCAAATACAGCATTTATATTAAAAGTGCAGTTTTTAAAATAAATGTTTCAATTGTTGGAGCTTATAGTTGGTTAAAATAGATGGAAATGTCTTTATTCAAGCTAGTTTATTATGTAAATTCTAATAACTCCCCATGATTGGTAATGCATTCTATAAATATTTTTATATTCATTTTTAGCGACTTTTTACCACTTAAGATTCAGAATAGTAGAATGTACTTGTTGTTTATTTGGCAGCATAGGAAACATTTTTATGTTATGCATTGTTTGTTCTAAGTTATTTTAATTGTGCTAGTAAGCGAACAATAGAAACTGCACATCTGCTACGAAACGAAAATGGTTTTGGAACCGTTCATTTATTTCATGCAATTACCTAAACTGCCATTTTAAATAGTCTCAGATCAACAATTCACACAATAAATATTTTCATGGCTTCAAAAATATTTTGTTCATTAAACTATTTCCACTGTACGACTGAAAGCATTCATATTACACGCAGGAGAGTGCCAGTGAACAGAGCTGTAGTTCTAGTATGCCTCAATATGCCTTCAATACTTCAGTGTTTTATGCTGATGTTATTCTATTTAAAGGAATGCAAATATCAATTATACATTTGCCTGGTCTGAATAAAGAAAGCATGTTATTGTCTAAAACATGAAGATCTTTTTTTTAAATATTGTAACAGTTATACATTTGGTAAATATCCTGGATCTTAACCATTTGCTTACTGGGCACTTCAACCCCCCTCCTGCCCAGACCAATTTTTGGCTTTCAGCGCTGTCGCATTTTGAATGAGAATTGCGCATTCGTGCGACATACCCAAACTAAATTTATATAATTTTTTTCCCCACAAATAGAGCTTTCTTTTGGTGGTATTTGATCACCTCTGCATCATTTCTGATCGCCTCTATAAACAAAAAAGGGTGACAATTTTGAAGAAAAAACAATATTTCTTACTTTTTGTTATAATACATATCCAAAAAAATATATAAAAAAAACTAATTTATTCATCAGTTTAGGCCGATATATTTTCCTCCTCATATTTTTGGTAAAAAAAAATTGCAATAATCGTATATTGATTGGTTTGCGCAAAAGTTGCCACATTTACAAACAATGAGCATTCATTTATAGTGTTTTTATTTTTGTTTTTTTTACTAGTAATGGTGGCGATCTGCAATTTTTAGCGGGACTGCGATATTGCGGCGGACAACAAAAAGCGATGATTTTGAAAAAAGAACAATATTTTTTACTTTTTGCTATAATAAATATCCAAAAAAAAAATTATTCAACAGTGTTGGCCAATATATATTCTTCTACATATTTTTGGTAAAAAAAAAAAATTGCAAACAGCGTATATTGATTGGTTTGCGCAAAAGTTATCGCGTCTACAAACTATGGGAATTGGTTTATGGCGTTTTTATTATTTATTTATTTTTTACTAGTAATGGCGGCGATTTGCGATTTTTATCGGGACTGCGATATTGCAGCGGACATGTTGGATTTTTTTGACACTTTTTTGGGACCAATGACATTTATACAGCGATCAGAAATGTAAATGTCCACTGATTACTGTATAAATGTCATTGGCAGTGAAGGGGTTAACCTGCAGGGGGCAGTGA
Source organism: Glandirana rugosa (assembly GCA_018402905.1). NCBI lineage: Eukaryota > Metazoa > Chordata > Amphibia > Anura > Ranidae > Glandirana > Glandirana rugosa. Next base: position 1,224,661 of record BLSH010500277.1, on the reverse strand, counting down.
AGGGTTAACAGTGTTCCCTGAGTGTGTTCTAACTGTGGGGGGACGGGGCTGGTGGGGACAGAACACATCTAACTGATCCCAGTGACAGGGATCAGTAGATCTGTCTTGTCCCCTTCAACAGAATGGAGAACCGCCATGTTTACATCAGCGGTTCCCAATTCTGCAGTTCTGACAGGGGACCGTGGGTCTTGGGTAGACATGGAGTCCGCTCGACCGGCGGGCACGCCCATGCAGCGTGCGGCGCCACCTGTGAGTGCGCGCCAGGAGCGCGCACATGGCCAGGATGTCCATGGACGTCCACTCGGAAATTCAGATCCACGCTGGAGCCGTACTTCGGCAATAGCGCGGATCTGAATGGGTTAAACAGTGCATTGCTGGGAGGCGCATGCGCGGAGCTCAGCCGAGGCGGTAATGCTGAACTGAAGCTCCGACACTTCGGGGACAACGGGCAGAGCATCACGGCAGCCCACACGCTAACAATATCAGACCCGCATCGGTGAGACTCCCGAGGAGTGAGGGACACTATTTACAGGTCGGTTATGGCTCACGGAGGGGGGAAAACAGCCAGCAAAACAACCCCCATACTCGAGGCCTTGTCCCGCGGCGCAGCCAAGATGGCGGCCGCCCACAATACACACGCTGCTACGAGCTGCGGCCCTCAAGCCTGTACTCCGCAAGCCCGCAAACAGCTACAGACTCTCCCTGATCTCCCTGAGGACTTAGAACCCGATATTAGCGGGGATACCGAACAGAGCTCCCCTCTATTATCTCCTACCATAATGCAGCAATTTGAAGCTATGTTAAACAAAGCTTTGAAACAGACGTCTGAGCTTATCACAAGCAACCTCACTAAGGAGATTAGAGAATTGGGCTCACGCACAGCAGCTTTAGAAGACAGGATGGATGATATAGAAGTCGGTGCACAAGATCATCTTGCTGCAATTGAAAACCTGAAAGAAGAAAATCTCACTTTACTGTCCAGATTAGAAGAATATGAAAACAGAGCCAGAAGATCTAATCTCAGGATAAGAGGCATACCTGAGGTTGTTATTGACCTGCACTCTACTATTACAGCACTGTTCCAAGAGCTAATACCAGCCCTACCTATCGAACGCCTTGAAATGGATAGGGTCCACAGAGCCCTTGCCCCTAAAAAGCAAGATGGACCACCTCGCGATATCATCGCCAAATTTCATTATTATCGAACAAAGGAGCAACTTTTAAACGCTGCCAGAGCAGAAGGGGACTTAACATTCCAAGGCTACAAATACCAGATCTTCTCAGATCGATCTCCCCTGACAATTGCCAAGAGGAGAGAGATGAAGCCTCTGCTACATGAGCTACAACAACAACAAATAGTATACCAGTGGGGTTTCCCTTTCTCTGTGAGATTCACGTATCAAAACACCAAACACAGATGTAGATCTCTAGAAGAGCTTCAACATACCCTACAGGAACTGCACATTCTGGACTCACCTACATCCTCAGGAGCCTCTCGCCGCAAAGCATCCACGTTCTCTCCAATCAAAGCACCCATGTTACCAAACAGACGCGGGAATTCCCACGCACATAAGAAAAGTCGCTCGAACCCGATTCAACCTGATCAGGAAGACTCCATGGACTGAGCCCAAGCCCAAACCTCTCGGGTCTTACCGCGCAACTATACGTAACTTTCCTGTTGAGCTGGCATCGCCGGCACTTATTAACTAGGGGACAGTGGGGCCTTTTTTTCCCCCCACCCCCCCCTGGTTCTAGTCCTCACCAGACAATCTTCCTCTTTGTTTTAGATTGGTCAGATATTACAATATTACCCTACCTCCAGGTGAATTTATACTTTTATTTTATAGGTACCCCGCCTTGGCCCATTACCCGTGGGCCTGAGCGGGATACACTAACCTATACCTGGGCCTCACCATACCCTACATCTGGACTATCTGGGCCTTAAAACAGACTAAGACAAGGGGTATGCGGTTTACCCTGACCAATCTTGTATAGTTAGGTAATATTACATACATGAGGGATAAATAGCGATACACTCTTTTTCTATGCACACACTGTGCAAATCGCATACTAATCCCTCAAGATAAGGAAAAGCAGAAAGAAAGAGTTTATATTTCGTTTTTCTTTTTTCCCTGTCTTTTGTGTTGTTTCTGTTTTTATTTTTTATCCTCACAGATTACAACAGCTATCAGCCCTGATACTGTTAGCTGTCCTCTAAGATATGAGTCTGACCAGTTCGCATTAGAGGCTGTCTTTAGATGCTGTTCTAGTTTAACTGTTTTACAAAGCCCAGTTCCCGGGTTTCTATGCAATGCGTCCCCCCCGCTCTTTGCATTTGCCCACCCTTAATATGGGGGCTTCTGCAAACAGCGACCTCTGCTTGGTTTTGTGGAAGTTTAACCCATGCCGAGCACATTGCTTGATATTTATCGCAACCCACTACTTGTTATTTGATGCTAATTTATTGTTTTGCTTTTACCTCCTCTTTCTAGTTTCTGACTATGCCTGTCCACTTTCTCTCCCTTCCGCTGGCAGCGGCCTCTTAGACCGACTCACGTGCCCATCAGGTAAGCAACCATTAAGAAAATTCACACCATGGCCCCCTTAAATGTAACTACTTTGAATGCCCAAGGCTTAAATGTGCCCCAGAAGCGTTCCAAAGCCTTCAAATTTCTCCACTCCCTGAAATCTCACATAGTCTGCATCCAAGAAACACACTTCACCACTCGTCACATGCCAAAATTTTTTTAGCCCACATTACCCACAAGTCTTTAGTGCCCCTGCAAAAACAAAACAACGAGGTACACTCATAGCATTTCATAAATCTACCCACTTCACCCTCAGAAAAAGTATATGCGATCCAGAGGGTCACTATCTGATCCTCATGGGATATCTCATGGATACGGAACTAACTATTGTCTCTTACTATGCTCCAAATAAAAACCCGGGCCCATTCCTAACCCACCTGATTAACATGGTCTCCTCTATCAAAAAGGGGATCACTCATCATGTGTGGGGACTCCAATATGACCCTAAACCCAATAATCTACAAATCTCCATACGATCGAACAACACACAAATCGAAAGAAAGTATACCAAATAGCCTCCTCAAGAATAATTTAGTAGATTCCTGGAGGGAAGTCAATCCAACTTTGAAGAAATTTACTCACTACTCCCACCCGCATAAAGTTTCCACTCGTATTGATCACATATTCGTTCAAACGAATCTCACTCCTGAACTCCTTCACTCCAAAATTATTCCAATACCCTGGTCCAATCATTGTGCAGTTCACACAACTCTAGCCTCAACCATTCCTAGAGCACAGGATCGATCCTGGTCTCTCCCAGAATACATTCTGAAACACCCATCGCATAAATTTGACCTGGAAATGGCTCTTAAGGAATATTTTACACTAAACACGACACCAGACGTTAGCCCACTCACTTGTTGGGAAACACATAAACCAGTAATAAGAGGGAACTTCCTGAGACAAGTAGCCCTACTAAATCGTGAACGTCGCCAGCTGGAACACAAACTCACCAGGGAATTTGAGTCCTGTTTTAATGCCTTTACTCACTGCCCCTCACCCCACAATAAAAAGGCCCTAGACCATGCAAGGTTGGCATATGATCTCTTTTTAACAGACATTGCGGATAAATCAATAAGGCGAGCTAAACACAACTTTATCATGAAAGCGAACAAACCAGATACACTTCTGGTACGTACATTAAAGAATATCAATAAGCCGAACAAACCGATCCAATTGAAAATCGCAAGAGAACATGACCAGCAATCCAATAAAAATTGTTAGGGAATTTAAAAGCCTCTTAGCGAGACTTTATTGCGCCGAAGACAACTTCAATACCCAGGTAGCCAATGACGTATTCTCACGAATACATCTTCCGAACTTATCTGATTCCGAAAGAACTAACCTTGATCTTGAAATCACAGCAGAAGAAATCAACTTAGCAATTAAAGAGCTTAAGCTCAATAAAAGCCCAGGACCAGATGGGTTCTCAGGCTACTATCGCACATTCTCCGAAATTCTAGCTCCACGTCTAGCGGCAGCATTTAATAGTATACTAAAAGGTCATCCTTTTAGGAAGGAATCAACCGCAGCCACCATATGTATGCTACCCAAACCACACACAGACGATACCGCTAGCACTATCTATCGTCCAATTTCCTTATTGAACTTGGACATTAAACTCCTCACTAAAGTATTAGCCACACGAATGCAAAAATTGATCGGCAGGATTATACATAAAGACCAGACCGGATTTATTCCCTATCGACAAGCGAGCGATAATGTAAGACGAGCTGTTCTTTTGGCCCACAATGCGAGATTGAGGCAAATACCTGCCTGCTTCCTCTCCATAGATATAAAGAAAGCCTTTGACTCGGTATCATGGCAATACATGCAATTTGTATTGAATAAATGGGGATTTGGCCCACAATTCCTAAAATGGATTATGGCAATCTACAATAACCCTAGCGCCTGCGTGAAATATGCTGGCTTTAAATCCGAGAGCTTTGATATCAGGAGAGGAACCAGGCAGGGATGCCCGCTCTCTCCACTACTATTTGCCCTAATGATCGAGCCTTTAGCAATTCTAATCAGGAACTCACCAGAGGTAACGGGCATTGATCTAGGTGGTTATCAACATAAACTCTGCCTCTTTGCAGATGATATCCTCATATTTTTGTCATCTCCTATGGTATCAGGTCCTAATCTCCTTTCAATTCTTAACAAATTCGCTTCCATCTCAGGTTTACAAATGAATTCCAAGAAATCAGTAGCCCTCAACATCTCTCTTACTGCAAATGAAGTTGAGTCTTTACGTAACTCCCTCCCATTCTCATGGACATCTTCCTCGCTACACTACCTAGGCATACATCTTACAGCAGACCATACAAAACTATTTTCACACAACTACCCTAGGCTATTAAAACAGGTGAATAACATGCTGTCACAATGGAATTCCCTGCCTATCTCCTGGCTCGGACGTATAAACGTAATTAAAATGGCGGTTCTCCCGAAATTTCTGTATTTATTCCGTACCCTCCCAGTACCGGTTCCGGCCTATTTCCTTAGGCTCATTCAAAAACACGTAATCAAATTTATCTGGGGATCCGTTAAACCCTGAATTAACAGACAGACTTTATTCCTACCTAAACTCAGTGGAGGCTTAGGGGTACCTCACTTTGCCAAGTACATTAAGGCAGCCCAAATAGCCAGTCTCACGAAATATCATGCAATCCATGAAATACCCTTGTGGGTAGGAATAGAATCTGTGGAAGTAGACCCTCTGTCGTTATCCAACTTCCTCTGGCTTTGACCCTCGGATCGCAGATCAATCAAAAACTCGATAATTAAACACTACATCTCTATATGGGACTCACTTAAAACAAAATTTCAACTACAGTCACACCACAACCCTATGTTATCATTTATGAAAAACCCGGCCTTTGTACCTGAGTGGGAGTCTCCCTCTAGATTTAAACATTGGGCATCTCGGGAACTACTTAGGCTTTATCAGTTATCCTCAAATAAAGAAATAATCCCTTTCACAACACTAGTTAATAGATACCAAATGCCCAACGACCAAATATTCAATTATCTACAGATCAAGCACTACTACGCTCAACTAATCACTAGGGACTCACAGCTAGATCAACTGTCAGGGTTCGAACAACTTTGCAAAAAAGATGCTCACGCTAGAGGACAAATCTCCCAAATTTATGCGCAACTTATTTGTACTAGAGATGCTCAAACGCCAAATTATGTGCGGGCATGGGAGGTGGAACTTGAGTGTCATCCCACTTCGGCTGATTGGTCGGCAAGCTGGTCTGCTACCAGGTCCGCATCCTATAGCCTACACGCTATAGAAACTAATTATAAAGTTTTAATGCGATGGTATCTAGTTCCAGCTCGCATTGCATATTCGGCATCCTGTTTTAGAGGCTGTTCAGATCCAGGAACGCACCAACATATATGGTGGGCATGTCCAATCGCACAAAAACTTTGGGGAGATGTTTTCTCCATGGCGTCGTGCATGTTTAATACACAGCTCACAGCCGAACCGACCACCGCATTGCTTAATCAGAAACCAGAGGCACTAAACAACAAACAATTCAAGTTATTCCTCCACCTCTTATCTGCGGCCAAGCAAACTATCGCTAAAGCTTGGAAAACCCCAAGCTTACATATCCTAGAAACTAAAAACAGGATGACGAACTATATGATTCATGCAAAAATTGACGCCCGAGATAAAGATACAGACCATAAATTTGATCGCATATGGCAGCCTTGGATCGACACATGCCTTCCTTCTGATTTTGACATCAAAGTCCTTTTACCATGGTAAAGCCATACACTCCAATAGATTGGGCTCGTGGGCGGTCGGGGGGTCACTTCAGCGGACCATATCTTCTCTCCTTTCCTCTTCTCTTCTATCCCTATCTTTTCCTCTTCCTAGTTCTCAGCTATATCTCTCTCTCTATCTCTATGTGCGATGCATACCTAACTCCTGCATCGTATTTCCTTTTATACTGACCCATTATTATCTAGTTTAAAAGTTCAAGGTATCTGTTATGAGATGAAGATGTATCCTACTGACGTCTAATTCAAACAGGTTGTATTTCTGTAGAGACAATCCAACAGAGGGTCCTAAGTGGCTTCATCGTGACTAGTGTTGAGCGAACCCGGACTGTAACGTTCGGGTCCGTACCGAACTTTAGGGTGTCCGTGGCACGGACCCGGACCCGGACATTTCAAAAATCGTTCGGGTTCAAACTTTACAGGCCCAGGCCCAGGCACGGTGCCTGTGGGATTTCAAGCCATGCCTGGGCTTGCAATGTCAGGCCCAAGCGAGTTGTGATCAGTGCTACTTCGGTGAATCCTGGGAGACAACCTAACAGAGATGTCTTTATGTTGGACAAACTTAATCTGCAGTCATCCTATGTAGAAGTAGAGTATTGTCTATGGAACTTGAAAATTTGATCTATTATTACCCAGTCATATTTTCCTTTATGCTACGTCCTCAATCCATACGTAGCGTGTATCTCTATCTCTCTCTCTATATCGACTCTTGATCCTTCTCCTTTTCTATCCCTATCTTC
>BLSH010500277.1:1182038-1200557 GCA_018402905.1 Glandirana rugosa | reverse complement strand
AGACAGCTTCAACACCTCCCCCAGTACACCTCTACCTTCAACACCTCCCCGGTACATCTCTACCTTCAACACCTCCCCAGTACACCTCTACATTCAACACCTCCCCAGTACACCTTTCCCCTCAACACCTCCCCAGTACACCTCTACCTTCAATGCGTCCTCCAGTCCTCCAATGCCTCCCCTCTCCATCAGACCTATGTCTCCAATCCCTTCTCCCCCTAGCACACCTCTACTTATAATTCCTATTCCCAGTATGCCTCTGCCTCCAATGCCCCCCCAGCAAACCTGTGCTTTATGTTTTTAATGACTCCCCAGCACACCTCGTCTTCCAACCTCCCCTCTCCAGCACACCTATGCCTCCAATTCCACCCCCCACCGATCTATCTTGCCTATACCTCCAATTCCACCCGCTCCCACCTAATCCAATAAAGCCACCCCTCCCCCCAATCTATCATACCTATACAAGAAGTCTGCTGGGAGTAAGGGGGTATTGAGGGCATATATGTGCTGGATTGGGGGCAGGGGGGTGGAATTGGAGGCATAGGTGTGATAGATTGGGGGGTATGATTTAGACCTATGCCTCCAATTAACCCCCCTGCCCCAATTCAACACATATATTCCCTCAATCCCCCCTTACTCCCAGCAAACTTCTTGTTCAATCCCCATTATACCAATGCATCCAGAACATCACAGCACAGTGTCACATTTACCATTCTCCTGCAGCCATGGAGGTCTGGCATCTATGCACACAGAGGATGGACCGAGAGGGTTTGAGCCCACCCACTTAGGAGACATGCAGGGGGGAGGTCCCAGGCAGCTGTTAAACTTTTTGCAAAGCTCACGCTGTGAGCCTGTGTCCTTAGATGCGTGACAGGTGGGAGGTGGAGAGTGGCGGTCCTAAGCGGCTGGCAAAATTCATATTGCAATGCTCATGCTGCGAGCCTGTGTAGAGACATGCACTCAGGTGGGAGGTGGCGAGGAGTGGTCCCAAGCGGCTGGCAAACTCTTTGCAAGCCTGTGCGGGGAGGGGATGTGTGGGAGGTGGAGGGGTGGTGCAAGGCGGCTGTAGAATTCCTATGGAACTGGCCGCACTGCGAATTTGTGCGCAGTGGCGGGCACTGGATACATTCCCGGTACAGCACAGCAGCACAGCTCTGTCCATACTCACACTCCTCATAATTTCACTCGCCAAATGCGAGGGCAGGCCTAAGAAACCGGAAGCTACGAGCATTTCATGACTTCAGTTTTGCCAGATATAAACAACGCCATTGGGAAATTGGGAAAACATCTTATCACACCGATTTTGGTGTGGTCAAATGCTTTAAGGGCTGAGGAGAGATCTAGAGTCTAATAGACCCCAAATTTAAAAAAGAGTACCTGTCACTACATATTGCTATCATAGGGGATATTTAAATTCCCTGTGATAAAAAAAAAGAAAGGGACAGTGTAAAAATAAAATAAAAAGCAAAATAAATAATTAAAAAAAGAAATTAAAATGCTCCTGTCCTCCAGTGCACGCGTGCAAAGGTGAACGCGAGCGCCAGTCTATGTGTTGTATGTAAGCAGCAATTAAACCATGAATATGACCGCAAACATGAGATCGAGGGCAGTAATCCTAGCAGTAGACCTCCTCTGTAAATCTAAAGTGATAACCTGTAAAGGTAAATGTAAATGTGTTCAGCATAAGATCATCTTTTATATTTCACCAAACATTTTGGCAATATAGTGTGATTTTGTGCATTAAAATTCAAAAAAGTTTTTTTCCACAAAAAATTGCATTAGAAAAATCGCTGCACAAATATTTTGTGCAAAAAAAAAATTGCACCACCCACCATTTTATTCAGTAGGGCCTCTGCTTTAAAAAAATATATAATGTTTTGGGGTTCAAAGTAATTTTCTAGCAAAAAAAAAAATTTTTCATGTAAACAAAAAGTGTCAGAAAGGAATTGGTGATTCAAGTGGTTAGAAGAGTGGGTGATGTGTGACATAAAATGCCAGGACAGTTCAAAACCCCCCAAATGACCCCTTTTTGGAAAGTAGACACCCCAAGCTATTTGCTGAGAGGCATCTTGAGTAGAGTTGATCGAACCTCTGGAAGTTTGGGTTCTGCTGGTTCGGCTGAACTTCGGGACAAAGTCCGGGTTCGGGTCCGGACAGGACCCGAACTTTGACATGGACCCCAAACCCCATTGAAATCAATGGGGACCCAAACTTTTAGGCACAAAAATAGCTGTAACAAAGTCCTGGAAAGTCCTAGAGGTCTGCAAAAGGAAGGAAAATGGGGGTAAGTGTCAGACAATTGCCCTACAAAGAAATGGGGATAGGGAAATTACTTAAAATAATTTTTAAACTAAAATCACATAAAAAAATCAAAAATTGAGGTGAATGTGGACCATCTTCAAAGTGTGTGGAAAAAGCCTATTTCAGCTGCAGGGAGCCATATCAGTGTTGTAAAATCATCTTCAAACTGTGTGTGAAAAGTCTATTTCAGCCGGAGGGAGCCATATCAGTGTTGTAAAATCATCTTCAAACTGTGTGTGAAAAGTCTATTTCAGCCAGAGGGAGCCATATCAGTGTTGTAAAATCATCTTCAAACTGTGTGTGAAAAGTCTATTTCAACCGGAGGGAGCCATATCAGTGTTGTAAAATCATCTTCAAACTGTGTGTGAAAAGTCTATTTCAACCGGAGGGAGCTATATAAGTGTTGTAAAATCATCTTCAAACGGTGTGTGAAAAGTTTATTTCAACCGGAGGGAGCCATATCAGTGTTGTAAAATCATCTTCAAACTGTGTGTGAAAAAGTCTATTTCAACCGGAGGGAGCCATATAAGTGTTGTAAAATCATCTTCAAACTGTGTGTGAAAAGTCTATTTCAACCGGAGGGAGCCATATCAGAGTTGTAAAATCATCTTCAAACTGTGTGTGAAAAGTCTATTTCAACCGGAGGGAACCAGATCAGTGTTGTAAAATCATCTTCAAACTGTGTGTGAAAAGTCTATTTCAACCGGAGGGAGCCATATCAGTGTTGTAAAATCATCTTCAAACTGTGTGTGAAAAAGTCTATTTCAACCGGAGGGAGCCATATAAGTGTTGTAAAATCATCTTCAAACTGTGTGTGAAAAGTCTATTTCAACCTGAGGGAGCCATATCAGTGTTGTAAAATCATCTTCAAACTGTGTGTGAAAAGTCTATTTCAGCCGGAGGGAGCCATATCAGTGTTGTAAAATCATCTTCAAACTGTGTGTGAAAAGTCTATTTCAACCGGAGGGAGCCATATCAGTGTTGTAAAATCATCTTCAAACTGTGTGTGAAATGTCTATTTCAATTGGAGGGAGCCATATCAGTGTTGTAAAATCATCTTTAAACTGTGTGTGAAAAAGTCTATTTCAACCGGAGGGAGCCATATAAGTGTTGTAAAATCATCTTCAAACTGTGTGTGAAAAGTCTATTTCAACCTGAGGGAGCCATATCAGTGTTGTAAAATCATCTTCAAACTGTGTGTGAAAAGTCTATTTCAGCCGGAGGGAGCCATATCAGTGTTGTAAAATCATCTTCAAACTGTGTGTGAAATGTCTATTTCAATTGGAGGGAGCCATATCAGTGTTGTAAAATCATCTTTAAACTGTGTGTGAAAAAGTCTATTTCAACCGGAGGGAGCCATATAAGTGTTGTAAAATAGACTGAAATAGACTTTTCACACACAGTTTGAAGATGATTGTACAACACTGATATGGCTCCCTCCGCCTGAAATAGACTTTTCACACACAGTTTGAAGATGATTTTACAACACTGATATGGCTCCCTCCGGCTGAAATAGACTTTTCACACACAGTTTGAAGATGATTTTAGAACAGTAAACTTTCCCTTAAAGCAACAGCTGGAACATTTCCCTGTACAAGTTGGAGATGATTTTAGAAGAATAATCTTTCCCTTAAAGCAACAGACTCTACCTAGTCCAGTCAGATCGTTCTGTGCAGCAGGATGAGGTGTGAAATCTGTCCCTCAAAGCACCAGTACTAGTATCTCTCCCTAGTCCACAATCAGATCATTCAGTAATGCAGGATGAGATGTTCTGCAATCTGTCCCTCACAGAGCCAGCAGCATCCTCTCCCTAAACTACCCTGAGAGCATATGACATGCAGCACGGTGACTCCAGCCCCATATAGAGGCTGGGTCACATGGTGCACTGGCTAATCACAGCCATGCCATTAGTAGGCATGGCTGTGATGGCTTCTAGGGAAAACCAGTGAAACACTTGTTGATTGGCTGCCCATGGCAGCTTTTCAACACCTGTAATAAAATACCAGAACACTGGTCCTGAACCCGGACTATTTTGAAAAGTCCGGGTTCGGGTCCGGGTCCCGGACACCCAAAAGTTCGGTACGGACCCAAACTTTACAGTTCGGGTTCGCTCAACTCTGATCTTGAGTCCATGGAATATTTAATATTTTGCCACAAGTTTTGGGGAAAATTACTATTTTTTTGCTGACACTAAATGATATATTGTTCGAAAATGCCATGGGAATATGTGGAATTACACCCCAAAATACATTCTGCTGCTTCTCCTGAGTACGGGGATGCCACATGTGTAAGACTTTTTGGGAGCCTAGCTGCGTACAGGACCCTGAAAACCAATCACCATCTTCAGGATTTCTAAGGGCGTAAAACGGTGATTTCACTTCCTCACTACCTATTACAGATTCAGAGGCCCTGAAATGTCAAGATAGCACAACCCTCCCCCCCCCAAATTACCCCATTTTAGAAAGTAGACACCCCAAGCTATTTCCTGAGAGGCATGTTAAGTCCATAGAATATTTTATATTCTGTCACAAGTTTTTAGAAAATTTACTTTTTTTTACACAAATTTGTCACTAAATGATATATTGCTCACAAATGGCATGGTATATGTGAAATTACACCCCAAAATAAATTCTGCTGCTTCTCCTGAGTACGGGGATACCATATGTGTGAGACTTTTTGGGAGCCTAGCTGCATACAGGACCCCGAAATCCAATCACCACCTTCAGGCTTGCAAAGGGTATAAAATGGTGATTTTTACTCCTCACTACCTATCACAGTTTCAGAGGCCATGAAATGTCAAGATAGCACAACCCCCCCCCCCCCCCCCCCCCCCCCCCCCCCCCAAATGACCCCATTTTGGAAAAGTAGACATACAAAGGCATTTTCTAAGAGGCATGGTGAGTATTTTGCAGCTCTCATTTGTTTTGGAAAATGAAGAAAGAAAAGGAAAATGTATGTTTTTATTATTTTTTCAGTTTTCAAAACTTTGTGACAAAAAGCAAGATCTGCAAAATACTCAACATGCCTCTCAGCAAATAGCTTGGGGTGTCTACTTTCCAAAATGGGGTCATTGGGGGGGTTGCTATCTTGGCATTTCATGGCCTCCGAAACTGTGATAGGTAGTGAGGAGTGAAAACAAAAATTTACGCCCTTAGAAATCCTGAAGGCGGTGATTGGTTTTCGGGTATGTGGCTAGGCTCCCAAAAAATCTCACACATGTGGTATCCCCGTATTCAGAAGAAGCAGCAGAAAGTATTTTGGGGTGTAATTTCACATATACCCTTGGCATGTTTGAGCAATACATAATTTAGTGACGACTTTGTGTAAAAAAAAATGTAATTTTCCCGAAACTTGTGGCAAAATATAAAATATTCCATGGACTCAACATGCCTCTCAGCAAATAGCTTGGGATGTCTACTTTCCAAAATTGGGTCATTTGGAGGGGGAGGGGGTTGTGCTATCTTGGCATTTCATAGCCTCTAAAACTCTAATAAGAAAGGGTTTTCAAAATAAACAACATAAGTAATAAGGAATGTTGAACATGACATAAGAGGTAATTGTTGGGTCTATTAGAAGACTTGACCGAAGAATCCTTCCTGCACAGTAGTATCTTGGTTCAAGCCCACGGCCCAAGCAGTGTAAAGAAAGGGGAGCAATCCCACTTGCCGACACTCCAATGGGAGCATACTGTGTCCAGAAAATGTGGAAACGAAGCCTCCTCTATGTTTGGAGCAACGAAAGAGCTAATACACTGCTAGTAGCCCTGAGGCCCAAGGAAAAACTTCTATTTTACAAGGATCTCAATGCAGAACAACCAATGGAAGACTCAACAAATACACAAATTACAAAAATCACAGTACAAAATTAAATATATAGGAGAAGAAGAGAATTAGGAGGGAAACAAGATTTAGAGACAGAGTAGTCAGGAGGGGTACCTGCGGGGAGAGCCAACACACAAACCGTAATTCTGTAAATTATAGTAAAGGATAGTAAATATAGTATATGTAGAATATATACTATATATTATAAATTATAATATATATTATATTATATTATATTATATTATATTATATTATATTATAAGGGGTGAGTCGGTAGTGAGGAGTGTGGAGAAAATAGCGAGGCTCCATGGGATCTAAACCGATACCTTCATAAAAGGTACATTTTTCTTTTGTCATTTTTCAATCACTTGTGACAAAAAAAAAATAAAATATTCAATGGGCTCTCAGCAAATTCCTTGAGGTGTCTACTTTCCAAAATGGGATCATTTGGGGGGGGGGGGGGGGTTATACTGCCCTTCCATTTAAAGCCTCAATAAATTAGATAGGCAGTCATAAACTAAAAGATGCGTAAATTCCACAAAATGTACCCTAGTTTGTAGACGCTATAACTTTTGTGCAAACCAATAAATATATGCTTATTGAATTTTTTTTTTACTCAAGACATGTGGCTGAATACACTTTGGCCTGAACGTATGACTAAAATTGAGTTTATTTGATTTTTTTATAACAAAAAGTAGAAAATATCTTTTTTTTTAAATTTTTTGGTCTTTTTTCATTTATATAAAAAATAAAAATCCCAGAGGTGATCAAATACCACCATAAAAAAGCTCTATTTGTGGGGAAAAAAGGATGCAAATTTTGTTTGGGTACAGCATTGCATGACCGTGCAATTACCAGTTAAAGCAGTGAAGTGCCAAATTGTAAAAAGTGCTCTACGTAAATCCTTCCGGGGCTGAAGTGGTCAAATAAGAAAAGATGCTCTACAAATCACATGACAAAAATGGTTTCTTTTTCAGGAGAACAGTGAATTGTTTTGGTTGTGCATTTATTATTTTTTGCTTACAACCATCTTGACAGCTTATCTACATGTGGTGAACATAGGATTAGGTTTTAGATGGAATCGGTCATGGTTCTGTACATTATTTCTTTATTTATTATATTATTATTTGGACTAAAAAGTAACATTTTACAATGTTTGCATTTTCCCCTGTAACTCCTCATCTCTTGATTAAAGTGCACATTGTTTTTTGACATACATATACAGTATAAATATATATATATATATATATATATATATATTATATATAAAGTGTGCAACATTGGCTGGCAAGATTGTGTGCACATGGTGAGTGGCCCTGGGGCTTATGTCTGCTATGGAGGTAGCAAACTTTGTTGTTTTCTCAGATGTTCACAATTTCTGATTTGAGTCCCGGAGCCCAGAGGCTTTGTAGAGCTTTGAGTGGGCTAAAGCCTCCAGTCTTAGGTCCACATTTTACCTGTTAGCCAGACTTCACTAATGAGCTGTCCACAGGTCTTTTTATATCTGAGCTGACTTATGCTAGAGGCTGTCTCTCACTCTGTCTGCTGTCAGAGCCAGCTGCTAAGTGAAAATGCATATAGAATAAGAACAAGGTACCTGATTGTTTGGGGAAGTCTTTATGTACTAAGAATCTCATTTATGGCTCTACAGATAAATATAGGTCACTGGTGCCCTACTAGTGTCTACCACTGCCATCTCAGCACACCAGTCAGTACACTGTGGGAAACATTTATAAAGCTTTGAAGGCTAAGAAAAAGACAGTTTCTCTGCTGATTTTTTTCCCTACAGCATGATTTGTTTTTAGAAGTGTGTATTATCTATAATGCTAATTCTGTAATAGAATCCAACAGTAGAGAAAAAGGGTTCTTTCTAGAGCGTGCCACCGTCCTGATCAAAACATAGAAAGAACACAGAGGAAATACCTCCAACAATATGGACCTTAAGGGCACACCGCAAGACTGTTTCAAAGAATTATATATAAAAATAGTTTAATAGTATAAAAAAAAGTTTATTGAAAAATACATAAAACCAATGGTAACATTAAAATTATTGTACACATTCTTGGGGGATCAATATACATGGCACCCCAAGGATGGAGGGTGAGAACAGCCTACAAATATAAATTGACTGCAGTACACAAGAATAATGATACATTGTACCAAGACTGTATAAACATAAGAAGTCAATTGTATGGTTGGTCAAACGGTATTCATTGTATTCAATAGTATTCATTGTGAATCACTCCCCCAATATCACATGAGCACAGAGGAGAAAGGTGCAATAATACAGTGTAGAAATTTCCCGAATAATCTTCACTATCCCTGAAAGCCAGGTTCTGTAGAATGTTTACAGAGTATGCTCATCCATTATGCAATAGTGCTAAATGAGCTCTCTATAGGTACTGAACTGCAGAGACAGTTTATCCTGTATGAAATCCATGGTAATTGTGTTCATACTGGTGACCCCTAAATGTCACTATTTACAGGTGTTACATGTATCATACTTTCTCTACTCTGCAATACACTTACAATGTAATCAAAGCAAATATACAATATACTGTATATCATTGGAGGATACATGAATATTATTCTTGTTATTTGTCTTCATTTCTTTTGAGACATCTGTATGCATTCTGTTAGTCCTGAATCAGTAATAGACATAAGAGCAGTTAAAGCGGTTGTATCCTCTTCTTGCACATTTTTACCTACAGGTAGGCCTATAATAAGGCTTACCTGTAGGTAAAATTAATATCTCCTAAACCTGTACGGTTTAGGAGATATTCACCTTGCATGCAGCTGCTGATGTTAGCGGCGCATGCACTCTGAAGGTCCGGATTTGTAGAGTGGCAAACCCAGAAGAGACGCCAAGGGGACATGTCAGCTCCTTCAGCGGTGAACGGGAGTCGTGCAGGCGCTTCGTTCTAAGGTTCGGATGCCAAATCCAAACACCTTTAAAGTGAATAGGAACCAATTGTGAAAAAAAAGTGAAGGCCGTTTTCTTGGCTAATAGGCAAGGGGTTGTCAAACAAATGGCACAGGGGCCTGGGCACTAAACTGGGGCACATGCACCAAAGCAAAAAGAAAAATAAATCCATTTGTCAGGGAACACAGATTGTAGTAATACTTAGCACTCATTTACACTTGTTTCAGCTTCAAGCACATTAACCGGTTCGCAACCGGCTCGCGTACATTTACTGCTGCAAGTTGCCAGCATATCGCAGATTGCCATCTATAAACGGTGATTCACGCACGCACAGATAGGGGGCAAGTGCGCCCACCACACGCTCCCTGAGTGGGGCCGCGGGGAACAGCCATTGTAAACACGGCGGTTCCCCGCTCTGTCAGGCGGCATGACAGTGATCTACTGATCCCTGTTATCTGGATCAGTTAGATCTGTCATGCCCCTGCCAGCCCGGCCCCCACACAGATAGAAAACACCTAGGGAACACAGTTAACCCCTTGATTGCCCCCTACAGGTTAACCCCTTCACTGCCATTGACATTTAAACAGTAATCAGTGGCTGTTTGTAACTCTGATCACTGTATAAATGTCAATGGTCCCAAAAAAGTGTCAAAAATGTCCGATTTGTCCACCGCAATATCCCAGTCCTGATAAAAATGGCAGATCACCGCCATTACTAGTAAAAAAAAATAGTAAAAACGCAATAAATTAATTCTCATGGTTTGTAAACGTGGCAACTTTTGCGCAAACCAATCAATAAACGCCGATTGCAATTTTTTTTTTTACCACAAATATATAGAAGAATATATATCAGCCTAAACTGATAAATACATTTGTTTTTTATATTTTTTTGGACATCTATTATAGCAAAAAGTAACAAAAATTGTTTTTTTTTAAATTGTTGCTCCTTGTTTATAGCGGTGATGAAGTGATGCAGAGGTGATTAAATACCACCAAAAGAAAGCTCTATTTGTGGGTAAAAAGGACGTCAATTTTGTTTGGGTATAACATCGCATGACTGCGCAATTGTCAGTTAAAGCAACGCAGTGCCGAATCGCAAAAAGTGCTCTGGTCATTAAAGGGGTAAATCCTTCCGGGGCTGAAGTGGTTAAAGCGCCTACTGCTACAACAAACTTTTATGATGTGTTTTTGAGGCTTCGGTGATGCTTGAATTAGAGCTCATACAGCTTCAACAAGCTTTTATGATGTGTTTTTGAGGCTTCAACAAGGCTTCAGTGATGCATTTTTGAAGCTTTGTTGAAACTTGGCCGATGCCCTGTGTGTTTGTTGATATCTCACACCTGCAATTTCTCCAAAACAAAGCAAAGCTAAAGCTGAATTACAGCCTCTGAAAAGCCGCTGGTGCTTCAAGCGAGCTTCAAACAAGCTTTGTCATAGACTGCTATGGAGGCATTGAAGAGGCTTTGAAGACTGGCTAAAGCTACATGGGGTATCATTTTTGAAGCAAAGCTGAAGTGAAGCAAAGCCAACGCAAGGTGTAAACAGGACTGAAAGCTAACCATTTTATTTAGTGACAGCTTTAACTGGTTTTAAGAGAGCTTTAACAAAGCCTGTCTGATGCCCTGTTTTGAAGCAAAAAGCGTAAACTGATCCTTAAAGTGAAATATCAAAAGTGCAAATTTCCTCTAACAAAGTGGCGCATCTGTGCAGTGTATATAATTTACTACAGAAAAAAAGTGACATTTGCAAAGAAAAAAGTGTGCTTAATTTGTGGCAAAATGACAGCTCCTAGCGACCTTGCTCAATTTGTAAACAAAAATCTGAAATAATAACTAACTAATAATAACTATTAATAACCATTAAATTATAGGTATTGGAATTTCCTTTCAAATTTGGCTGTTAGTGAGCGTAATGAATACAAATTTATCAGAAGGTACGAATTATCCGAAATAATGAATGCCGCATCTAAATGAATGGAACGTAATGACTTAAGAATAATAAATAATAACAATAATAAAAACGTTTTATTATTATCATTATTTATTATTATTAATTTGTTATGTTCCAATCGTTTAGATGTGGCATTCCTTATTTCGGGGATTTCGTAACTTCGGATAAATTCGTATTATTTTCGTTTTTTTCAGATTTTCGTTCTTTCGAATTTTTGGATTTTCTTCTTATTTTCAGATACTAAATTTTCAGATTTTCACTTTTTTTGGGTTTACAAATTTCTGAATTTTCGGATTTTCACATTTTTGGATTTCCAAAATTCCTGTTTTTCAGATTTCAGAATTTCCATTTTTTTTCGAAATAACAAATTTCAATAATAATGAATGATCCGAAAAACTAAAAAAAAATGACTGAAATGAAAACGTACACATTTTTTGCCAGTGCATATGTCTAATGTCTATGGGTGTGATGAGGTCAGGAATAGTCCACCGCACAAAACATCTAGACCTCGGGGAGGGGGTAAGAGCCAGAGGGATCGGACTTGTGCTGGGAGGATCAGAGGATTAGGTAAGTATAAAGTATCTCCGCTCTCTCTCCCCTAGACAAAAATGAGCAGTTAACCCATGCAGTGTGGGCACAACCGCACTGCATGGGAAAAATAATTAGCCCAGAGTTCAGCTGTAATAAAAAAAGTCTAACTATGTACATTATCTCATAATTTAAGTTTGCCCATTTTTTTGAATTTTTAGGAGTTGTACCAACAACAAATAATCAGGTAAATCCTTTCGCTATGTTAAATACTACTCCTTTGCATATTCTATTGTGTAACTTGGCCTTTTGGGTTCTTTGGTTTGCATTGCTGTTTAGGCCTTCTTGTATTTGATCCTTACTTCACCTGTTTCTACTAGGCCCTCTATATCATTGGTAGGGCCATCTTTTTCCCATCCCCCTGTTTGATTGCAGTCATTCCCACCATTTTATTGTCTTCTTATGTCCTGGTTGTTTGTCTCCACTGCATTTCCTGCTCTTTGGGCCCTACCCTCCTCACTGCTCCCGGACTAGACGTTACCTCTGGAGTGTTTTACTGCATCTTTTTGTTGTTGCCAGAGAAAAATAATATACATTTATATTTACTTGGTGGGTAAGTTATACCCTGCATACTATATATATTTTTTGAGAATTGTTTTTTATTCTACCCTTCTCATGGTATATATACATATATTTTGTCTTGCCGTGTAGTTTTTTTTTTTTAATATGATGTACTAATGGCTTGGTCTTTCTACAGTTAACCTATATAACATGTCAGTACCCTGATGAAGTGAACGTGTTTCATGAAACGTGTCAAGTGTTAAAACTCCTTTCAACTGTTCTCTAATGCATACATGTTACAACTATGTATGAGTTTTTAATATATTTTATGCTACTTTGACAAGACTTTTTATTATGTATCTCAGGAAAAAGGATTTAATCTCCAAATACAGAAAGGTTTCTTCACAGTTAGAGCTGTGAAAATGTGGAATAGACTCCCCCCAAAGGTAGTTTTGCCCAGCATGATAGATTGCTTTAAAAGAGGCCTGGATTCTTTCCTTAATGTAAATAATATAACTGGGTACTAACATTTTTAGGTAACGTTGATCCAGGGTGAATCCGATTGCCTCTCGGGAATCAGGAAGGAATTTTTTCCCCCTCTATAGCAAATTGGATCATGCTTTGCGGGGGTTTTTTGCCTTCCCCTGGATCAACTGTGGGTGAAGGTTTGTATAAGGGATTGTATGGTTATATATAATTTTTCTATTTTTTTTTTTGATTGAACTAGATGGACTTGTGTCTTTTTTCAACCTGACTAACTATGTAATAAAAGTTCATATTTATTTAGAATTTGTTGACTCACTGTTTGGTGCAACTTCCAAAAAATCTCATGGGCAACTTTAAATAATGAGATGCCTTACTCACTGGGGGATGAAGCTACACTATTATCCATTGTACCACAGACTCTGGTAAAGCTCGATTTAACTATGCACATCCACCATCAATCAGGTTGTCTAGTGATGTCTGACACCCTTCAACACACATCTTATTCCATCTCTCCACTTAAGCTGAATGACAGGTCCAGCAGATGACAACTGATATAAACAAAAGGACATGCTCTCCCAAGTGACTCCGCTTCTTTGTTTATATCAACTCTCATCCATCAGACTTGTCATTTGGTGGGAGTGAACGAACAGGACCAGACATGTGTTGGTGGCCCAGATGTTTTTTTTGGGGGGAGGTTTTGGTGGTTTGGTGGCCATTGAACATTATTAATGACATGGTTCTACAATGATGGATGATGGATATACATTGTGGAATGCTGTTTTGGGCTTTTTTTTATTAAAGGATTTGTCAAAAACTGTCTCTGTCTTTAATTATACTTGACTTTTTTTTTGTGAATGGCTGCAGATTCCCAACCATGTAAGAAAACAGAGCCAAGACATCACTGGTTGTTAAGGATGCAGTGGTGCCTGAACATGCTGGCATCCTGAAAGGGGAACTTTAACCATAAAAAATAATGTTCTTTCGCAAGGAACATACATTTCACATTAATAATTATGCTAGCAAAATGAGTGTGCTGTAAACTGCCTCCAGCTTTGCTCCTGTTTTTTCTTGCAGGAGGGTGCCATTTTGCTGAAGCCCAGAGCCCCTGAACAGCAGTAAATCATAAAGCAGAACTAAACCTATCAATTTAATGGTTTCAAAAAACAGTTACATTCCTGGAATGCCGTGATTGCTAATGTTCACATTTGCTTGTGTCTTCAACCAAACTGTGAAGCCATCAAATGGCTGGTGTCATAACTGATCAAATGTGCAGCACCATGGCAGTTGCAGATCAAACAGAAGCAGCTTCCTTTGCTTTAAAGAACAAGAGGGTTTAATTCTGCTTTAAGCCTGTCAGCAGATCGGCCTCTACAAACTCGGCAGTGCCTAAAAATGGAGAACAACTGAGCATGTGCTATGCTAGGGCAAGACACTGTATTATAGGATTTTACACAGAGTAGGCATTTATTTTTTATGTTTTACATAACTATACCTGCAAAAGGGGCCAGCCTGAAGTGATCTTGAAGGACTTTCTGACTAAAGTTTCACTTTAAGGACCATTCACAGCAACAAAATTAGTTAATGTCTGCAGTCTTCCTTCAAAACTTTGGTATTAATGTTTCCATGTTTACTATTACTACCAGTGTTTTGTTGCTGTTTACTGTTTACTTTTATTTTTTCCTTTGTTTCATAATTATATGTTTAATTAAAGTATGGCATTAGCTTAACAATATACCTCTTGCTGAACCATGCAGTTTTTAAAGGAATAGCCTGCCTCTAATTAAAGTACATTCTCTGCCAACAATGGCTTGTGGGACACACAGCAAAAATAGGTACCCCAGGATCCTTTTTAAATGTGGGCAGCTATAGGAACCACACATATTATAGTGTTTATAGCACATTTTCTTGGCAAACATATTGATGTGCAATGATTCAATTCAACTTGAGCTAGTGGGCAGGCTAATTTTTAATTTAACATACAGTATCTCACAAACGTGAGTGCACCCCTCACATTTTTGTAAATATTTTATATCTTTTCATGTGACAACACTGAAGAAATTACACTTTACCTCAATGTAAAGTAGTGAGTGTACAGCTTGTATAACAGTGTAAATTTGCTGTCCCCTCAAAATAACTCAACACACAGACTTTTTTTTTTTTTTTTTTTTTTACCAAATATTTTATTGATTCTTAAAGCAGCTTACAATGTAATAAGGGCAGATGTATATCAAATACAGTGAATAAAGCACATTGTAATCAATCTCAGAGTATTCCAAACAAACAATTTGACAATTTCTCCCTACACATGTTTCTGAGGTATCTGTAGCGGTGCTTATATCACTCAACACACAGACATTAATGTCTAAACCGATGGCAAGTGAAAATGTCCAAATTGGGCCCAATTGGCCATTTTCCCTCCCTTGGTGTTATCGTTCTTACTCTCTTATAGGGGGTCACTGGAATTTCAACATGGCACCTCATGACAAAGAACTCTCTGAGGATCTGAAAAAAAGAATTGTTGCTCTACATAAAGATGGGCTAGGCTATAAGAAGATTGCCAAGACCCTGAAACTGAGCTGCAGCATGGTGGCTAAGACCATAAGAGGTTTAATAGGACAGGTTCCACTCAGAACAGGCCTCGCCATAGTGGACCAAAGAAGTTGAATGCAGTTGAATGCAATCCAGAGATTGTCTTTGAGAAATAGTCGCATGAGTGCTGCCAGCATTGCTGCAGAGGTTAAAGGGATGGGGGGTCTCCCTGTCAGTGCTCAGATTATACACCGCACACTGCATCAAACTGGTCTGCATGGCTATCGTCCCAGAAGAAAGCCTCTTCTAAAGATGATGCACAAGAAAGCCTGCAAACAGTTTGCTGAAGACAACCAAACTAAGGACATGGATTACTGGAACCATTTCCTGTTGTCTGATGAGACCAAGATAAACTTATTTGCATAGGTGTGCACAGCCTATTGCATTAGGGTGTGCACCCCAAAGTTCAAACACACGTGTGTGTGTGTGTGTGTGTATACATACAGTATAGGGCAGTAGGGCAATGGACAGTGTTGGTAGAGCAATGGACAATGTCAGTAAGGCAGAGGTTGGTGTCAGCGGAGCAGTGGACAGTGTCAGAAGGGCAGAGATTAGGTGCCCTAATTGAGGGACTTTGGTAAAATATCAGGGGCCCTGATTCCACAGAGAAAGGGACTGAAGGTAAAGATTCCCTAGTCCCTTTCTCTGCGACCAAGCAGTAGGGTGAATCTGCCCAGTACAGGGTCATTAGGGTGTGCCCAGGCACACCTGGCACACCCTGTGCACACGCCTATGCTTATTTGGTTCAGATGGTGTCAAGCATGTGTGGTGGCAACCAGATGAGGAGTACAAAGACAAGTGTGTCTTGCCTACAGTCAAGCATGGTGGTGGGAGTGTCATGGTCTGGGGCTGCATGAGTGCTGCCGACACTGGGGAGATACAGTTCATTGAGGGAACTATGAATGCCAACATGTACTGTGACATACTGAAGCAGAGCATAATCGCCTATCTTCAGAGATAGGGCTGCAGTTTTCCAACATGATAACGACCCAAAAAATATCTTCTAGATCAGTGTTTTTCAACTCCAGTCCTCAATGCACACCAACAGGTCATGTTTTTCAGGATTTAAATGAGTTTGCACAGGTAATTTGATCAGTTTCACTGCCTTAGTAATTACCACAGCTGTTTCATCTGAGGGAAATCCTGAAAACATGACCTGTTGGTGTGCCTTGAGGACTGGAGTTGAAAAACACTGTTCTAGATGACTACTGCCTTGGTAAAGAAGCTGAGGATAAAACTGATGGACTGTCCAAGCATGTCTCCAGACCTAAACCCTATTGAGCATCTGTGGGGCATCCTCAAACAGAAGGTGGAGGAGCGCAAGGTCTCTAACATCCACCAGCTCTGTGATTTCGTTATGGAGGAGTGGAAGAGGACTCCAGCGGCAACCTATGAAGCTCTGGTAAACTCCATGCCCAAAAGGGTTAAGGCAGTGCAGGAAAATAATGATGGCCACACACAATATTGACACTTTGGGCCCAATTTGGACATTTTCACTTAAGGGTGTACTCACTTTTGTTGCCAGCGGTTTAGGCATTAATGGCTGTGTGTTGAGTTATTTTGAGGGGACAGAAAATTTACACTGTTATACAAGCTGTACACTCACTACTTTACATTGTAGCAAAGTGTCATTTCTTCAGTGTTGTCACGTGAAAAGATGTAATAAAATATTTACAAAAATGTGAGGGGTGTACTCACTTTTGTGAGATACTGTACATTTATATGGTAAACTCGTACATAAAAATGTTCCCATATATGGGTGGTTCAAAGTGTACATTGTAGTTACAGCTTTTTGTTGCCCTATCCCAACGTTTTAGAGACATGTTGCTGTCATCAATTTCAAAATGAACTTTCTTTTTTTTTTAATGCTACATTTGTTATGTTTATATTTTCAATTGTGAATAAAATATGGGTTTATGAGATTTTCAAATCATTGCATTCCGTCTCATGAAGATTTTACACAGTGTCCTAACTTTTTTTTGGAATTGGGGTTCTATTTCCTATTTTGTGACCAAATTGGGATATCTGTTACATGTCCCTATTGACATAGCCTAACTTAAAATTTGCTGGTTATCATTTCAGATGCTCTTTTATGATAACCCAGCATAGAAAAAAAGTTTTAAGCCAGGCAGACATGGATCGAAATTCGCCCAGGGATCAGCTAAAATTCAATCCATGTATAGGCAGGCTGATTTTACCCAAGTCGACTCTGCTGAAGAAAAGTGTGATGGTGTATTCAGGATGATGTGCAGTGTTAGTTTTCCGCCAAACATTGCGTTTTGCTTTTAGGCCAAAAAGTTACATTTTGGTCTCATCTGACCAGAGCACCTTCTTCCACATGTTTGCTGTGTCCCAACATGGCTTCTTGCAAGCTGTAAATAGGACTTCTTATGGTTTTCTTTCAACAATGGCATTCTTCTTGCCACTCTTCCATAAAGGCCAGATTTGTTCACGACTAATATTTATCCTGTGGACAGATTCTCCCACCTGAGCTGTGGATTTCTGCAGCTCCTCCAGAGTTACCATGGGCCTCTTGGATGCTTCTCTGATTAATGCTCTCCTTGTCCGGCCTGTCAGTTTAGGTGGATGGCCATGTCTTGGTAGGTTTACAGTTGTGCCATACACTTTACATTTTTGTATGGTGGATTGAACAGTGCTCAATCCGTGAGATGTTCAAAGCTTGGGATATTTTTTTATAACCTAACCCAGCTTTAACTTTTCTGCAACTTTATCCCTGACTAGAGTTGAGTGAACCCGGACTGTAAAGTCCGGGTCCGTACCGGACTTTAGGGTGTCCGTGCCCCGAACCCGGACATTTGAAATAAAGTTCGGGTTCAGTATTAGGGTATTTTTAGTGCCTTTTCTATAGCTGCTGGGCAGCCAGTCAACAAGCTTTTCACTAGTTTGCCCTTAGAAGCCATCACAGCCATGCCTACTAATGGCATGCCTGTGATTGCCCAGTGCATCATGTGACCCAGCCTCTATATGAGGCTGGAGTCACGTAGCGCCGCATGTCAGATCGTCTCAGACAAGAGCAGGGAGAGCTTCATGGCGGTGCTGTGAGGGAAAGATTAGCGTTCACAACCATCTCAGACTGCATTAGGGAGACCTTCATTGCGGTCCTGTGAGGGAGACATTAGCGTTCAGAGCCATCTTATAGTGCATTAGGGAGATGTTCCTGTCTATGCTGTGAGGGAGACATTAACGTTCAGAACCATCTTATAGTGCATTAGGGAGACGTTCCTGTTGGTGCTCCGAGGGAGAGATTATCATTCTAAAACCATCTACTACTGCATTAGGGACAGGTTCCTGTTGGGGGATTACGTCATCATCTACCAAAATCTTACTATTAGAGAGGGAG
>BLSH010500277.1:1124826-1166854 GCA_018402905.1 Glandirana rugosa | reverse complement strand
GCAGCGGGAGGGGATGCCCCCCCTCCCGCCGCCCTCCGGTGCTTCTCCCGGGCCGCTCGTGCCATCGGCGGCCCGGAGAACAGATCCGTCACCGGCGGTTGCTGTGCGTAGTGATGACTGATGACCAGATGGTCACCAGTCATCTCAATGTGCCTCGGAGGCCCGGGCGCGACGTATGACGTCACGTCCGGGTCACGGGATGTAAACAATGCCGTGAACTCGGCGGAAAAGACCGAGATCGCTCATTTTTTTCAGATCTCGGTCTTTCCAGCCTAGAGGGGAGGTGTGAGGTCTTATTGACCCCATATCTCCCCATAAAGAGTACCTGTCACGCAAGATTCCTATTACAGGGGATGTATACATTCCTTGTAATAGGAATAAAAGTGATCAAAAAAAAAAATTTAAAGAGAAAGTGTAAAAAATAAAAAAAAAAGGTAAAATAAATAATTAAAAAAAAAAAAAAAATTTAAAGCGCCCCGTCCCCGCGAGCTCGCGCACAGAAGCGAACGCACGCGTTAGTTGCGCCCGCATATGTAAACGTTGTTCAAATCACACATGTGAGGTATCGCCGCGTGCGTTAGAGCAAGAGCAATAATTATAGCCCAAGACCTCCAATGTAACTCTAAACATGTAACCAGTAAAAAATTTTAACGCATCACCTATGGAGATTTTTAAGTACCAAAGTTTGGCGCCATTTCCTGAGTGGGCGCAATTTTAAAGCGTGACATGTTGGGTATCTATTTACTCGGCGTAACATTATCTTTCACAATATACAAAAAAATTGGGCTAACTTTACTGTTCTGTTTTTTTTTTTAATTCATAAAACTTTTTTTTCCAAAAAAAACGCATTTGAAAAATTGCTGTGCAAATACCGCGTGACATAAAAAGTTGCAATGACCACCATTTTATTCCCTAAGATCTCTGCTAAAAATATATATATAATGTTTGGGGGTTCTGAGTAATTTTCTAGAAAAAAAACAATGATTATTACATGTAGGAGAGAAATGTCAGAATTGGCCTGGTTGGAAAGTGGTTAATTAGTTGCACTAATGGCTATCATTTGCTCACTGTGCTGGGTAATTTTTGCATTCTTGTTAGCAATGTGCACTTGTGGTTTCATCATTATACTCTAACCCAGTGTTTCTCGACCTTTTTTCAGTCAAGTCACCCTTTAAAATTATGGAGAATCTCAAGACACCCTTTAAAATTATGGAGAATCTCAAGGCACCCTTTAAAATTATGGAGAATCTCAAGGCACCCCATTCTAAAATGTAAAAACTATTCTAATCGTATTACATAATGTGGCAACATCCACATGTAGGACACCCAACGTTGGAGGTGATTTATTCTTCCAAAGCAAATACACTTTTGCACACTGGTGCTGACTAGTATTCCAATGTTTCTCTTCTCCCTCAATTTCTCTCCATCAGTCAGCTAACGTCACTCCAGTGCTGAGGGAGAGGGGCACAGGAGGGTCAAATAAGAATGTTGTGAAGGCAACAGACATCCTCCTTATTACCTGATGATGCCATTGTTTGATAGGATGCCGGTGTCTAGGAAAACGTAATGGAAACCCGTGGCTTTGTGTAACTAAAAGGCAGGCTTGATCCGCCTGCTGACATTTATACAAATTTCAATCAATTTTTAGGCATTTTGGCAAGGCACCCTTGAAGAAACCTCAAGGCACCCCAGAGTGCCTGGGCACCCTGGTTGAAGAACGCTGCTCTAACTTATTGCCTAAGACCAGGCCTTGAGTACTGCATGCTTTTCAACCCTTATTACACATTCACAGATGAAACAGTTAGTGTAGCCTTTTAAGAATGTTACTAGTCACTAAACTTGTCACTTGTCACTAAACCCACATCATAAAAAACTATCAATAAATGGCGTATTACATGCTGTTTACACTCAGTCACTATGAGGTCTGTTTTCTGTATTCTGCAAAAAAAAATGGTTAATCCTGCTGTTTTATATACCCCTTCTGTCCAGGTCCCCAGTGCAGTGATTTTGCAGAGTAATGTTGACAGCTCTGCACATGCTTAGTTTTCAGTGAGTTTCTAGGCAGATAATTTCCTCCCTATCACATCTGAGCAGTCCATGTGACTATAGAGTCACACATGTGGGTGTATAAACAGTGGTAAATGACAGCCCACTCCCTCCCACCTCCTCCATGCCCTCTAACCAGCTAAACACAATGGGGTGGGATGTTACATGTAGATTGATGGAGGTTTCATCAATGATGGAGTGACACAGCCTTTGACTGACAGACATCCACCCACACCATGTTATTTCCAAAAAATAATAAAGATTTGATTTCAAATATATATTTGTATGACAATTTAAAACAGTTTATTGATATTTATTATTTATTTTTACTCTGTATTCCAAAGACTGATTTTGTTTTCATTTGTGACCAGCAGCAGAGGACTAGAAGCTCTTCTTGCTTTTGTTTCCCTGCAGACAGGCTGAGAAAGCCATGGGTCATGTGACAGCTGTATATTGATTAGGAAAAAAGGTACTTAGGTTTTATTTTTTTAATTAAAATAATTACAGTGTCATCATCCACATACAGAAATAGAAAAGACAATGTAAATTAAACAGTGTGTGTTTAGTATCACTTTAGCCACTTCACCCCTGGAAGTATTTCCCAGTCTAGGAACAGAGCACTTTTTGCGATTCGTCACTGCGTTGCTTTCACTGACAATTGCGCAGTCATGCGACGTTGTACCCAAACAAAACATGCGTCCTTTTTTTCCCACAACTAGAGCTTTCTTTTGTGGTATTTTATCACCTCTGCATTATTTCTGATCACCGCTATAAACAAATGAAGAGCGACAACTTTGCAAAAAAAAAAAACAATATTTCTTACTTTTTGCTAAAATACATGTCCAAAAAAATACAAAAAAAAGTATTTTTTTTTCATCGGTTTTGGCCGATTTATATTTTTTCTCATATTTTTGGTAAAAAAAATCGCAATCAGCGTTTATTGATTGGTTTGCGCAAAAGTTGCTGTGTTTACAAATGATGAGATAGGGTTTTTATTTTTTTTATATATTTTACTAGTAATGGCGGCAATCTGCAATTTTTATCGGCACTACGATATTGTAGCGGACATGTCGGACCATTTTGACGCTTTTTTGGGACCATTGGCATTTATACAGCGATCAATGCTATGAAAATGCATTTCATCCAATTGCATATCATCAGATGCGTGGCCTTCTGACATAAGCACGCCTTTTTATACCAGTTCCGGATATTGCATCCCCCCGAAGACAGTTAGTTGGAACGCACAACGTTTTCGCCCTTGCGCTCCACAAACCAGAAACGGGACATCCAGACGTGGAGGGCAACAAACAAATACAGCCCCTTATGAATGAATACATAAATAATAATACCAAATACAATATCTTCTATTCCTTAAACTCAAATAAACAAATCATAGAGACAATTCCAATCGGTGGGATCACCCCATCTAGTGGTAGTCTCTATTAATTGCACTTTATAACCAATAAGTAACAAAATCCACAGGATAAAAATCACATAATAAGATATACAAAACATAGAATAAAAATAAAAAAACATTTTGACATTATTAATAAAACAATTCACGTCCCAGTCAACATTTAACCCAAAGGGGACATAACTTTTTAAATCAAAAATCCAGCGAGTCTCCATTCGCAAGATTTCCCACCTAACAAAACTGCCCCTGCAATGTGGGGTAAAACAATCAATAGCCATGAAGGTAGATTTTTGTTGTGACATTCCAGGTACAGTATCTCACAAAAGTGAGTACACCCCTCACATTTTTGTAAATATTTTATTATATCTTTTCATGTGAAAACACTGAAGAAATTACACTTTGCTACAATGTAAAGTAGTGAGTGTACAGCTTGTATAACAGTGTCAATTTGCTGTCCCCTCAAAATAACTCAGCACACAGCCATTAATGTCCAAACCACTGGCAAAAAAGTGAGTACACCCCTAAGTGAAAATGTCCAAATTGGGCCCAAAGTGTCAATATTTTGTGCGGCCACCATTATTTTCCAGCACTGCCTTAACCCTCTTGGGCATGGAGTTCACCAGAGCTTCACAGGTTGCCACTGGAGTCCTCTTCCAATCCTCCATGACGACATCACGGAGTTGGTGGATGTTAGAGACCTTGCACTCTTCTGTTCTGAAGATGCCCCACAGATGCTCAATAGGGTTTAGGTCTGAAGACATGCTTGGCTAGTCCATCACCTTTACTTTCAGCTTCTTTAGCAAAGCAGTGGTCATCTTGGAGGTGTGTTTGGGATCGTTAGCATGTTGGAATATTACCCTGCGGGCCCAGTCTCCAAAGATCATGCTCTGCTTCAGTATGTCACAGTACATGTTAGCATTCATGGTTCCCTCAATGAACTGTAGCTCCCTAGTGCCAGCAGGGCTCATGCAGCCTCAGAACATGACACTCCCACCACCATGCTTGACTGTAGGCAAGACACACTTGTCTTTGTACTCCTCAACTGGTTGCTGCCACACATGCTTGACACCATCTAAGCCAAATACTTTTATCTTGATCTCATCAGACCACAGGACATGGTTCCAGTAATCCACATCCTTAGTCTGCTTGTCTTCAGCAAACTATTTGCGGGCTTTCTTGTGCATCATTTTTAAAAGAGGCTTCCTTCTGGGACGACAGCCATACAGACCAATTTGATGCAGTGTGCGGTGTATGGTCTGAGCACTGACAGGCTGACCCCCCCACCCTTTCAACCTCTACAGCAATGCTGGCAGCACTCATATGTCTACAACCTCTGGATATGACGCTAAGCATGTGCACTCAACTTCTCTGGTCGACCATGGCGAGACCTGTTCTGAGTGGAACCTGTCCTGTTCAACCACTGTATGGTCTTGGCCACCATGCTGCAGCTCAGTTTCAGGGTCTTGGCAATCTTCTTATAGCCTAGGCCATCTTTATGTAGAGTAACAATTCTTTTTTCAGAACCTCAGAGAGTTCTTTGCCATGAGGTGCCGTGTTGAACTTCCAGTGATCATAAAGTGTACCTGTCATCAGACTGCCATCATAAAGTGTACCTGTCACCGATCACCCGCCAGTGACCATGGCCTGTCACCCGTCACCCATCAGTGACCATGGCATGTCACCCATCAGTGACCATGGCCTGTCACCCATCACCCATCAGTGACCGTAGCCTGTCACCCATCACCCATCACTGAGCGTGGCCTGTCACCCGTCACTCATCAGTGACCGTGGCATGTCACCCGTCAGTGACCATGGCATGTCACCCGTCACCCATCAGTGACCACTGCCAGTCACCTGTCACACATCTGTGACCACCGTCAGTCCCCCGTCACGCATTAGTGACCACCGCCAGACACCCGTCACCCATCAGTGACCACCGCCAGACACCCGTCACCCATCATTGACCACCGCCAGACACCCTTCACCCATCAATTACCACCGCCAGTCACCCATCAGTGACCACCACCAGTCACCCATCAGTGACAACCAGACACCCGTCACCCATCAGTGACCACCACCAGACACCCGGCACCAAACAAAACCGCCAGACACCGTGGCCTGTCACCCATCAGTGACTGTGGTGTGTCACCCGTCAGTGACCGTGGCATGTCACCTGTCATGCATCAGTGACCACCCCAGTCACCTGTCACACATCTGTGACCACCGCCAGTCCCCCGTCATGCATCAGTGACCACCGCCAGACACCCGTCACCCATCAGTGACCACCACCACACACGTGGCACCCATCAGTGACCACCGCCAGTCACCCATCAGTGACCACCACCAGTCACCCGTCACCCATCAGTGACAACCAGACACCCGTCACCCATCAGTGACCACCACCAGACACCCGGCACCAAACAGTTACCACCGCCAGTCACCCATCACCTATCAGTATCCACTGCCAGTCACCCGTCACCCATCAGTGACCTCCACTAATCACCCGTCACCCATCAGTGACCACCACCAGTCACCCATCACCCATCAGTGACCACCACCAGTCACCCGTCACCCATTAGTAACCACCACCAGACACCCATCACCCATCAGTGACCACCACCAGACACCCGGCACCCATCATTGGCCACTGCCAGTCACCCATCACCCATCAGTGACCACCGCCAGTCACCCATCAGTGACCATCGCCAATCACCCGTCAGTGACCGTCACACCTATCAGTAAACATCACCTGTAAAGGTCTTACACATGTGGTATTGCCATACTCGGGGGGGAGTTGTAGAATGTATTTTGGGGTGTAATTTTTGCTATGTACATGCTATGTGTTGGAAATATCATATAAATGGACAACTTTGTGTAAAAAAAATGAGTTTTCATTTTTTGCCCACAGTTTCCAAAAACTACTGGAAAAAAATGACATGTTCAAAAGACTCATTATGCCTCATAGATTATATGTTGGGGTGTTTGCTTTCCAGAATGGGGTCATTATGTGGGCAATTCCATTGTCCTGGTGCTCCAGGGCCTTCAAAAATGTGATAGGTCGTCATGACATTAGAAGTGTAATTTATGTCCCTAGAATACCTGACGGTGCTCTCTGCATGTTGAGCCTCTGTATGTGGCTAGGCTGTGAAAAAGTCTCAGACTTGTGATATCGCCATACTCAGGAGGAGTAGTAGAATGTGTTTTGGGGTGTAATTTGTGGTATGCATATGCTGTGTGTGAGAAATAACCTGTTACAATGACAATTTTGTGAAAAAAAAATGAAAAAAAATCTTCATTTTGCAAACAATTGTGGGAAAAAAATGACAACTTCAAAAAATTCACCATGCCTCTTACTAAATACCTTGGAATGTCTACTTTCCAAAAAGGGGTCATTTGGGGGGTATTTGTTCTTTCCTGGCTTGTTAGAGTTTCAAGTAATGAGATAGGCCTTCAGTATATCAGGTGTGATCAGGTGTGAGGAATTTTTAATGATTGGCACCATAGCTTGTAGACTCTTTTACTTACACAAGGACCAAATAATATACACTTATTTGGGTTATTTTTACCAAAGATATGTAGCAGTATAAATTTTGGCCAAAATGTACGAAGAAAAATTACTAATTTGCAAAATTTTATGACAGAAACAAAGAAAAAGGCATTTTTTCACAAAATTTTCAATATTTCTTTTTTATAGCACAAAAAATAAAAAAAACCCTAGTGATTAAAAACCACCAAAAGAAAGCTCTATTTGTGTGAAAAAAGGACGCAATTTTCATATGGGTATAATGTTGCATGACTGAGTAATTGCCATTCAAAGTGTGATAGCACTGTAAGCTGAAAAATGGCATGGACAGGAAGGGGGTTTTCGTGACCAGTACTGAGGTGGTTAAGAACATTGTTTAGTGCCGATTTAAAATGTTTTTGACCTGTTGGTATTGGACATTAAAGGGTAAGTTCACCTTTACAGAAACATCTGTAAGGTGAACTTACACAGGACCTCTCCACTTCCCCACCCTTCGGTCCCACTGATCTGGAGCCCTGCGATCACCCTCTTGGAGACCTCGTGTAGCCGCTTCACCGGTCTGGGGCTTAGAAATCCCCTCAGCTTAATTTCCAAAACATACCTCATCAGGAGGTACATATAGGAGCATTCTAATTGGTTGGCGCCATCACATGGATGGCGCCGACCAATTAGAATCCACGTAGCCCGTCCTGTCACTGCAGGCGAAGAGGAGTGAAAGCCAAGGGGATTTCAAATACCTGGACTAGTAAAGCAGCGATCCGATGTGTCAGAACGTGTGCTCTCCGGACTCCAGGTCAGCAGGACCGGGTGCGATGGGGAGAGGGTCCAGTGTAAGTTCACCTTACAGATTTTCTGTAAAGGTGAACTTACACTTGAAAGCTGAAATCTTCATGTATAATAACCTTTTTTTTCTCATTCT
Source organism: Glandirana rugosa (assembly GCA_018402905.1). Taxonomy (NCBI): domain Eukaryota; kingdom Metazoa; phylum Chordata; class Amphibia; order Anura; family Ranidae; genus Glandirana; species Glandirana rugosa. The sequence continues at coordinate 1,158,952 of BLSH010500277.1, read as the reverse complement.
GATCTTTAACTAATTCCACTCTTTCCATAGTGCTCATTATCTAATACCTCTCCTTTATATGCCTTTGTTCTTAAAACTCTCTCAGTATATTAGTCTGTTGTGGTTTTTGTCCACTCTGACCTCTCCGAAAGCTAGCCACTTCAGATAGTGAAACTAGAAATAGTAACACTAGCTGTTTTCTGATTTAAGCGCAATTGTGTTATTTGTTAACCACTTCAGCCCTGGAAGTATTTCTCCCTTTATGACCAGAGCACTTTTTGCGATACGGCACTGTGTCGCTTTAACTGACAATTGCGTGGTCATGCGACGTTGTACCCAAACAAAATTGACGTCCTTTTCTTCCCACAAGTAGAGCTTTCTTTTGGTGGCATTCGATCACCTCTGCGCCACTTCTGATCACCACTATAAACAAATAAAGAGCGACAATTTTGAAAAAAAAACGCCAATATTTCTTGCTTTTTGCTGAAATACATATCCAAAAAAATATAAAAAACAAATTTATTCATCAGTTTTGGCCAATATATACTTCCTCATATTCTTGGTAAAAAAAAAAATCGCAATCAGTGTATATTGATTGATTTGCGCAAAAGTTGCCACGTTCACAAACAATGAGAATTAATTTATGGGGGTTTTTTTCACTAATAATGGGGGCAATCTGCATTTTTTAGCGGTAATGTGACATTGCAGCGGACATGTTGGACACTTTTGACACTTTTTTGGGACCATTAGCATTTATACAGTGATCAGTGCTATGAAAATGCACTGATTACTGTGTAAATGTTACTGGCAGGGAAGAAGTTAACCCTAGGGGGTGATCAAAGGGTTAACTGAGTTCCCTGAGATGTGTTACTAACTGTATGGGGGCTGGGCTGACTGGGGGGGGAGAATGATCATTGCTCCCATATACAGGAAGCATACGATCACACTCCTTCCCCCCTGTCAGAACGGAGATCCGTGTGCTTACACGGGGAGTGATCGCTGGTAGCCGGTGGACATTGAGTCTGCCCTGCTCGCTCCCTGGCTCCCCCTCTACACAGTGAGCGCACAAGCGCGCCTCAGGTGGCGCATGCACGCTCATGATACGCGATCTCGCAGCCGCCGTCAGGTGATGGCGGTTTGCGATATCGGGCCAGGTTGCCGCCATCAATCCAAGCCAGACGGTCAGCAACTGGTTAATCATCGTGAACGCTTCATTTACTGGTTTGATACGTGTAACTTGAAACTGGTCTTTGAATTGAAAGAATGGACCAAAAGTCTTAAAATGGTTGTAAAGGTTAATTTGCTTTTAAACAAATAAACCTATTATACTTACCTGCTCTGTACAATAGAATTGCACAGAGTGACCCTAAACCTCCTCTTCTGGGGTCCCCCGCTGGCACTCACTACTCCTCCTCTTCTGTAGCTACCACCATAGCAAGCCACTTGCTATGGAGGCAGACATGCAAACTCGCTCCCCAGCTGGGATGTGTGTGTCTATAGACACACATTACAGCTTGGCCCCATCCCCTGCTCTCTTCTCACAGGAATTGGTTGACAGGAGCAGGAGACAATGGCTCCCACTGCTTCCTCTCTGTACTGTGAATGCAGGGAGAGAGAAGCTACAGATGGGCACAGTGCTGGATCGAGTGAGGACTCATATGTATTTAGGAAGGGTGAAGGGGGGTACTGCTATTGGGACATTTTTTACCTTAATAAAGGGAAGACATCCCGGTAAAAAATGTCTTGGCCTTTGTTTATCCCTAATAAACAGACCTAAATTACCAACCTTTCAGTTGAATTCCTTGGTTAAAAATGTAATTTTACACTGAAACCAAAAATTTTTATACACTTTCAAAATACATTTTGTTATTTATTCATCTGCCATCAGTTGAGCTTTAATTCTCTTTCCATGTGAATTTCAATTTATTAAACATGCTTGAAGCTAATCTGGATTTTGCAAGCCCTTAATAAAATAACTTTATCTCCAAAATATTCCATGGAAAGATGTTCTTTATGAAGGTCATTTACTATAAACTGATAGAAAGATTTTGCTTACTGACATTTCTTGTTACTTTTAAGTTTTTCATTAACTTACAGAAAGATAGAAACAAGTCCGATAAGCTTAAAACAAAGATCGGCAAATGTTCTACTTCGCTGTGAAACTCAAAAATCCAAGCATCTTTTAAGTTATAAATTTTATTGCACACACACCAACCTTTCTTGTGGCCAACTTGCTGTTGTTGCCTAATCCCTGCATATAATTATCAATTTATCCAATACTATTGCATAGAAATATAAGTTCAGGGATATAGTTGCTTTTTCTGCTCCAAAATGTTACAGTATTTCACCATATGTATAACCGTATGTTTCCGCATTATGTCAGACAGCGTCCTTCATTATGTAACTTGTTCATACAGCAATTGTTTCTTTAACCCATGACTGTAGTCCATGCCCCCTTAAATGTGCTCAGCCAAGTCTTTTAGAACAAAGTTTATTGTAAAAAAATACCTTTTCCTTAGAAATGGCCCCAAAAAGTCCTAACCAAGATATTTATTTTATCTGCTTTCAGTTTTAAAGCTGAACTCCGGGCACAAAAATTTTCATTTAAATATAATCCTTAAATGCCACAAAGGATACAAATCCACTTTGTGAGCATAAAATGCCCTTGCCAACTCATTTACTACCTTGTGAAAGTAGCAGTGCCATCATCACTGTGCTGTATTTAGTCTGTGCAGAGAGTAGAGCTGTGGAAGGGAGCCAGCAGGTCCACCCAATACAAGCTGCCTGCAAAAAACTACAAGAGGGGATGGAGACAAGACCAGTCACCCTGCACAAGTTGAGAGAGCAGCAATGACTGGTCTTTATTACAGGAAGCTCCTGCACAAATGCGATGTTTCTCACTGGATTACTGCACAGATCTGAAATAAAATACACAACGCATACTAAAATGTAAGTAAAATGTCTGTATTTAGACATTTTTTGCCTATTCCGGAGTTCAATTTTAAATAGTGCAGACAAGACTGTAGGGGAATTACTTTTGTAATTGTAGCTGCAGGTCCCAGAAATCAATGTCCTTGCAAGACTTACACCTTGATCATACAGCAATTGTTTCTTTAACCCATGGCTGTAGTCCATGCTCCCTTAAATTTGCTCAGTCAAGTCTTTTAGAACAAAGTTTATTGTAAAAGGAAAAAAAACCTTTCTCTTAGAAATGGCCCCAAAAAAAGTCCTAACCAAGATACATATTTTATCTGCTTTCAGTTTTAAAGCTGAGCTCTGGGCACAAAAATGCTCCTGTAATGCCACAAAGGATACAAATCCACTTTGTGAGCATCAAATGCCCTTGCCAACTCATTTATTACCTTGTAAAAGTATCAGTGTCATCATTAGTGTGATGTATATAATCTGTTCGGAGAGCAGAACTGTGGAAGGGAGCCAGCAGGTCCACCCAATACACTACAAGCTGCCTGCTAAAAACTACAGGAAGGGGCATAGACAAGACCAGTCAAGTTGAGAGAGCGGCAGTGACTGGTCTTTATTACAGGAAGCTCCTGCACAAATGTAATGTTTCTCACTGGATTACTGCAAAAATCTGGAAAAAATACACAAAGCATACTAAAGTAAGTAAAATGCCTGTATTTAGACACTTTTTGCCTATCCTGGAGTTCAGCTTTAACCCCTTCCTTACTGGGCACTTAAACCCCCCTCCTGCCCAGACCAATTTTTGGCTTTCAGCGCTGTCGCATTTTGAATGACATTTGAGCGGTCGTGCGACGTTGTACCCAAATAAAATTTGCGTCCTTTTTTTCCCACAAATAGAGCTTTCTTTTGGTGGTATTTGATCACCCCTACATCATTTCTGATCGCCGCTATAAACAAAAAATGAGCGACAATTTTGCAAAAAAGAACAATATTTTTTACTTTTTGCTAAAGTACAAATCCATTGAAAAAAATTATTCATCAGTTTTGGCCGATTTATATTCTTCTACATATTTTTGGTAAAAAAAAAAATCGCAATCGGCGTATATTGATTGGTTTGCGCAAAAGTTATCGTGTCTACAAACTGGGAATTGATTTATGGCGTTTTTATTAATTTTTATTTTTTTTACTAGTAATGGCGGTGATCTGCGATTTTTATCGGGACTGCGATATTGCCGCAGAAATGACGGACATTTTTTACACATTTTTGGGACCAATGACATTTATACAGCGATCAGAAATTTAAATATCCACTGATTACTGTGTAAATGTCATTGGCAGTGAAGGGGTTAACCAGCAGGGGGCAGTGAAGGGGTTAACAATGTTCCCTGGGTGTGTTCTAACTGTGGTGGGGCAGGGCTGACTGGGACATAACAGATCTAACTGATCCCAGTGACAGGGATCAGTAGATCTGTCATGTCCCCTGTCACAGAACGGGGAACCGCCGTGTTTACATCGGCGGTTCCCAGTTCTGAGGCTGCTAAAAGACATCGGCGGGTCTCGGGCGGACTCGATGTCAGGGGGCGCGCGATGAGCGTGCACAGTGGACGTCGTCCCGGCATTTCAGATCTACGCGCTGGAGCCGTACTTCGGCAATAGCGCGGATCTGGAGTGGTTAAACAGCACAGGCATGACTGGGGAAATTACTTCTGTAATTGTAGCTGCAGTTCCCAGAAATCGATGTCCCAGCAAAACTTACACCAGGACTTTGATGTGGAGAATATTTTGGGAGGGTAGCTTTTGAGAATTTCTATTTTTTTCATTATGGATCCTACCCTTCTTTCTGTTTGCCCTTCTTATTACAAAAGAGTGTGTTTCCCCATACATCTGATATTCTCACATGCTTGGCTGTACTTAAACATATACATATTCATAAACATGCACTTTTATAGCCAACACATCACTGCTCATACAGCTACAACATATACAATTCTGACACAGCATTCTAATACACACAGCCAATGCAGATTGTGAAAATGTAGCTCGTGTTGTGGTGGGTTGGAGACCTGAAAGTCACATGGGCAAAGGGGAGAGGTATTTTATTTATTGAAGATATCGTGCAATTTGTTTGGCTAGTTAAAGGTACAGGCACAGACATTTCTACCCTAGATATGATTCTGGATAAATTGTTTTCCTGATAAGACTGTGCTGTCCAGTGTCCAATAATAATATTCCAGCTTACCACTTTTCTCACTTTGATTTCTTCTATGACTTAAAGTGTTGAAGAAGGTCCACACATAAAATATGGTAAATTTGTCCTTAGGCTACCATCGTAGTAGCTATTGAAAAAAGATTTGTCACAATAATTACTTTTTAAAGCTTAACTCCCAAACAGATATGAAAGACACAAATGAAAGTGTGATTAGTGCATCATTGTTTTCTAAATCATCAGTGTCAGTGGAAGTAAAATAAGCCCCATTTTCAGTGTTAGCAGGAGTAAAATAAGCTTCATAATCATTGTTAGTGGAAGTAAAGGAGCCCCCACTATCAGCGTTACTGGGAGTTAGATAAACCTCATTGTCAGTGTTAGTAGTAAGAAAATAAACCCCATTCTCAGTATTATTCGTGTAAAATTGGTGTAAAATAAAACCCACCATTAGTGGGAGTAAGTGTTATTAAGAGTAAAATAAGTCCATCATTGGTGTGTTTTCTCAAATTTGCTAATTTGAATTTAAAAAATGATATTCCTTAGTATAGGTGAGTGTTATTTTTACACTAAAAAAAAAACTGTAACCTGAAAAATGATAAATATGCAGGCAGCATTACACGCCACTAAACATTTATATTTTAAAATAACACATGCCTTAAAAAATCTGTTTTTGACTATCCTCTGTTAAGTAAACTTCCTTTGTTTAACCAGATAACCTGAACTGCATTATATCAACTTGGAAATACAAATGAAACCACATGGAATGGTACACGGGATGTGTATGTATAATAAAACAGTATTATAATAACAATTGTATAACAAGATACACAGACACAGAACTATGTTTAAAGGTGACTGAAGAGGCTGTGTTGGTTTATTAAGAGGTTACAAAATTTAACAAATACCAAACTGCGAATCTTTAATAAATAAAACCACCATACAGTATATAACCAAATTAACATTAGAAATAAAAATGTATCAATACTGTGAATATATTTGCAGCAAAACAGATAAATAGGTACAGTTTTAGCCCTCATACACACGGGTGTTTTTTAACGCCACGATTTTGGGCGTTTTTTGCAGCTCTCCATGTTATTCAATGGCCCTCTAAAAACGCTGATGTTTTTGAGCAGTAGAGGGCGTCGGCGTTAGTGAGCCGTAGCTAGAACGCGGGAGCGGTGCATTCCGAAGCTGCAGCGTCATGGCGTTTTTGACGCAGAGCCGGCAAAATGCTCAATAACGTTGCTTAACATTGTATACACAGCGTTAAGCCTCGTCAGGCGTTCTATTCAAAATCAATGTTTCCCTATGGGAGCCCATTGATTTGAATAGAAGCCGCACCAGAAGTCAGATCAAAAAATTGGCGTGGGGTTCCCCCCAAGAGCATACCAGGCTCTTCGATCTAGCATGGATTTTAAGAGGAGCCCCCACGCTGAAAAAAACGACGTAGGGTTCCCCTCAAAATTCATACCAGACCCTTATCCGAGCACGCAGCCTGGAAGGCCAGGAAAGGGGGTGGGGATGAGCGAGCACCCCCCCTCCTGGACCGTACCAGGCCGCATGCCCTCAACATGGGGAGTATGGGTGCTTTGGGGCAGGGGGGGTCACTGCGCCCCCCACTCCAAAGCACCTTGTCCCCATGTTGATGAGGACAATAGCCTCTTCCCGACAACCCTGGCCATTGGTTGTCGGGGTCTGCGGGCGGAGGCTTATCAGAATCTGGAAGCCCCCTTTAATAAAGGGGCCCCCAGATGCCGGGCCCCCCACCCTATGTAAATGAGTATGGGGTACATCGTACCCCTACCCATTTACCTATAAAAAAAAAGTGTACCAAAAAAAACACACTACACAGCTTTTTAAAATATTTTATTAAATCAGCTCCGACGTCTTCTCCCCTCTCTTCTCCATAGTCTTCTTTCTTCGGCTCTTTTGCGGGGTCTTCTATCTTCTGAGGGGTCTTCTGTCAGGTCGTCTGCTCTTTTGCCGCTGTCTCCTCGGCTAGCTTCTCCCGCTTCTTCTTCTCCTCCTTCTTCTTCTTCTCCTTCTTCTTCTGGAGATGTTGACATGTCGCTCTCTTCAACTCGAATGCCGGGTCCGTGCTGAGCGGTTGCCTTATATTGGCATGGGGCGGGGCCACACAATGACGTCATCATGAGCCCCGCCCTCATGACATCATATCCTGGGGCAGGGCTGTGATGTGATGGCCCCTCAGAAGACAGAAGACCCCACAAAAGAGCCAAAGAAAGAAGACGATGGAGAAGAGAGGGGAGAAGACGCCGGAGCTGATTTAATAGAATATTTTTAAAAGCTGTGTAGTGTGTTTTTTTTTTGGTACACTTTTTTCCAGGTAAATGGGAGCCGTTCGCTCGTCCCCACCCCTTTTCCTGGCCTGCCAGGCTGCGTGCTCCTCTTAAAATCCATGCTAGATCGAAGATCGAAGGTATGCTCTTGAGGGGGAACCGCACGGAATTTTTTTGCGGGGGTTTTCCTTTAAGACCCCTAGCACACAAGTCGCACCGCAAGTCGGATCATCGTGATCCGACTTCTGGAGCGGCTTCTATTCAAATCAATGGGCTCCCATAGGGAACCATTGATTTTGAATAGAGGCAGAAAACGCCGCTGAAAGCTAGCGTGAAAAAACGTGCATTGACGTCAATGCAAAACGCAGAGAAAAACTGCAATTTTTTCCCTGACGGCCCAGGCCCGGCATTTTGCTTATTTTTTTGCAGACGCCCGTGTGTATGAGGCCTTATACTTCATTTAAACTGCTGTTGGTAAACGGACGTTTAGGAGCAGTTAGGCGTTTTTTTCAGCAGCCCCTGAGCTCTCCTCTGTTAACTTATCAGTAGATGTACACAGGGTCATTTATAGTAGTTTCTAGGCAGTTGAGTTTAGAAGCTTTTTTTGGAAAGCAAAAAAATGCGTTCAGACGGAAGTTCAGAGGCATTTGAAACTGCAAATGCCTGTAACAGCTTGTAAACGTGCCTAAACGCGGTAACTCACGTTTAGCAGCGTTTTGTTTATAGGCATTTGTCATTTTAAAAAAAAAAAACTTCTAGAAGCAAACATGGCAAAATGCGGCTAAAAGCGGGCAAGGAAAACGCGGCTAAACGGCCGTTTTTAAAAGTCAGTCTCTAGCTGTCAAAAAATTGTTATAGGGAGGTTGAAAAAGCGTCCCGTGTACATTAAGCCCAATTCACTGTTGTGGATATATCTTTGCTGTAAAATTGACTTTTTCTTAGGAAATGGGGCTTATACTCATATTGTATATATTGCAATAGTTTTTCATGCATTTATTGAATTATGCATTTATTTTTAAGGTAAATTTGTTTATACAGTGTATAGCAATTAAGCAATAACTTTTTTAGTGTAGCAACCTCATATTATCAAAAACATTTTCCTGCAATCACATTACGTCACATTCCAAAGACCTTGCTGGTATGTTAGATGGTGTATGTATGCTGCATAGGCAACTTAAGCTGCCAATACACGGCCATAAATACTGTATATTGATCGAGTTATGTACAACCAGCTTGTTGGGTTTCTCCCGAATAATTAGTGCCACCGGCTATAGCTGACAACACTTATCATTATATTCTGGCAGCAGAACACAATAGCGCTGTGGGAGAAAGGAAAGAAAGTTGGATAATATATGGCCTGCTTTAGACTGTAAGCTCCTACAAGGCATGGACTAATCTGAAAGTATGTAATGTGCTGCATAACATTTTCACCACTATTTAAATACCTGTAATACATAAGACAACTTTTGTTAACACAGCATAAAATTCTAAATGTGTTAGACTCACTTAACCACTTGACCTCTGGAAGGTTTTACATTTTTGCTATTCATCACTGTGCTATTTTAACTGGCAATTGTGCAGTCATGCAACACTGGGCACAAATGAAATTTATATGATTTTTTCACACAAAGAGAGCTTTCTTTTGGTGGTAATTGATTACCACTGTTTTTTTTTTTTTTTTGCTATTTTCCTTGCTATATAAACAAAAATAAAACATATATTTTCTGCATTCTAACATATCCAATAAAATCAAATTCCTTCATAGTTTTAGGCCAAAATATATTCAACTACATTTCTTTGCTAAAAAAAATGTGTATATTAATTGGTTTGTGTGAAAGTTATATCATCTACAAACTGATGTATTGATGGCCTATCTCATTTCTTGGGGTCTTTAACCACTTCAGTAAGGGGCCTGTTTTTTGGGTTCGTTGTTTACAAGTTAAAATCATTTTTTATTTGCTATAAAATTACTTAGAACTCACAAACATTATATATTTGTTTCTAATACCCTAGAGAATAAAATGGCTGTCATTGCAAAACTTTATGTCACACCGTATTTGCGCAGCGGTCTTCCAAGCCTGCTTTTTTTTTAATAAATTCAGTTTTTTTTAGTTAAAAAATAAGAAAACAGTAAAATTAGGCCAATTTTTTTCCATATTGTGAAAGATAATGTTATGCAGAGTAAAATGATGCCCAACATGTCATGCTTCAAAATTGCGTCCGCTTGCGGAATGGCGACAAACTTTGCAGCTTAAAAATCTCCATTGGCGACGTTTAAAAAATTCGACAGGTTAGCAGTTTTGAGCTACAGAGAAGGTCTGGTGATAGAATTATTGCTCTCGCTCTAATGATCGCGGCGATACCTCACGTGTGTGGTTTGAACACCGTTTTCATATGTGGACGGGACTTACGTATGCGTTCGCTTCTGCACGTGAGCTCGCAAGGACGGGGCGCTTTAAATTTTTTTTTTTAATTATTTATTTTACTTTTTATTTTTACACTGTTCTTTAAAAAAAAAAAAAAATATCACTTTTATTCCTATTACAAGAAATGTAAACATTCCTTGTAATAGAAAAAAGCATGACAGGTCCTCCTAAATATGAGATCTGGGGTCAAAAGTCCTCAGATCTGATATTTACACTAAAATGCAAAAATAAAAAAAAAAATTTAAAAAATGACAGCCCAAAAAAAAAAAACGGGCCCTTTAAGACCGTTGGGCAGACGTGACTTCTGACGTCATTTCCGCCCTGCCGTACTATGGAGCCGAGTGAGCGGCTTCAGCTGCTCACTCTGCTCTCGGACACTGGGGGGGACGGATCGGATCATCTCAGCTGCTGCAGGTGGGTCCGCTAAGCGGCGGAGATGACACTGATAAAAGTGATCTTGGGGCGAATCCGCCGCTAAGACCACTTTTATCTTGTTCAGAATCGCTTCCTGAAAAAAACAATATCTGAATGGTGCCTACAGCTGCAGGCATCATTCAGATATCACTTCTCAAAAGTATTGACGTCATATGACATCCACCCAAACAGAAGTGGTTAAAATGCAGGACAGCACAAATACTCCAAAAATGACCTCTTTTTGGAAAGTAGTCAGTCTGTGGTATCTAGTAAGAGGCATGGTGAGTTTTTTGAAATTGTAATTTTTGTCACTTTTTTGGAATACAAAATAAAATGTTAAAATTGTGGGGGGGTTCCATTTTCTTTTTTACATAATGTCACCAGAGCGGTACAGCATCATCATATGACTGGTGTGGCAGTGACCAGGAATTTCGACTGGTGACAGTATGTTAAAATAAATAATACAATATTGTATTCCATTTTTTAACATTTTTTAAAATATTTGTACTATTTTATTGACATACTTTCATCAGAGTAGTTCAGTGAAACCATAGCAACACTGTACTACTTTAGAGGGTGATCGTGGTTATTTATTTTTACACTTTGACGATCACTGTAACAGCAAAGTTTTGAATTGTCATGAATGGGTTACATTAATAACAGCTGTGATTTACTATTGTGTGCTATGATTGGCCCCCAGCTATCACATGGTACAGGGTACTTGGCAGAGGTACCATGTATTAGCTGTGAACTAATCACAGCATCACTATAGGAAACACAGCAGTTATGAATAAAATTCATATTCATAACAGCTTTGTTACCATTGTGATCATGTAATTGCCTAGGGATCACATGATTCCCTGGCCACAGAAAGCAGCCATGTACCAAGAGTCGTAATCAGTTTTGTCCAGCAGTAGCTGGAGCAGTGCGCACCGCTAACCGGGGAGAGGCAGGATCATGTACATATATGTGATCCTGCCTGGCCATGCTGCCCTGATGCAGTAAATGTACTGTGGCCTAGCAAGCAGTTCATTTAAGTTTCCATAAATTAGCTTACAATAAAAAGCTGAGGTTATTTTTTTTTTTCAAGTACTAGTTTTTGACTTAAACAGAAATGTAAGTTTTAGGTGTGTATGTTTTATATTGTAATTTAATAAAGCTGAATGCAAAATTCTGCCTAAAATACATCCAACAAAATATTTTTGGAGTGCTAAAACAGATACAAGTTGAAAAGAGCTCCCCTAACCCTCAGTAGTCATTTAAAACCCAACAAACTCTTAAAACCAGGTTTAAATTCTGTACGTGGTTTTAAGCTGTAAGAGGTTTAAAGGATTCTCCTACCAATTTATTTCTCAGAGTGGAGGAAAAGTAAATGGAGGAGTAAATTTGTACCCCATCTTTGTTGGGATATTTTTGTGGATATTTGGGTGCACACACATCTAGTGCATGACTCTCTGAAATGTATGCATTCCTCTCATACATCAAGGAGGAAAATCGGGGGTGTGGAAACTATAGTTATAGGATCCAGAGAGCTGAATCTACTTGTTGACAAGTATCCTGTGTAGGTCACTTCCACCGGGGGATGGGCGCATGCACGATAGGTCCCCTTGGCATCCGCACCCGGCCGGTAATGTCAGACGCTGGCCGAGCGGAAGGGGTATAAAGAGCCGGTCACCCGAAGGTAAGTTGCTGGAGCCATGGAGACCCCATTAGGATAACCCACACATCCTTTGAATCCTGTTAATATATACTAGTGATACTTCCCTATTTGTTTTGCTATTTAAAGCTGTTTGCAAGATAGACCACCAACAGAGTGTCGTGTGTTGAGCAAGTCTGGCGCCTCCCTTCCCTCCTTTCTTTCCCATATGGGTTTAGGTCTGGAGACGTGCCCTATTGAGTACTTGTGGGGCATCCTCAAACAGAAGGTGGAGGAGTGCAAGGTCTATAACGTCCACCAGCTCTGTGATGTCGTTATGTGAAAGTGGAAGGGGACTCCAGTGGCAACCTATGAAGCTCTGGTGAACTCCATGCAGTGCTGGAAAATAATGGTGGCCACACAAAATATTGACACATTGGGCCCAATTTGGACATTTTCACTTAGGGGTGTACTCACTTTTGTTGCCAGTGGTTTAGACATTAATGGCTGTGTGTTGAGTTATTTTGATGGGGACAGCAAATTTACACTGTTATACAAGCTGTACACTCACTACTTTACATTGTAGCAAAGTGTCATTTCTGCAGCGTTGTCACATGAAGATATAATAAAATATTTACAAAAATGTGAGGGGTGTACTCACTTTCGTGAGATACTGTCAGTCCTTCCCCAAGTTCAATCCTTGCTAATAGTAAGACAAACACATTTCCTTGGCTCAGTCCACTTTGATTGCTCGGTAACGACTGGCAGATATATGTGAATATGTAATGTTGATGTATGGGATACGTTTTTAAAGAAATGCCCATTATTTTCATAGCTGGGACTATACTGCCCCTTCTATGGTTGTCTAAGTGCCACCTTGGATTCCAAAGACAAAAATCAATAGGAACCATATTAATTATAAGCAAGGAGTCCTATTGATAGACGAGAACTTGGGTAAGCGTGACTTTGTGACAGCACTCTATTTATTGTAAAAAAATTGTATATAAAATTGTACATATGTTGCATGATATTTTCTTATATATATATGCTTGTATGCAGCTTATATAGAAAGATTTTGGGGACACCCCTCCAGAAGAAACTTAACAGATAAGTATAGATATAGATAATTTGGTATTGATCTGATCACAAAACTATTTGTCATTATATTCTGAATTTCCATATGATACATTTTATAGTTCTCGCAATGCTATGGTAATGTCCTCATTTTGAAGAACACAATACAAAACTTTTACTTTTTAAAATAAAATCATTAAAAACATTCACCACAGAAGTATGTAATATTGCAAGGAGTGTGATTAATGCGTGCAAAAAGAAATTCTGAGCACCTACAAAATTAACTTCCAGCAAATGCAAATAAATGGTTTTAATCAGTATTGTGAGGCCATGAAAGCAACTGGCTGCAAATTTTGCAAGTTAAATTTGCATGTTCAGTGTAGACAAACAAGGCTATTCATAGCAGAGCACTTAATTATTGTCAATCCCTCATCAAACTATCCTATCCTTTCTGTAATTTACTTTCTACTTACATGGAAATACTTTTTAGTTCTTAATTATGAGTCCTTTGTTGATTAGTTTTTTTAGTAGCATGTCAGTGTTTGTTTCATCTAGGCGGAAAACGCTTATTATTTATTTAAATATGTGTTTAAGTATTAAATATCTTTAAATAATAAAAACTGCTTTGTAGATTGGATTTTGGAAAATGCTGGTGTGTTTATTGAAATCTGTATTCACTTAATTTATGATGAAAGAAAAATTGTATAAAACAGACTGCATGTCAGAGATATTAGAAAGAATTGTGATATTGTCATAGCACACTTTATTAAAAACATCCTTTGGTTTTCTTGACATTACTTAGTCTCAGACAGATTTGGAAATGAGACATTAATGCTGTTAAGCAGCATTAATTTTTACCTATTTACAGTGTGTACAAGTGGCTGATTTCAAGTTATATTCAGGTATTTACTTATACTAGCTGCATTTAAAAGTACATTCAGGCTGGGTTCACACCGCAGCACGCTCTGGCTCACAGCAGGGTCCAGTGTGTCTCCATTCACCGTTTCAGGTCCGATTTCAGCCCGAATTTTCGGCTGAATTAGGACTTGAAATGGACCAAAAAACGCACAGGACGCCTGTGCAAATTCGCACCGGAGACGTTGCGGAAATGTGTAAACCGGCTCCATAGAGAGCCGGGCACAATCTCCTGCTATTGCGAATTGGATGCGGAAAAACCGCATCCAATTCGCACTGGTGTGAACCCAGCTTTAATGTTCTATTAATTAATACATAACCACATTAATTTTATATCTGCCTTAATTTCAGATTTAAAACATGAAATTGATAAAGTGAAAGAATATTTACTAAAGATTTATATAACAGCTCCAAGTGGAACCAGTGAGTTAACTGCAAATTCAGCAAACACTGCAACTGAGCAATAATCCATTCACTCAATTTACTCAAATTTGAACTAAAGCAGATTTTTTAAAAGATATCTTTGTATCCAGTTAGGCATTATTTGAAAATAATATATTTTATTACATTTTAAATATTATTAGTATATAATATGTTTTTAGCTTCATCTGCTTGCAATTCCCCGTACATAATCACTTCCACTAGGAAAGAATCAAGGCTCTATTGCTTGGACCACTATTGTCAGTTATGTGAACAAGCTTGCAGTAGGGATAGCTGCCGTTACTTCACTATCCAATCAGGATATCTGGGTACTGGGAAATGTAAGTGTTACTGGATCTATGTGTTTTTAAAATAAAATAGGATTTTATGATATGAGGTTCCCTTTTTCTTCTCTTGTGGCCTGCATGAGTGTATGAGAGGAAAGAGAAGGAGATATTAACCACTTCCACACCGCGCGCAGTATATTTACTGCGGCAGTGTGGATGCATCACGCGAATCGCCGTAAATAAACGGCGATTTACGGAGTGGCCACTAGGGGGCGCGTGCGGGCGCCCGCTGTACTCCGGAGGAGTGTGCCCACGGCTCGGTCCCAATATCCACCGGCAAGCCGCGATGAGCGGCCACAGCAAAAAGAATGGGGAACCGCCAATGTAAACACGGCGGTTCCCCGCTCTGTCAGTGCAGGCATAGGAGATCTACTGATCCCTTTCACTGGGATCAGTTAGATTTCATATGCCCATAACAACCCAGCCCCCCACAGTTATAACATGCCTAGGGAACACTGTTAACCCCTAGATCGCCCCCTGCAGGTTAACCCCTTCACTGCCAATGACATTTACACAGTAATCAGTGGATATTTAAATTTATGATCACTGTATAAATGTCATTGGTCCCAAAAAAGTGTCAAAATGGTCTGACATGTCCGCCCCAATATTGCAGTACCACTAGAAATCGCAGATCGCCGCCATTACTGGTAAAAAATAAAAAAAATTATAAACCCCAGAAATTAATTCTCATCATCCGTAAATGTGGCCACTTTTGCGCAAACCAATCAATAAGCGCTGATTGTGACTTTTTTTACCAAAAATATGAGGAAGAATATAAATCGGCCAAAACCGATGAAAAAAAATTTTTTTTTTATATTTTTTTTTGTATTTTAGCAAAAAGTAAGAAAAACTGTTTTTTTTTTGCAAAATTGTCGCTCTTTTGTATGTTTGTAGCGGTGATCAGAAGTAACGCAGAGGTGATCAAATGCCACCAAAAGAAAGCTCTATTTGTGGGAAAAAAAGGACCCAAATTTTGTCTGGGAACAACGTCGCACGACCGCGCAATTGTCAGTTAAATCGGCGCAGTGCCGAATCGCAAAAAGTGCTCTGGTCCTAACCTGGGAAATCCTTCCGGGGGTGAAGTGGTTAAAGGGACCAGCCCTGAGCCATCAAAAGAGTGGTGGGTGACTGGAAACGGAGTTGGAGAAGGGCTGACTGGCTTAAACTATCTGGTGAGTGCAGAGTGAAGTTGGAGGCTATAGCCACATGGTGACAGATAGAGGAAAATAAATTTTGCACTTTATTTGTAATTGTAAGTTATATACAGTATATTGGTATTTGGACATAAGATATCACAAATTTAATTGAGCACATATGAATTTTTTGCTGAAGTGCTGTATATACATTTAAATTTGTCAAATTTTCCCTGCTTGAACAGCGCCTCAAGCTGTAGCTGGAAGCACTAATCAGTGTATTCTGATGGTGAGGAAGCCTCCCCAGATGTTAGAATACTAAAGCTCAGCAGGGAGGCTTCCCCCCATTTACCTCAAATGTGTGGATGGAGGAATTGGGTCTGGTTGCTAGTTGAACAAAAAACTGATCCATCTTGGGCTATCAATGGCTGTTATTTCTTTTTTCTATTTTTAGTATATTTTGTGTAGATTATTGGCTGAATACTAGTTAATGTATAATGCCAAACAACATTTAGGATTTGCATATTCAATAATTATAGTGACCAATAGTGATCTTAACTCACATGTTGTTCCTACTAAAGGAAGAACTAAAGACAAAAAGGTTGATTTTTCAGGGTACTACTTAGACATAACTAACATTTCTAAATATTTCCTATAACACATCAATGTTTTAACTTTTGAGTTCAGGTCCACTTGAAGCAGATACATATATTTCTAACACAGTAAGAGAAAGACTTGAATTGTGTTTAAGCACACTATTCAGCATATAATTATATGTGACTTTATTTGTGCTGATACTGTTGTTTAGCCAAAATGTAATCTCATTTTATGGCAAAAAGTATTAAGGAACTTTTCTCTAATGCTTTGTGTAAGCTGAGGAATTTTAAATTGCAACATAAATATAATTGATTTTACATCATGATCCGAGACTATGTTTTGCTGAGGTACAGCAAACATTTTCTTTTACATCCATGTCCTCAAGACATTTTCAGCAGTAAATGCAGTAATAAAATTGACCAATATAAAATACTCCGCAAAGGTGATAGGAATTTGATTCATCCAAATTTGTATAAAAGCAAATCAAAGCTTTCAGCGTGAGCTAATATTTAAAAGTAATAGCACACTGGCTAAATTCCCTAGGGTCATAGGAAGGGCCCACTATGAAACTATAGGTTTAACCCCCTTGAAATGCATTTTACATTTTTCTTTTAAAACACGTCCTCAGTGACATTGGTAGATGCAGGCAGTGTGGTGCAATTCTTCCTCAACATTCCCAGCAGAAGCCCTGAATTCATTTACATATTTCTTGTCTTCCAGCCTTCCAATTATTATTTAATATAAAAAAGGAGAAGGTGCACTTTGAAGTGGGGGCATTGTGACTGCTGAGCGAATGACTTGAGCTGCTTCTACTGTGAAAGTTTGAGCATAATTTTATCCATAGTGCCTGCAGCTACAGAGATCATTGAGGGCTGATATATTAAAATAATAGCACTAAAAATAAACCTGAGATCGCAGAAAGTATAGAAAGGTATCTCCTCCATTGCATTGTGATGGGAGAAATTTAAAGGCCCATTATGTAGCTGTAGGCTGAAACAGAAACCTACTTTAGAATGCCAAGCCCCTAAAGCCCCGTACATACGATCAGAAAATTGGACGAAAAATACTGCTTTCGAAACGATCATATGATAATTGGATCGTTAGTACAGAGCTTTCGAGAGCTGATCATGACAGTTCATCAGATATTATTCATCCAGACACTATCGGACACACAGGAAAATTTTTCAGATTTTCCTATCGTATAATTTTCGTTTTAACCAGTACAGTTGTCGTTTTGAAAATGCAGTACAAATACACTACAACAAATCGCATCACTTCCAATTTTTTATTCTGTCGTACAATAATTTTTTTGACTTAAGTCAACTCTTCCGATTCGATCTGAGATTAGCTTGCAAAAAAAGGACGATCATTCGTCCGATAATCTCATCGTGTGTACTGGGCATTAGAGTAAACCTGTAGCCAGATTATTGCCAATCAACATGTACATGTAAGAATTGGCTGGTGCAGCGCTCAGAAAGTCCATTAACAAGTCCATAAGCGTAAACACACTATTTCAAGAGCCCGCCACCAGGGTGTTCCATATAAGGGTAAGGTTCTGACTCTAGGTGCAAACTATATATGGAGGCCACCACTGTCACCCACACACACACTGGTTCTTACCCCCATCACAGAGGTCAGGTCAGCATAACACGGATGATCAACTACACAGATGGTATGCCCGTATTGCACATCACACAATCCCCAGTCAGACCGTTCGGTAGATAGTGGTGTCCAGGTGTGTTCACAAACTATGGCTCTCAGCACATTACACGCTTCTCCAAGCCATCACTCAAGTGGTAAACATTGAGAGATAGAGGCGCAATATAGTGTAGTATTTTGAATATAAACCCTTTTATTGTAATAAAAATATATTGCACTCACATGTTCCTCAGTACAACATGCATTGAAACATTAAGGGAAATGTTTCCAACCACCAGTATAGCCGCTCCTGTGTCACACCTTTGATAAAGTCAGCCTATGACAAAACGTGTTAGGACGTGTGATGTCATCAAGCGGTGAAACAGGAGCGGCCATACTGGTGGTTGGAAACGTTTCTCTTAATGTTTCAATGCGTATTTTCAAAGGGCAGGTGAATTGGGAGTTGGGAGCAGAGAAAATTGAGTTGGCTTGAGTTAGTCCAGTGCTTCTGTAATGAACATATGAGTATGAATTGATCCACAGTGTCTGCAGCTATAGAGTTCAGCGAGGGTTTGTTGTAAAGCTTATTTATTGGTGATCATAGAGGTGTCTTGTTAAAACAATTCCTGCAGGAGAAATACCAACTTCCCAATTCTGAACTTAATCTGTATACTTAGCGCATTTGTTAACTACTCTAAACCAAACCTCTGATCTAACCTTCTCCACACCAATGGGATATTTATGCAGGAATTTAGACAAACACACTGGTCACATATCTACAATCTATAATATTTTGAACTCTGCCTCCACCAAGCTGTTCTATATAGATAAATGGGAACATGATATTGGTGTGACATTAGAAGTAGAAGGTGATTAGTTAAAGGGATGGGCCACCCTATATATTAAGTATTTTCTGGTCACTGCACCTAAATAGCAAATGCCATATACAAATATTCAAAGACCATAGGGTGCTGACCGAATATATCTAAATTATAGAGCACCGGTGCATAAAATATATTTGTGACAATTATAAAAACATTTCAGTGAAATAAAAACAAAGTTCTGTGAAATAATTAATAAATAAATAAATCACATGTAATCATAATTTCTCCAAATTAATATCCAATAAATCCTCCGGTGACACACAAATGTTCACTTAAAATGAATAAAAATCATTGTGACTAAAGTCCATATAAATTCATTCTCAAATGTGTAATCCAATCACCGGTGAATCTAAAGAAAATGTAGTCAAATAAACACACGAACACAGGTGCTCCACCACAGGTGAGTGAATATATTATATGCTCACCAGATAGACTTAGCCACAGAGTGACCAAACAGCATGGATCTATATGTGACTATATGGATAAGGTCAGCCAATTAATCCAAAACAAACTCCTCCTCTCCTCCTGTATCACCACTTTCCTTTAAGTCAATCTCTAGGGACAGCTCAAACATAGAACAACAAAAAAAGCCAGGAATAGTGTAATACCATTTTTTATTTTTTTAAAACTCAATAAAAATATAAATTATGCTCACATTTAGTAGATAAAAAATGTTGCCACTTGTAATGGCAAAAGGATGCAGCCGTTGTCCCTATAATTTGGATGTATTTGTAATATAACTCTTTCTAAGGCTTATGTGAATTGGAATTGGAAAATTTGGTTTCCGTTTGCAATCTCATAAGAAGCCACGTTTATATGAAAAACAGGGGAACCAATAGTATGTGACCGGCAGACAGATTAGGCTCCAAAAAAATGTCGCTGGCTTCACTTCCTGATGAAGGGCGGAAGTCCGAAATGCATTGAAGGCGAGGCTTGAGGTGCAATACATGGAGCTTGAATGAGGAGAGAACAGGAACCCAGGGTGAGACTGATGGTAGCATACTGGGAGATGGGCATGAGACTGTAGCGGCCATCATATTGGGAAACCGAGCTGGGTCCTAGTGCTGAAAGGTGCATTTTTATCTACTAAATGTGAGCATAATTTATACATTTCTATTGAGTTTTAAAAAGATACTAATGGTATTATACTATTCCTGGCTTTTTTTGTGGCTCTATGCTTGAACTGTCCCTAGAGATTGGCTTAAAGGAAGGCGGTGATACAGGAGAAGGAGAGGAGGAGTTCATTTTGGATTAATTGGCTGAGAAATTATGATTACATGCGATTGGTTATTTCACAGAACTTTGTTTTTATTTCACTGAAAAGTTTGTATTATTGTCACAAATATATTTTATGCACTAAATATAAACATATAGTGCAGCGCTAAAATATGAGTCCAAATAAGCAAGTTGATCAAAGATGAAAGGTAGTCACAGGTGTAAAAAGAGTCCCCAATCCGTGTCAGAAAGGAATGGAAAACAGGTGTCACTCCACACCGCAAATACTCCGCTCTTACCAGAGAGCATGTGACCCCCTGATAAGAGTGGTCAGACACGCTTTGTTTACGTATATCACAGGGACCCAGGCAAACTCCACTCCTCCTCCTGCAATGACTCCAGAGCCCAGCTGTCACAACCGATACTCCCCCAGTATTCCAAGTCACAGGGATGGAAAGGCCAGTGAGGACATGAAAGGATAAATAGCCCAAATAGTGTGATACCGCTTTTAAAATACGTTTAATGATAAAGGAATAAAACTCACATTGTTGTCCTCTTTGAGAAAGCACAAACACAGTATCCACCAGAAAGCAAAATGGCTGCGATGGGGCCGCGCATGCGCAGATGCGCAGATCGGAAACAGATGGGCGGTCAGCGCGTGGGCGTAGCTCCTACCGGTTTCGTCAGAATTGACGTCATCAGGGATACGCCCACACGCACAGACCACTCTATTTATGCCTGACATCAGCCCGGGAGAGCCAATCAGCGCAAGTTTTTTTAAAATTACGTCAATTTACTTTCAAATCAACCGATGACCACCAAAAACATGGCGGATCCCCATCACAGAGACATATTTAGATATTTAAATATCTAAATATAAAACATGGTGGATCCCCATCACAGAGACATATTTAGATATTTAAATATCTAAATATCTAAATATGTCTCTGTGATGGGGATCCGCCATGTTTTTGGTGGTCATCGGTTGATTTGAAAGTAAATTGACGTAATTTTAAAAAAACTTGCGCTGATTGGCTCTCCCGGGCTGATGTCAGGCATAAATAGAGTGGTCTGTGCGTGTGGGCGTATCCCTGATGACGTCAATTCTGACGAAACCGGTAGGAGCTACGCCCGCACGCTGACCGCCCATCTGTTTCCGATCTGCGCATCTGCGCATGCGCGGCCCCATCACGGCCATTTTGCTTTCTGGTGGATACTGTGTTTGTGCTTTCTCAAAGAGGACAACAATGTGAGTTTTATTCCTTTATCATTAAACGTATTTTAAAAGCGGTATCACACTATTTGGGCTATTTATCCTTGCATGTCCTCACTGGCCTTTCCATCCCTGTGACCTGGAATACTGGGGGAGTATCGGTTGTGACAGCTGGGCTCTGGAGCCATTGCAGGAGGAGGAGTGGAGTTTGCCTGGGTCCCTGTGATATACGTAAACAAAGCGTGTCTGACCACTCTTATCAGGGGGTCACATGCTCTCTGGTAAGAGCGGAGTATTTGCGGTGTGGAGTGACACCTGTTTTCCATTCCTTTGTGACACGGATTGGGGACTCTTTTTACACCTGTGACTACCTTTCATCTTTGATCAACTTGCTTATTTGGACTCATATTTTAGCGCTGCACTATATGTTTATATTTATGCTTTGGGGTTTGATGTTTAACCTTGTGCACAGCTGCTGTGAGATACATTTACACCATCAGTGATCCGGAAGTATTTTGTGAATTTTAGTTTTTTTGCGCAGATTATCCTCCTAATATTTGATATTTTATGCACTGGTGCACTTTAACTTGGATACATTTGGACAGTGCCCTATGGTCTTTGAATATTAGAAGTAGAAGATTGGTGAAAGATGGCACAGTATACATCTAAAACATATATTACCGCTTTATTGATTGAAGCAAACTATAAAGTTTTCCTAAGGTGGTACATGGTGCCAGTGAAAGTGGCATCTTGTGTCCCAGGTGCCTTCCCGCTGTGCTTTAGAGAATGCGGCCTGGAAGGTATGGTGTTTCATATCTGGTGGACCTTCCCAAAAGTGAGGAGGTTCTGGATATAATTTTATTTACTAGCTCACTCAGGTGAACCTCATTAAATCACCACTACAAGCACTACTGGGGCGCCCAGTGGAGGGGACACCGGGACATGAGGAGGCTTATAGCTCTAATTTTTGTAGCAGCCAGAATTTCCATTGCCAGTTCATGGAAATCCCCTACAATCCCAATCAACCTATTAAAGTCCAAGTTATCATGAATAATGATTCATAAATGCCTTTCAATGATTTTTAAAAACGAGCTTGCCTTTTTTTGACAAAATAGGATCCCTGGATTAAATGAGGGATGTCTTACTCACTGGGGATCAGTGGAGGGTACAGCCAGAACCGGGACAGGAGAATCTTTTGCAATGTTTCACATATGAGAAAACAGCGATACATGGGAAGGTGGATCTCTTTAGAACTGCACAGTGCTGTTCACGTTTTGAACTGGGAGCTTTTTGTGCCCCCATCATCTCTAAAGTAAAGGCTGAGCCTTAGTGATAGACCTCATTAGCTGGTTGGATCCATGCATGATCTCTTCTTCCCCCCACTTGTGAGCTGAACACACATAGTCTCCCCTTCCCCAGATGTTGTGGACCAGATACTTTATAGCTCCCAGGCCTGTCTGACATATAATACCAATAGGATCCCCTGAAGAAGCCTTTGGTGAAACGCGTAGTGATTTCTATTGGTGACAATACTCTGATTCCTACGTCTGGCCCTGCATATGGTGGACTTATGCCCGTCTCTACCCATACTGTTATAAAATTATATAAACTGATAGTGGGACATTCAGATAGGTCTCTTTGTATGTTTACATATCTGGTTATCTATGATGTGAGATTATCAGCATTTGGAAGCTTTGTTATACTTTTATGAGATTTTAAACATGTTGTTCAAATAAACTTTGTTATTTTTTACATATATGAGTACTCTTTCTTTCATGCCTGAAATTATAGGAGGCAACCGTTAAAGTCCTATTTTCTATTCTTGTTTTTGCACACTTTATATGGATGTGGTGCGACAATGTTACAGATTATGTCTCTATATTTTACTGATCCCTTGATTAAATATCTCTTGGATGCCTTCTGAGACTGTATAATATTGTATTTCTTGCCAGGACAGGGTGTACTTCTTCCTTTGTCTATCCCCTCCCTATACTACTGAAATCATCACAGGGGTGGGGTACAACTGTGTCTCTGTTTTCACATCCTTATTGCTTAACATTTCGGTTTACTACTTTGGGGTCAATTCACTAAGCTTTACCACATGCAGTAGGGGTATCATGTTACTCATTTGCATAAATTATTGCATGCGGTAAATAAAGTCCAATTCATTAAAAAAAAATAACGATTTTGCAGTAAACAATGGAAAAAAATTGTCGGTAACTATCACCAAAAATCATGCAGTAATCTGTTAAGTCAAATTCACAAACGAAACAGGAACTAAAAAAAGTGCAGTACCAGAAAGAGGGTCCTATACAAACCCCCAGAAAGGGGTATTCCACCTCCGAGAGCCTAATTCAACCCACAGAAGACCCCTAGAAAGGGGTATTCTGCCTCAGAGAGCCTAATTCAACCCACAGAAGACCCACAGAAAGGGGCGTAATTCCACCCACAGAACACCCACAGGAAGGGTTACTATTCCACCCACAGAATGGGGGGCAATACTACCCTCAGAGAGGGGTCTGATTCCACCCACAGAGGACCCACAGAAAGTTGATACTATTCACTAGTAGTGGACACACAAAAATGTGGCATTATACATTACGAATACACTAATATTTTTTCTTTTTTTTATTAAATCAAAAAGGCATGACGTGCAGTGCAATTTAGATGCTAACATTTGCTGTAATGCAACAATCAAGAAAAATATACAGTATATATATATTTTTTTAAAAGTAAACGTTTACAAAAGTGCAACAATGGATGTCAACCATGACAATTACTCCAGCTGGAAATGACCTCTTGAAGTGGCCACTGTAATGCCTCATGCACACAGGACGTTTCTTGACTGTTTTACAGCAGCTGTTTTTAGCTGCAGACGTTTTTTTCTACAGTCAATAAACCCTCCATCATGTTATCCTATGTGTTCATGCACACACAGGCTGTTATCAGCTGTTTTTAGCAGTGACATTTTTGACCTGTAAAAAAAACCCAAGACCTGAGGGTTCTTTTGGATGTTTTTCAGCTGTAAAAATGTTTAAACGCTCAAACATGCCCAAAAATGCTCATAAATGCTCAAAAACGTCAAACCCCAACATTTTTGGACGTTTTAGACCAATTGAAAAAAACTAAAATAAAAAAAAACGCTGGCCCTTTAAAAAGGCGAAAAAACGCTGCAATATAACACTGGTAAAATCTGAAAACATCCCTGATAAGCTGCTGACGTTTTTGGATGTTTTTTTAAGTCCTGTGTGCATGAGGCCTTATACTTTTGGTTATATACACCATTACAACAAGTTAAACTTGGATAAGAACATGAAAAATAAATAAAAATGTTTAAAAAAAATTATAAAAGAAATATATTACAGTTTTACTTAGTTTCCATGATCATTTCCATTGGTAAATATTCAGGGAAAGGACATTGTGAGAGTGGACTCTTACAAATACCTGGGTGTTCACCTAAACAACAAACTGGACTGGACAGACAACACTGAGGCAATTTATAAGAAAGCGCAGAACAGACCTTTCTGCAGAGGAGACTAAGGTCTTTTGGAGTGCAGGGAGAGCTACTGAAGACCTTTTTTGACTCTGTGGTGGCCTCAGCCATATTCTGTGGTGTGGTCTGCTGGGGCAGCAGCATCTCTACTGCAGACAGAAAGACTGGCCAAGCTGATCAGGAAGGCCAGCTCAGTCCTGGGGATTCCCCTCGACACTGTACAGGAGGTGGGACAAAGGAGGATGGTAGCAAAAATATCATCATTGCTGCAGAATGCCTCTCACCCCCTGTATGAAACCGTCACCTCGTTGAGCAGCTCCTTCAGTGACAGATTGTTACATCCTAAGTGTCTGAAGGAGCGTTATAGAAGGTCTTTTCTCCCTGCTGCTATTAGACTTTACAATCAAAGCTGCTCCCAGTGAACCATTAACCATAATACGCAGTGTTATTACTGTTTTACTGTGTAATAGTTACTGTTATTACTGTTTAACTGTGTAAAATACCACCTGTGTGCAATATCACTTGCAATATGTGCAATATTACCTGTAATATGTGCAATACCACCTGTGTGCAATACTACCTGCAATACGTTCTTTTTCCCCATTTGTAGTTCTACATTGTGTTGTGTATATACTTGTATACTATAGTATGTCTATTGTCTATTCTTTTATATATTTGCATTTATTTTTTATTTTTTCATGCTGCTGTAACAAAGAAATGTCCCCACTGTGGGACGAATAAAGGTTTATCTTATCTTATCTTAAACATAGCAGCACAGAATTATGCCAAAAACATAGAAAAGAACACTTTCAAAACTCTAGTAGGTCATACATTTAAAAAAAAAACACATTTTTATGAATGTATGGCATGATCGATTTAGTAAAGGAGCTTGGATTACCAAAATCAGGAGAGATTTGAGAAGGTAGTTCTGCTTTCAAATACAAATTACTGTAAAAAATGTTAGATTAAAAAGTAGTTTTCTTGCAAAAGAAAAATAACAAACATGTTAAAAAGTAAAATATTATAAGGAAATTACCTTAGCCACTTCCTTACTGGGCACTTAAACCCCCCTCCTGCCCGGACCAATTTTCAGTTTCCAACGCTGTAACTCTTTGAATGACAATTGCGCGGTCGTGCAACGTAGTACCCAAACAAAATTGGCGTCCTTTTTTTCCCACAAATAGAGCTTTCTTTTGGTGGTATTTGATCACCTCTGCGGTTTTAATTTTTTGCGCTATAAATGAATAAAGAGTGACGATTTTGAAAAAAGAACAATATTTTTTACTTTTTGCTATAATAAATATCCAAAAATAAAAAACAAATTTATTCATCAGTTTAGGCCGATATATATTCTTCTTCATATTTTTGGTAAAAAAAAATGCAATCAGGGTATATTGATTGGGTTGCGCAAACGTTTACAAACTATGGACATTGGTTTATGGCGTTTTTATTTATTTTTACTAGTAATGGCGGCGATCTGCGATTTTTATCGGGACTGCGATAATGCGGCGGACATGTCTGGCGTTTTTGACCCTTTTTTGAGACCAAAGACATTTATACAGCGACATTTATACAGCGATCAGATCTAAAAATAGACACTGATTACTGTATAAATGTCATTGGCAGGGAAGGGGTTAACACTAAGGGGGCAGTGAAGGGGTTAAATGTGTTCCCTGGGTGTGCTCTAACTGTGGGGGGGTGGGGTTGGCAGGGGAATTACAGATCTAACTGATCCTAGTGACAGGGATCAGTAGATCTGGCATGCCCCCCCCCCCCTCACAGAAAGGGGAACCGCAGTGTTAACAACGGCGGTTCCCCGTTCTGGCTCTCTGTGAGGAGATTGAGGGTCTCCGGTGGACATCGGGTCCGCCCGATCACGCGGTGTGCGCCCAGCACGAGCCAAAGAGGAGGACGTCTATTGACGGCCTACCGACATTTTAGAGCTGCACTGTAGCTGTCATTCGGCTATGGCGCGGACGGGAAGTGGTTAAACAACCAACCCTTAACCACTGACACGTGTGGTAAATTACCGCATGAGAAAATTCGGTAGTTACCGAACAATCGAAAAAATACCTCTTTTGTTATTTAACGCTAAATTCTTAGTGAATTGAACTTTCATAACTGATTTATTGCATGCGTTATTTTGCCGCATTTTATTTGCCGTTGTTTAACTCCTAGTTAATTGACCCCATTGTGTTCTGGAAAATTGTGTTTATGGCAAACATGTTACTTCTTTCTTTTGTGAAGTTGTATAACCTGTAACATGCACTATTTGTCATATATATAACTGTTGGATCTTTGTGCTTCATACTAAATAAAAATATTTGGAATGCCTATTTATTGCTTGCAGTTGCTAGGTGTATTGTAAGTACTGAATATCAATAGCTTGGCCACAGGTTGACTTAAAATAAATTTAATGAAAAATAGTTGAACTTTCCATATCAGTTCAAATGTTTTTGTAAACTTTCTACTATGTTTTGATAAATAAACAATATCCTTCATTGTTTGATATGGAAAACAGGATTATTTTCTACCCAGGTTACTCTCATCCAAAAAGTACCAAGAAAGTTTAGATATCATCCCCGTAAAGTATAAAGATACAGTTTGTACATTCAGTGTTGGGTGCAATCTAACTGCTTATTTACATGAGAGAATCAAGCATACAAATTATGTGATATAGCAACGACTGCAGCAGTGTGGATGGATGATATATTGCCTTCTGGAATGTAAGCATAAATTAACTTTATGAAGCTTGAACCTGAACCTTCTCTCTTTTAGTATTTAGATTTGTTTCAAATTCCCTTTGATGTGCATCATAATGGTGGCATGCAGCCAAACACTAAGCATCAAGTTGCGTCGTGGCACTGCAAAACTTGACCTTTATAAATATCACAATGTGTGAAATTGTTAAGCTGCTTTAAAATGCAGATTTACCACACTGCTAAATGTTTTAATTTTTAAGCCGCTTTCTGGCCATCAAGTGTTATAGATGCCACAAGGCCATTAATAAAACATTGCATCCATGCGAAAAAATGCATGAAATTAATGTTTTATTTAAATGTTATGTACCGTAGAATGTTGTATCTTCTATCCTTGGCATTAGTTTTATGACATGCTGACATTTTCAAGCTTTTGATGATAGAACATTTTATTTTGCAATCAGATAGCCTTACAAGAGGTTATTATAACTTCAAGTGACATGCTTTCCGGAGCTGTAGACTCATATTTTTTAGTATAGCTTCATAAATAACAGATGCAGAAATTCAGTAAACTGAAGCATTACAAATTTATTCATATATTTCTTTTTACATACAAACTGGAAATTTGAATCTGAACTGAAGTTACATAAATGTCTCAAGTTGCACAAGTGCAAGACTTTCATGCTGTGACTTGCTCTATGACCCTGGCTAATAGTGAAATATTATCACAGTTATTTAGTTACCTCTATGACTGTTGGGAACAGGAAGCCCTGATTTTTTGGGCCCTCCACTCCCTTTGTTGAGTTGCAGGACACCAGTTGCAGTTCTGAGCACTCAGAGCCTCTACAACTACTTTAGTGGGAATCAGGGCAGTCCAATAATACATGGACTGCAACAATGCATATGTGTTCCAAACCCTCATATTTTTCTCTAGAAAGCTATAGGGCAGTGGTTCTCAACTCCTGTCCTCAGGACCCACTAAGCCTCGGGTCACACAGGGGCGATCCGACTTCAGGCACGACTTTGCCAGGCAACTTCAAGGCAACTTGGAGGCAACTTCAAGGCAACTAAGTCGCTTGCATTAAGATGTGGGATCCGACTTGGAGGCGACTTCCATTGAATTCTATGGGCAAAAGTCGGATAGAAGTCGCCTCCAAGTAGTACAGGAATCTCTTCTGAAGTCGCCTTGAAGTCGGAGCGACTTCAGTAGCGTACATAAAGACGGCTCCCATTCACTTCAATGGGATTTCTTATGTCAAGCGACCAGGGACGATTTGAGGTGACTCAAGTCAGATCCCAAGTCGCCCCTGTGTGAACCGGGCCTCGCAGACCAGGTTTGCAAGATAACTGAAATACATCACAGGTGATATAATTTGCTGCTCAGTGATTGCTGTATTCTAGTCTGCATCTCCCCAAGGTAATACTTAAAATCTGGCCTGTTAGTGAATCCTGAGGACAGGTGTTGAGAACCATTGCCATAGGGAATGAGGGGCTTGCATAACTGTATATACAGTACATTTATAAAACTTGAATAAGGTCATCACTGGCCTCTGAAACTGAGCCGCTCTGGAGATGCGGTGCCTTGACAGTTGGGCGGGCGGATGTTTACAAGATGTTTGCCTCAGCATTCAGTAAAGAAAAGACTGTATTGAGTCACACGTAAAGTCTGGGACAGGAGCATTTTATGAAATCAGTGGGCCTGCATGCAAGATTATAAGCTGGGCGGGCCTCAAAAAAATGTGGTATGCTTAGTGTGTTAGTGTACTATGATGAAAATTGGGCATGGTTTTCTTTGCGCCAGGAGTTTTTGTAAGATTGTAAAACACACGCAGCGTGCTGCAGCGAATGCTGGGTATGGCCAAATTGGGTTAACAGTGGGTGAGGTTTAGGCCCAATCACAGGGTGTCAGAGACTGAACATGGCGGCCAGAGCGTGGGGACACAGGAAACGGAAATTGTGAGCCACCGCTGTCTTCTCCTCCTCTCATCTGGACCGATGGAGGACAAAAAAAGAAGACAGCACCCTTGTCTACAGAAGTCAGGCACCCCAGACAAGTGAAAGTTTTGGAGAAAGGGGAAAGGCTGCTGGTGAAGAAGGTCGATGTTCCCGAATACGATGAGAAATTTTCGGAGATCGCCGAGCTTTACAATAAACAGGTGGAGCACCACAACACCATGACCCACAGCTTAGCCCAACTCAAATACCTCTGCAGTTCCGGCAACCTCAGCACCTGTATAGAGACCCTGAAGAAGCAATATAGTAGCTATGGCCCTAAAATCAAGATGGAAGGCTACAACTTCTTCCTTACCACACAGACAACAGACAACCTCCCGGAGGCCCTGCAGGTATCCCAGGAGCTGGTGACACAGCTGAGCCGGGCAGTTAAGCTCCTGATGAGTATTTAGACCAAGCTGAGCTGGATGGTGTTCTCCGTGCCTCAGGACAAGTCAGAGATGGAAAGTAGAATAAAAGACGCTAATATTGGCTACCTGGATCAGATACGTCTGGTGGAAAACATCCAGGAGACAAGGCCAAAAAATCATTCTAACGAGTATGAGGAGAGGAAGCCAGGAGTCTTCTGACGGAAATAGCCAACATTTTAGGGATCTAACTCTGAAGGTTCTTTAGGCTTATGGCAGCTTATGAGGGATCACAGGACACACTAATAGTGGCATAAGTAGTCACATGACCATTACCATCCCTCTAGCTTTTCTAGCTGCTGCAGATTGGCAGTTGAAGCTAAAGGAAGATGTGGCTGAAGTTTGATGTAATAAAACTGTTTCAAATGTCTCTATTAAGCATAAATAAATGTTCAGACTAATATTTTTCTAGCTTGGTAAGATAGACAGACAGATGTACTGATTCCTAACATTATTTTAAACAGGGCTATACTTGATTATTTTTTATGCACATTGGTTTAGTGATGTTTGCATACAATTACTCCATACACCTAATGCAAACTTTTTAAACTATTTTTTGTAGAGCTACAAACCTCAGCTGTCCTATAAGGTTTTGCCTGAGGGGTAACTTTGGGATTTCCTGAGTCTGACCTCAGTTCCTAAATCCTGGAAGCTTCATAGTTTAGTTCTTCTTTAGAACTTCCCTATGGGGCCCCCCTTCTATCCCAGAGCCCCATAGCTGTCGTGTGGGCTGCTATGACCATTATTATGCCATACTTATTAATAAAATATGAAGTTGTGCCCTGTGCACCAATAAAGATTTTTTTCTTTAGATTGTATGATGATTTTAGTGGAATTTGTTTTCAGGCCGTGGAACGGTTTAAAGATCCCCAGTCACAGCATACACTCTCATTGTATACAATCAGCATTGTAATAACAATACAAACAATAAATATTACTGACAATCCAAAAAAAAACAGTGGGAGAGTTTTAAAGGGTCATGATTAATTGAAAAAAAGCCTTCTTGTACCTAAAAAAATGCTTAGGTTGCTGTGCCGCAAGCAAACGTCTCACAGACATACAGTGTATACGGTACACCTCCATGCAATCATTTATTAAAAAAATGAAACACTGCTATTACATAAGATTTTGTGTGCACTGAAAATGGACAGAGAGCTAACACTTTGTCTGAGCCTACCTTATAGAAGAACTTCACTAGATATTCAGGAACTGCTTAACTATCAGTAACTGTTTAGACAATGAACACTTTGGTCAGACATATGTAATGTAAAATATATTGTATATATTGCAGGAGTGTGTAATGTACAATAAAGTGTATATAGTGCCGGGTGTGTAATGTACAATATAGTGTATATAGTGCAGGAGTGTGTAATGTACAGTATAGTGCAGAGTTTCCCCTTTTTACCCTTGAAGAACTATTGGCAAAAAGCCCCTGAAATAATATTCACATCTACAGCTCCCAGGAACATCGGTTTGATCAGCAAAATGTTTTTTTTTTGTTTTTTTTTTCAAACTCTTTATTCCAGATATCACATTTACAATTATTTTTGTTTACATACATTTTACATATTAATAATTTCATTACTGTCATTTTTCATGCTTCCCATTCACACCTCTCATTCTACACCCATTCTCTCATTTTCACTGGTCACTGTTGCTGTTTTCTTTAATTGTTTTCCATCTCTATTGTCCATTTGGACTTATTCCATTGTTCCCATATTTTCCCATACTTGTTCATGTTACCTCTGTTTTCATACATGTTTTTTTCATACGGTATAATCTGGTTGACCGCTTTTATCCATTGAGTCGTCGTTGGTGGTATTGGCTGAATCCATCTTTCAACTATTTGCTTTCTTGCAAAAAATAACACTTTTTTTACTAATACTTTTGTTGATCTGGACCATCTGTTCCCCTCCACCATTCCCATTAAGCACACTTCTACAGTATTTGGTACAGGGCAATTAATAATTTTAGCAAGTTTATCTGTAATTTGGCTCCAATATCTCCTAATCTTGGGACAATCCCATATTAAGTGGAGGAAATCTGCTCCCTCCCGGCTGCATCTAGTACAGTTTTATATAATCTGACCGGGCTTAAATAAGTTTGATGTATAATATTCAACTGTATTATTTTATTATTCATTGCCGGCGGTACTGCCAAATGAGAGGAGCAGACCTCCCCCCACTCCTGTTCCGTCATACTTGGGATCACTTCCTGCCATTTTCTCCTTGATTTAACAGGTTCTGTCCCGATCTTGCTCTGCATTAAGTGTGTAATTTAGCTATTAATCCCTTCGGCCCTTGAGTTTTCAGTATTCCTATAAGGGGATATTTAATTATTTTTGGTCCTACTCTTCCAAACTGGACTTGTAACACGTGTTGAAGTTGTAAATACTTATATATATATTTTTTCGGTAGATTATATTGCTCTCTTAATTTTTCGCCTGTTATCATTATATTCTTATCATAAATTTGACTTATTCTATTTATTCCTTGTTGTCTCCATATTTTACTATCATCAAATTTACTTAACTCCTTAAATTCTGGATTGTTCCACAATGCTGCTTCTGGGAGTGTGCCTTTATAACCTGTCCCCTTTTTTGCTTCTCTCCACACTGATCTAGCCAACATCAGAAGAGGAATTTTCATTCCAATCTTTCTTGGTTCCCGTACTTCTAGTCCTACCAAAAGATCTTCCACCTGCATTCTACTTATTAAGTAACGTTCCCCCCCTCCTATTTGGTCCTGTGTTACCCATGTTCTTAAATTCTTCAACTGCCCAGCCAAGTAATATAAATATAAATCCGGTATTGCCAGTCCAGCTGCTCTTTTGGGGCGTTGTAGTGTTGTCAGTTTTATCTTACTTCTACCTCCTACCCATATGAATTTAGTTAATTGTGAATTCAGTTCTTTAAATATGTATTTAGGTATCTTTACCGGGACATGGGAAAAAATATATAGACATTTGGGTAGAATCACTATTTTTATTAAATTTATTCTATCTGAAATTGTCAGCGGGAGTTTACTCCATATTTTTATTTTGTTCTTTACATAATCTACTAAAGGGTTTACATTTTTCTCTATAGCATCCTCTGTCCTCTTTGTCATATATATCCCCAAATATTTAAATATCTCTACTATTTTTATGGGAAACCCTTCCCATTCCTGTGTTTTAAAGCCTAATGGCATTAATGCAGATTTCTGCCAATTTATTTTAAGCCCGGAGTATATTCCAAACGTGTCTATTATTTTTATCGCCTCCCTCATTGAAGCTTGTCCTTCTCCTAGGTACAATATAATGTCGTCTGCGTATAACCCAATACACTCCCTCTTATCCTCCAATTTAATACCCCTATATTTTTTTGATTGTCTAAACCTGTTTGCCAATGCCTCAATTGCCAAGGCAAACAGGTAAGGGGATAGCGGGCATCCCTGCCTTGTTCCTCTCTGTAATTTAATTGTGGGGGACAGTAATCCATTTATCAATAAATTTGAACTGGGTTGTCTGTATAATATTTTTACCCATCTTCTAAACTTTTCCCCAAATCCATTTTTTCCCAATACTGCCTGTAGAAAATTCCATTCTATGGAATCGAAGGCCCTGGCAGTATCTAGTGCTGCCAAGGCACTCTCCTCCGGAAGACACTCACTCAGCTGTATCGTTAGCTGGGCACGTCTTATATTTTTTGTTGTTGACTTCCCCGGCATAAACCCTGATTGATCCTCATTCACTACAGGCAAGATTACCCCCCTCAATCTTTCCGCCAGCACTTTAGCAAGTATCTTGTAGTCAAGATTGAGTAATGAAATCGGCCTGTATGATGAGCAATCCTGTTTATCTTTTTCAGGTTTTAATATTAATGTCACTGTTGCTTCATACATCGAGGGGGACATCTCTCCAGTCAGAAACACCTAGTTCCCTATTTTACCGGAAACATTCAGATGAGAGGTTCCAAATTATATTTCTTTATTACATAATTATAGTACATAATTACGGAGAGCACACACATACATGGCCGTCAGAGTATGCTCTGATCAGAGAGATCTCAGACCACCATTTTATAGGGTTTCTTATCACAAACATCACATTATTGCCCAACAGTCTTACTGCTGAAGTACATTCTGTGTTTACCACAGATGCAATGTTCAGCACGAGTCATTCATACGCCATCTTAACAACTTGTATAAAATTGTGT
>BLSH010500277.1:1102710-1123164 GCA_018402905.1 Glandirana rugosa | reverse complement strand
CTACTACTTTTCTGTCTATAGGGGACACCAAATCTTCTATTACAGATATTCTGTTCTCAGTTTCTGTTACTCTGTCCCCAATTTTTTTCATTTCCTGTCTGATCAGTCCAATGTCCGCTCTTATCTCTTCCATTTTATCTGTTAATGTCACGTTGCTTGTCTGTATCGCTGTCATTAATTGGGAACTCACTTGTTCTAATGTTACTTTAGACTGTTTATCTTGTTTCCCCATTTGAGGCATGTTTAACTTCTGTGCTTCAGTCTGTGTTATTCCACTACTCCGTGTGTGGGGCGGGCTAGGGGCACTCTCCTGTTTGTCTACTCTTGCAAATTCTTTGAGGCGGTCTACCCCTGTCTGTTGTTTGTTGGTCATTCTAATACTCTCTGCTGCTCGTCTCTCACACTGGTCAGCAGGTGTATCAAGATCACTCAAATTATCCGTTTTGCAAGTAATATAGGAAGGTCTCCCCAATCTCACCACTCCGGTTTCCAGTAACAATACTCCTTAATACAGTGCTATGACAGTCCCTCAAAATTGTGATAATCAATAATCCTGTGCTCCACCACTATGAGCAGTGGCCACTGATCTTAAGCCTCAATGTCGCACACTTCAGCTACACCAGCGATCTCCATAAGATTTAAATCGCTCAATGATGGATGTTGCTCAATATACAGACTTGATTAGAACTCCAAATAGTATGGTATTAATATACCCGTGTGTTAAAAAATTGTCCGTTTTGTGAGTACTACAGGGGGATTTTCCAGGAACTCTCCACCATGTCCTGTTGTTTTGTAGAGCGGGGGGAGGTTTGATTGCCATCACAGCAAACAATTCACTCCTTGATGTCCGCACGGGGGCCCGACTCAGCGGCGGCGGATCGCCGGTGTACTGTTTTTGTCCGCCGTGCCCGTATCTCCGCTCCCCACCCTGGCCCCCTGCAGTCTCAGGTTTTTCCAATCCTCCACCAACCTCCCCTCGGCCTTTACCTTTACTAAGTTCAGGTGATTTTTTGGTAACCTTTTGCACTGGTTGCACTTTTGCACTTGCGCCGTTCGGTAGTCTCTCTCGTCGGCACCAGTTCCAACCAGGTATGCTCCAGTGATATTCCCGGGTTACCTCTCCGAATTCTCAGGGTGTTCAGGATGTGTTCAGGCTGCAGACCGGCCTCGGCGTTCACACTCTCACATCATCTCTTCCGGCACTTCCGGTCATGACGATGTGGTTACGCCCTTGCCCCGTAGGATGAAACAATCTGCTGCTGTCCTATAAAGGGCTGTGCCCCCTGTGAGTAGCCAGGCTGTGTGTGGATCAGACACTGCAGCCTCCTCTGTGTGATCAGCAAAATGTTGATATAACATTTTTAGAAATAGCTTTAAATATTAGAATACATATTAAAACATTGTTTTAATGTAAAACTTATGCTTGCTTTTTCTGCACATATGCTCAATTCTGATTCAAATCTGATATAATCACTGTACATGAGGGTCAGCAGGGCAGAGCACAAGAGGTCAGCAGGGTTGAGAATAGGGTTTTAGCAGGGCAGAGCGCCAAAGTATAGGGGTCAGCAGGGCAGTGTACATAAAGTACATAGGTCACAGTAAGCAGGGGCAGTAGGGCATATTATGTGGGGGGCACAGCAGGGCACATTACATGAGTGGCTGAGCAGGGCACAATACATGGGGGGCATCGGGGTACAGCAGGGCACATTACAGGTTGGGCAAATGAGGGTACAATACATGAGGGGCACAGCAGGGTACATTTCATAAGGGGCACATTACATGGTGGGCACAGGAGGTACATTATATGGGGGGTTAAGCAGGGCACATAACATTGTGGGTACAGGAGTGTATATTATAAATTACCTCTAAAGGTCATTATGTTATGTGTAGATTTCTACTCTTTACTAGCTTCACTGGCTTCAGAAATTGTCAGCACTGTGGTTAAGGGATCCTATCATTAACCTGTGCTTTCCACTCCCCTCTGCCTTTCCAAAATGCCTTGTATTCTGTTCTGTGAGTGGACATGGTGAGATCCTGTTGCTAATCCCCCTTCCTCTTGCCTTGTCTCCCCACTAGAAACACGAGGTCTGAATTTTACTGAATAACTGCTACATTTTTGCTCTCTTTTACTACATACTTATGTATATTTCCATATTTATGTGTTATTTTTATTTAAATTGTGTATGTTTTGCAAGTTTTATTATTGTTACTACAAGGCCTGAGCCTTATCCTTAACCACATTGTACCCCCTCCCCACAAAGTTTTCAATGGTAGCAACCCTAAGATCGGTGGGCTAATCTATGCTGTATGTGTAGGCTCCATACGCCCCAGCTCAGGAAGGAGCACAGGGTGCACTTTGGCATCCTTATCTTAGGTGCCAGAGGACCTTGTCCTGGCACTGGTTTCCTAGCACAGCACATACAAAGTACAGACTGCATGACCTTGGACAAGCCATGGCAATAAGATTGCTGATTACTATATGCATTTTACTTTTAATGAGGGGTTTGAGGGGAAAGAGACAGGTATTCTAATAAAGGCCTTGTACATTAGCCCTATATTTTGTCATCAAATACAAGGTGTTCTCTGATTGCACATGGAAATCATGACATCACCGTTCCCCCTCTTCACCTCATCCAATCAGGCAAAAGTTTGCCCTCATTAAAAAAATACAGAGTGGTTTGTGAATGGTGGTGGTGCTGAGTGAATACTACAGTAATTGTCACCTTCCTCAGTGGTCCCTCAGGTATGAGATATGCATACCTACATTGGTCCAAGCTGCACTAATGCAACTATGCAATAAAGATCATACCTAGACTTCAGTTTTGAAGAAAGTAGCCCCAATCTTGCATAAATCTTTGCAAATGTTTGCTGTATGCACCACCCTCACGTAAGCTGGAGCCTATGGGTACAAGGCCTCAAAAATAATTAAAAATAAAGCTTTCATAAGAGGACTCATTGTAAAAGAGAGATTTTAAATACTTAAAATTAAACTGTAAGCAGTAGAGACAGGCTGTACACATTGATGGCTGAAGTAAGGCCTGATTCACACATATGCATTTTGAATGCATTTTGCAGATTTGCACTACAGTCCATTTAACATGGTTTCCTATGGAACACGCTCTGTAGTGCAAATCTGCAAAAAGCACTAAAAATACATGGTGTTAGGGTTGCCACCTGTCTGGGATTTATCCGGACAGTCCGGGTTTTGAATTGTGTGCCCGGGTTTCAGACCACCTAAAACCCAAACAAAATATTCAGAATGGACTGTAGCTCCCCAAGTAAACAATTACCACAACTGCCTAGTGCATAGGTGTACACACGGGCCCCATCCCTATGCTGACCTATTGATTGCTGCGTTGCACATTTTATTGTCTACAAGCTTGTTGAATTTGAATTTGAATTTTTGGAATAAAAACAGCCCCCTCATCATTGAGGTTTTACACTATGGCAAGTTTTCTGCTCTTTATTTCCATCTGAACCGATCTTTGGGCCCTGGTTGGAGCATCCCCTGCCCCCCCTTCCCTCCTATCCTCCCTTTGGATAGTTGGTCTTTGGCCCCCAAGATCCTGACGGTGGTCGCAGTTGAGGAATCCCGGAGTGTGTGACGCGATCGGATAGGAGCCGGATATCGGGGACACTGCAATTGGTCCATATAGAGGCGTTTTTACATCTTCTCTCTGGTAAGCCTCCACTCTGGAAGGGGTTGGAGTTTCTGTACAAGCTGCTGTTTATCACTTCCACCCTGACTGAATTACTTATATTGACTGTGTTTTCGATATTTCTCCTCTCGTACACTTATATCCTTTGGTTTACCTTCAAGAAGGAATAATTTTGAACATCACCAACCAATTTTCTTCTGCACCTTGGACTCTTTTTAGTGGCATTTATTATGTAATTCTATTGTATCTTTGATCACACACACTGTACACATACTTTATGTATTCATTTATTTATATATTTGTCCGATTTAAGGTGTTTACATCACTGATATATCAATTTTGTTGGAGTTTAGCGCCATCCCTTACATACAATTTCCTATTTACGATTAGTTTGGTCGTCGTGGGTGGCAGCTCACTCTTCACTAGCACTATACCTCATAGCCTAGCGCGGTAATATTGCCTTTACATATTTAAAGGAAAAGCAAAGCTGCCACGTCACCAGATCCCAGGTGACTACGTCACTTCCCGGGTTATTAATCACCCACGGCCTCGGCTAAAACCGGAAGCTCACTGTAGTGTATAACGTTGGGGAAAAAACTACCGGAGCGCCTGAATAACCGGAAGTGACGAACCAAAATATTTTAAACACTTGTAGGTCAAGGGAAAGAACTCAACTACTGACCCAGATCAAAACAATCTATTCAATAACAATTGTATTGTATATAATGATAAAGTTAAATTTGTAAAAAATTATGTAAAACATGAATTATAATACATATATAGTAAATATGTGGAATAGACTGATGCGAATAGAGGTACCACAACAAGTGAAAACCGACAGGATGGAACTAAGCCTGATTTATAAAGGCGTTAATATCCCAATCGATATTGATACCAAAAGGCCAATGAGATTTAAGCTCAAAAATCCAAAACGTTTCCAAATGTGATACCCGCCTTGTTATTGCCCCGCCTCTCCATGGGGCTTATCAATAATGGAAAAGACAGTTCCTGTTGGGTCCCTATCATGGTATTTACGATAATATTTGGGTACCGTATGTTTCGTAGACCCCTTAATAATACCAGTGATATGTTCACTCATTCGAACTGAAAAAGGGCGAATAGTGCGGCCAACATACTGTTTTTTTACAGGGGCAGGTTATAAGGTATACTATGTTCTTAGTAGAACATGTGGTGAATTGTTTCATAGGGTAATTCTGGTTGGTTACTGTAGACGTGAAAGTATCCATCCGTCTAGACCTACATGCATTAAATTGACAGACCCTACACTTTCTGCAAGGAAAATAACCTTTAAGGTCCCTAAAAAAGGAAGGTTTAGTGGGGGGGTTGGTAATATTTGGTGCAATCTGGTTCCTGATAGAGGTGGCTCCTCTATAGATATTCCATGAAATTCGCATAAAAATCGCAGCAATTTGGGGTCAGCAAAGACCCCAAATTGCTGCGATTTTTATGCAAATTTCATGGAATTTTATGAACCTATGGATCCTGTGTTTTTATATTACCAATAAAACCTTAACCTCATAAGAGAGGTTTTTACACTATGGGGAGCCTTTTTCTCTTCTCTCCTTGAATCCATATCTATATCCACCTTCTGGAGCATTCCAACTTTTGAAGCATTTGATGGAATACATCCTTGCACCAGACCACTGGAGGATCATTCATCTTTATTAGGCTCCATGTGAGGACCACGCACCCCTACAAAATTCTGAGGGCTCCCTGGTTTGTGTGACGTTCGTTGCTTCCTGCTTAGGGGTCCGGATCCTATGTATATATTCGTGCCTGAATATATCCTCCATCTGGTAAGCTCCTTGTGTGGAAGGTGACGGCTAATATTGAGGGAGTCCACCACCCCCACCACCTCTTTGATCAAATCAATCTAACACGGATATCATGATGAACTGTTAACATTATTTATTGCACATTGGGTTGTTATGCCTATTGAATTACCCCCTAGAGGGCTTCTTCCTTTCCACGTTATACATTTGTACTTTATTGTGAAGGACTATTTGCACAATAAGTTATTGGAGAGGCTATATGCCTCTCTAGTGTTGCACGTTACCTACACTTTTTTTAAAAAGTTGCATTGCACCTGTATTTACTTTCATGTGATGTTTACACACCTATTGCACTTTATATTCACAGTAATATTGTGGCTGACACCACATTTAAAGTCAATATTTATGGTTTAGTGTTTTCAGTTTCGGGTTTAGCGCCATACCTTTTTTTTTTATAGCGGTTATCAGAAGTGACGCAGAGGTGATCAAATACCAACAAAGAGAGCTCTATTTGTGGGGAAAAAAGGACATCAATTTCATTTGGGTACAACGTTGTAAGACCGCACAGTTGTCAGTTAAAGTGACACAGTGCCGAATCACAAAAAGTGCTCTGTAACAAATTGAAGCCAAACTCCAGCTCACACTGCAATTACACAAGCAGTTACAGCAACAGTTTTTCTACATTTATCACTGACTTTACAGCCAGGGCTGGTATGAGGTCATCCAATGCTCAGGGATAATATGCCCCTTCCCCCAGTGTATGATCAAACATCTTCTGCAGCTGGGATCTGACTCCATGTCCACCAATGAAGTTTCATGCTGTCCCAGAAAAACACAGTGATGTTATGGGACCTTCTACTGTATGTTATCTGCCTATGCCAGTCTGCCTATGCCCTATGCTGATTGTGACTAGTACCAAACTGGCTAGAGACAGAACAAAAGGCACAGTATGCATGTCATGCGCTTATTTGAGAACTTTTTGGAATTAGTGAGCCTGAGATTAAAAGTGGGTAAAGGGAAAGGGCTAATATGTTGGCAATAGGACCTCGGCCTACATCAAGGCTGTGGAAGGCAGATGTTTGATTAGTAAGCTGCCTCAAAATGAGGACACGAAACATGCAACTGGACAGGATTAAATGGTTTAAGTCATTGTTTCTCAACCTTTTTTCATTCACGTCACAAAATGATGCACAATCTTGAGATACCCCAAAAAATGTGAAAAACTGAACTAATAGTTTTACACATTGCAGCAGCATCCACACACGTAGGGCACCCAACATTAGAGGTGATATATTCTTACAAAGCAAATACCGTTGCACACTGCTATTGACTAGTATTCTAGCATATCTCTTCACCCTCAGTTTCTCTCCCTCCCTCAGCTAAAGTGACCCCAGTGCTGACGGAGAGGGGCAAACAAGGATGTTGTGCAGAAGTCCCCCTTATCAACCGATGGCATCATTAGTGGTTAGAACACTGGCTCAAGCAGTGCCTAAGGTTGTAATGCTGCGCAATAAAAAAACTGTGGCCCTTTGTAACAAAAAGGAAAGTTTGATTCACCCACCAACTTGTTGACAATTTTTGGGCAATTTGTAAGCATTTTCCAGGGCATCCCTGAAGAACCCAGAAGGCACCCAGGATGCCTGGGCACTCTGGTTGAAAAAGGCTGGTTTAAGTCATCACCTCATGAAATACTATTAAAACCATAATCTGCCCTGTAAGCTTAAAGTGATAGTAAAGGCTCTGATTTCTTTCTCATGAAATAAAAAAGATGTACCTACTATGTGCAAGAATATTGCACAAACAGTCCTTACTTCCTCTTCGGAGGACCCCCACTGGTGCTGTCTGCTCCTCTCCTCTGTGTGCCCCCCTAGTAAGCCACTTTTTATGGGAGCACATGTGTGTGCACGTTCCTGAGCCAGGCTGAGTGCATTCACAGACACACACAGCATGGCTCAACCCCATCCCCGCTCCCTCTTCACTGGATTTGATTGACAGAAGCAGGAGCCAATGGCTCCCGCTGCTATCAATCTGCCTTGTGAGACCTAGAAGAGAGAAAGCAGTGCTGCTGCAGGCAAGCACAGGACGTGATCGATACTCTCAGGTAAGTATTTAGAGAGAGGAGGAGAAACAGCTAGTGAAAGCTTTTTTACATTAATGCAGTGTTGTTTTGTCTCTAGTATGTAAGAGTTGCTGGGACACAGCCAGAGCTGCAGTGTAGGGCATATACATTTAAATGACACACTCAGTGCTGGATGAGTTGGAGAAAGTAGTTAGCACTTACGCCTAGCAGAAGTAGGGTTGCCGGTTCAAATTCCAACCGTGTCACTACTTTCACGGAGTTTGCATGTTCACCCTGTGCTTGCGTGGGTTTCCTCTGGGTATTTTGGTTTCCTCCCACATCCAAAGACATGCTGGTAGGTTAATTGGATCCTGTCTAAATAGGGCCTAGGATGTGTATGTATAAATGGGAGTTAAGGACCTTAGATTGTAAGCTCCTTGAGGGCACGGACTGATGTGAATGTACAATGTGTATGTAAAGCGCTGCATACATTGATGGCACTATATACTGTAAATACCTGTAATAAAAATATCTGGGGATGAGATGGCACCACGATGCACTATGGGAAGAAGGCAATCTGGCGGAGGCAGTGTGATGCTTTGTCTAGCGGTGTTCATACCTTTATAGGTCAGGGCTGTTCTGGGGCCAAAAGGGGGAGCTACTCAATATAAGGTGCGTGGTCATAATGTTATGGCTGATCAGTATAAATTGCTGGAGGTAGGAGGGGTAAGGCCCAGCTTTAAAAGAATTAAGAGGTATAATTAAGGGTTTGAATTTGCCTGTTAGAGCATGTCATAATTGAGGACTTTGGAAGCTCTAATGGTGCCTCTGAAGGTATGTGAAGGCATATCTGCATGTATTTTATTCCTGTAGGCAGCTTGGTAGGTGTGCTTTAATTACTTTCTTCAAGGTATCAGTTACAAAAGCATGCAACTCCAGTCAGCTGGATTTCCAAAGGCTTAACCAATTTAGTGCTCAGAAAGTTCACCGTTCCTTTGTACTGCTCCATTCCTCTGTCTCATACTTTTTATAATGGATATTTAAAAACAATATTCCAGGAGTCCAATATCAGATGAAGATCATAAGGTATAAAAATCTCTTCTAAAATTTTGCCACTACTTGAAAAGGACCCCTCTGATAAGGCTGTTATTCCAGCTACGGTATATGAGTAAGCACTTCTGTGTAAAATGCATTAAAGTATAACTAAAGGCAAACCTTTTTTTTGTTTTGGTCAGAGTAGAGAGGTAGAGTTGATCGAACCTCTGGAAGTTCGGGTTTGGCCGAACTTCGGGAAAAAGTCCGGGTTCGGGACCGAACTTGACCCGAACTTTATCCCGGACCCCAAACCCCATTGAAATCAATGGGGACCCGAACTTTTAGGCACAAAATGGCTGTAACAAAGTCCTGGCAAGTCCTAGAG
Organism: Glandirana rugosa; assembly: GCA_018402905.1. Taxonomy (NCBI): domain Eukaryota; kingdom Metazoa; phylum Chordata; class Amphibia; order Anura; family Ranidae; genus Glandirana; species Glandirana rugosa. The sequence continues at coordinate 1,114,233 of BLSH010500277.1, read as the reverse complement.
GTCTGCAAAAGGAAGGAAAATGGGGATAAGAGTCGGACAAGTGTCCTACAAAGAAATGAGGATAGGGAAATAACTTAAAATCATTTTTAAGCTAAAATCACATAAAAAAATCAAAAATGGAGGTGGATGTGGAGTTGGAGGTTGAGGAGGCGGTGGAAGTGGCGGTGGAGGAGGAGGAGGTAGCCAACACTGTTTTTTTTACTTTTGTGCAAGAAATGCACCGCTGACCGCAAATGTAGTTTTTGGAATTTTTTTTTTTTTAAACCAGCAATGTAGACATTTTTTTTATTTTTGTGCAAGAAATGCACCGCTGGCCACAAATGTAGTTTTTAGAATTTTTTTTTTAAAACCAGCAATGTAGACATTTTTTTTATTTTTGTGCAAAAAATGCACGGCTGGCCACAAATGTAGTTTTTTGATTTTTTTTTTTAAACCAGCAATGTAGATGCACTTTTTAATTTTGTGCAAGAAACAATAATCTGTCCCTTTAAGCAACAGCAGGAACCTCTCCCTATAGAACTAGTAGATGATTTTAGAACAATAATCTGTCCCTCTAAGCAACAGCTGGAAGAACCTTTCCCTATTGAACTTGGAGATTATTTTAGAACAATAATCTGTCCCTTAAAGCAACAGCTGGAACCTTTCCCTATAGAACTTGGAGATGATTTTAGAACAATAATCTGTCCCTTAAAGCAACAGCTGGAACCTTTCCCTATAGAACTTGAAGATGATATTAGAACAATAATCTGTCCCTTAAAGCAACAGCTGGAACCTTTCCCTATAGAACTTGGAAATGATTTTAGAACAATATTCTGTCCCTTAAAGCAACAGCTGGAACCTTTCCCTATAGAACTTGGAAATGATTTTAGAACAATAATCTGTCCCTCTAAGCAGTAGACTCTAACTAGTCCAGTCAGATCGTTCTGTGCAGCAGGATGTGGTATGCAATCTGTCCCTCAAAGCAGCAGTACTAGTAATCTCTACCTAGTCCAAAATCAGATTGTTCAGTAATGCAGGATGAGATGTTATACAGGGTGGGCCATTTATATGGATACACTTTAATAAAATGGGAATGGTTGGTGATATTAACTTCCTGTTTGTGGCACATTAGTATATGTGAGGGGGGAAACTTTTCAAGATGGGTGGTGACCATGGCGGCCATTTTGAAGTCGGCCATTTTGAATCCAACTTTTGTTTTTTCAATAGGAAGAGGGTCATGTGACACATCAAACTTATTGGGAATTTCACGAGAAAAACAATGGTGTGCTTGGTTTTAACGTAACTTTATTCTTTCATGAGTTATTTACAAGTTTATGATCACTTATAAAATGCGTTCAATGTGCTGCCCATTGTGTTGGATTGTCAATGCAACCCTCTTCTCCCACTCTTCACACACTGATAGCAACACCACAGGAGAAATGCTAGCACAGGCTTTCAGTATCCGTAGTTTCAGGTGCTGCACATTACACCCCAAAAAGAATTCTGCTGCTTCTCCTGAGTATGGAGATATCCCATGTGTGAGACTTTTACGCATACGGGACCCCAAAAACCAATCACCAACTTCAGGATTTCTAAGGGCAATAATTTATGCCTTCACCCCACTCTACCTATCTCAGTTGCGGAGGCCATGAAATGTCCAGATAGCAAAAAAAAAAACCCAAATGACCCCATTTTGGAAAGTAGACACCCCAAGGAATTTGCTGAGAGGCATGTTGAGTCCATGGAATATTTTATTTTTTTGTTACAAGTGAGGGAAAAAGGAAAAATAAAAAAAAAATTACAAAAGTTGTTACTGAAATGATATATTGCTCACACATGCCATGGGTATATGTGGAATTACACCCCAAAATTAATTCTGCTTCTTCTCCTGAGTACGGGGATACCCCATGTGTGAGATTTTTTGAGAGCCTATCGGCGTACAGAACCCCGAAAACCAATCACCACCTTCAGGATTTCTAAGGGCAAAAATGAATGCCTTAATCCCACACTACCTATCTCAGTTTTGGAGGCCATGAAATGCCCAGATAGCACAACACCAACCCCAAATGACCCCATTTTGGAAAGTAGACAACCCAAGCTATCTGCTGAGAGGCATGTTGAGTCCATGGAATATTTTATATTTTGACACAAGTTTCGGGAATATGACAATTTTTCTTTTTTCCACAAAGTTGTCACTTAATGATATGTTGCTTGAACATGCCATGGGTATATGTGAAATTACACCCCAAAATACATTCTGCTGCTTCTTCTGAATACAGGGATACCACATATGTGAGACTTTCTGTCAGTCTAGCTGCGTACGGGACCCCAAAATCCAATCACCGCCTCCAGGCTTTCTAAGTGCGTAAAAAGGTGATTTTACTCCTCACTCCCTATCAGTTTCGGAGGCCATGGAATGCCCAGATAGAACAACCCCCCCCCCCCCCAAATGACCCCATTTTGGAAAGTAGACACCCCAAGGTATTTGCTGAGAAGCATTTTGAGTATTTTGCAGATCTCACATTTTGTCACAAAGGTTTGAAATTTGAAAAAAGTAAAAAAAAAAAAAATCTGTTTATTTCTTCATTTTCCAAAACAAATGAGAGCTGCAAAATACGCACCATGCCTCTTAGCAAATACCTAGGGGTGTCTACTTTCCAAAATGGGGTCATTTGGGGGGGGGTTTGTGCTATCTGGGCATTCCATGACCTCTGAAACTGTGATAGGGAGTGAGGAGTAAAATCACCTTTTTACGCACTTAGAAAGCCTGGAGGCGGTGATTGGATTTTGGGGTTCTGTACGCGGCTAGACTGCCAGAAAGTCTCACACATGTGGTATCCCCGTATTCAGGAGAAGCAGCAGAATGTGTTTTGGGGTGTAATCCCACATATACCCATGACATGTTCAATCAACATATCATTTAGTGACAACTTTGTGAATAAAAAAAAAATTGTCATATTCCCGAAACTTGTGTCAAAATATAAAATATTCCATGGACTCAACATGGCTCTCAGCAGATAGCTTGGGGTGTCTGCTTTCCAAAATAGGGTCATCTGGGTTTTTTTCTTGCTATCTGGGCATTTCATGGCCTCCGAAACCTGGAAAGGTACTGAGGAGTGAAGGCATAAATTTTTGCCCTTAGAAATGCTGAAGGTGGTGATTGGTTTTCGGGGTTCTGTACGCCGATAGGCTCCCAAAAAGTCTCACACATGGGGTATCCTCGTACTCAGGAGAAGCAGCAGAATGTATTTTGGGGTCTAATTCCACACATACCCATGGCATGGGTGAGCAAGATATCATTTCAGTGACAACTTTGTGTAAGTTTTTTTTTTTTGTCATTTTTCAATCACTTATGACAAACAAATAAAATATTGCATGGACTCAACATGCCTCTCAGAAAATAGCTTAGGTTGTCTAGTTTTCAAAATGGTGTCATTTGGGGGGGCTTTGAACTGTCCTGGCATTTTATGCCCAACATCACCCACTCTTCTAACCACTTGAACCAACAAGTCTTTTCTGACACTTTTTGTTTACATGAAAAAATACTTTTTTTTTGCTAGAAAATTACTTTGAACCCCCAAACATTATATATATTTTTAAAGCAGAGGCCCTACAGAATAAAATAGTGGGTGTTGCAATTTTTTTTTCCACAAAGTATTTGCGCAGCGATTTTTCAAACACAATTTTTGGGGGAAAAAAACAATTGTTTTGTGAAATATAAAAGTTGATCTCATGCCGAGTTCATATACACCAAACATGACATGCTTTAAAAATGACGCACACCCGCGAAGCGGCGACAAACTATATACATTTTTAAAAGCCTTTAAAAGCCTTTATAGGTTAACACTTTAAATATGCAGAGGAGGTCTACTGCTAGAATTACTGCCCTTGATCTGACGTTCGCGTTGATACCTCACATGCATGGTGAAATTGTTGTTTACATACGTCACGAGATTGACGCTTGCGTCCACCTTTGCGCGCGTGCATGGGGGGCAGGGGTTCGATTTTTTTTGTTTTAATTATTCATTTTGCTTTTTAATTTTATTTGTACACTGTCCCTTTTCATCTTTTTTTTATCATTTTTATTTTTATCACAGGGATTTTAAATATCCCCTATGATAAAAATAGGTATTGTCGCATATTTTTTTTTTTTTAATTTGGGGTCTACTAAACTCTAGATCTTTTCCCAGCCCTTAAAGCATCTCACCACACCAAAATCGGTGTGATAGGATGCTTCCCAGATTTCCCAATGGCGCTGTTTGTATTTGGCGAAACCAAAGACACAAAATGCTCGTAGCCTCTGGTTTCTTAGGCCATGGAGATGATTGGAGCCATTCTAGTCTTCAATCAGCTCTATGGTCAGCTGGGGGAACCATCAGCTGCATTCTCGCGTTGCCCGGTGGGACAGGAGAGCCTGAGAAGACCAGCAACATACTAGTATGTCGCTGGTCCTTGTTGGGCATATATTGTAATGTTCTTTTTTTCATGAAAAAAAGAATCAATCGGTGGGTATGCCCACCATTAGAAAACCTCCCTTCATCCTCCCACTTCTAATGGTGGGCATAGCCACTTTTTAAAAAAAATATACCAGAGCAGAGGGGCAATCCGCCCCAATTTCCACCCACTGCCCCTATGCTCCGGTATATTTGCTCTTTTTTAACTGTGATGGTGAAATCACCGCCAACAGCGCTGGAGTCGCTGCTTTATGAATGGTGGGAGCAAACGCTTTTGCTGTCACCATTAATAAATCAGTGCTGCAGCTGAATGGTGCAACTGAAAAGGAATAAACAATTAATAAAACACAGTAACATAAAAAAATTGCATACCTGCTAAAAAGAAAAAATTATAAAACACCCATTAACAATATAACATTACAGGTAAGCATTAACATAAAAAAAATTACATACCTGCAAAGAAAACATGATAAAAACAGTAACAAACAGGTATGCATACAAAATATTAACAATAGAGAGAGAATGGAGAGAGATTAGAGAGAAAACAAGAGAGAGAGAGAAAAAAAAGAAACGTACAACTGTTTTTGGTTTTTTTATTTTATTTTTTTTTTTTGTTTTTTTAACATTTTTTTATTTTTTTGTTGTTTTAAATTATTTTATTTATTTATTTATTTTTTTGGTACACCTTTTTTTTTTAACTAAAAACAAACTGGTTCCAGCTTTGGGTCTCTCAAAAATGCACTGGCATCTTTGGAGACCTATGTCAGTGTGCCTATCACTGTGTCTGCTGCACCCTTCACTAATAATTCACTAATGTGTGATTGCGTTCAAAACATTCATTGATGCAGAGACCAGGCTGGTCAGGACAGTAGGAGCAATAAGTGCGGGTGTCACGCCTGTATCCGCGTCGTCTGCAGACACAACATCTCTTTTGGGGTGTTCTTTGGCCTGGGGTACCACGGAGGACACGTGGAAAGTGCCTCCCATGCAGCCAGCTAACTGCATTCACATTGTGAACAGGGGGTGCAACACCATCTGGATACAGAAGGGCTGTGACGATCTCTTCCATGAATTTGAGGAAGGATTCTGTCAGTCCTGACGCTCTGTATAAGACATGAGCGTTCAGCAAAGCCAATTGAAAAAGATATATAGACACTTTTTTGTACCAGCGTCTAGCTTTACGGGTGATTAGGTACGACGCCAGTAACTGATCATTGAGGTCCACCCCTCCCATATTTAGGTTATTTTTGTGGACACAGAGGGGTTTCTCCACAAGACAAGTCACCGTAGAAATTTGCACTTTCGTACAGTATCTGCATGAAGGGAGGTCAGAACGAAAACATTCCGATTGTCCCTCCACTTCATCGCAAGCAAATTATTACACTTAGGAGCAGGCTCTCTCCCCCCGACTAAGACGGGATTCTACAAGCCATTGGGGAAGCCCCGGCGATTAGGTCGCACGGCGCCAATCTGATGATCAAATAAGTGACTAAACAGTGGCACGCTCGTGTAATAATTGTCCACGTATAAGTGGTACCCCTTTCCGAATAAGGGTGACACCAAGCTCCACACAATCTTGCCAGTGCTCCCTATGTAGTCTGGGCATCCTTCCGGCTCTACCTGACTATCTTTTCCCTCATAAACCATGAAACTATGTGTATAGCCTGTGGCCCTGTCACAGAGCTTATACAGTTTGACCCCGTATCTGGCACGCTTGCTGGGGACAGCAAGATGGCCAGAAAATTTAACCAGGGACTCGTCCACGCACACAACTTGGTTGGAAATAAAAAGTGGGGTGAACTTCTGGTTGAAGTGGTTTATGAGGGGCCGAATTTTGTAGAGACGGTCAAATTCAGGGTCACCCCGTGGACGACTAAGTTCATTATCACTTAAAGTGCATGAACCGCAAAATCTGCTCGTATCGTGTCCTGGACATGCAAGCAGAGAACACGGGCATATGGTGAATTGGGTGCATGGACCAATATGACCGCAATTCAGATTTTTTAGCCCATGAGGAAGGAAAGGCCCAGAAAGATCTTAAATTCTGGAACCGTGATTGGTTTCCAGTTTCTGGCAAGCATCAAATGGGGATTAATGGCGATGAATTGACCAGCATATATATTGCTTTGGTCCACAATAGATCTATAGAGATCTTCCGTGAAATACAGCGAATAAAAATCAATGGCCGTAAAATCAGCTGTATTCACCGTGATTCCAGGTTGGGCAGTGAATGGGGGAAGTACGGGCGCTGCATCAGTGGTGGGTTGCCAATCAGGGTTTGCAAGCGCGTCAGGAAGGGCACTATGGGTTCTGCGGGCCTGTGTTCGTCTTCTTCGTGGCTGCGGGGCATTACTTGTGCTAGCCACACCAGCTTGTACTGCACTTATGGGACTCGCCACGTTACCAAGTGTTACTGCAGTGCTGGTTCGTCTACGTCCAGGATGTACTAGGCCGCTGGTGCTTGCCAGGTCACCAGAATGGGTAGCAGCACTAGTACTGGCTCTCTGCTGCATACGAGAGCCCTGCAGTTCACGCACATCAGTGACAGCAGAAAGGGGTCTGGTACGCCTGACTCTAGCAGGGACCACAACTTCGTCTTCAGAGCTATCTGTCAGGGTGCCGCTGCTGTCTACAGGTTCATATGCTGAGCCTGATTCTGACAGTGAGGCTTCCCCATCGCTCTCATCTGTCAAACTCAGCATATTGTAGGCCTCTTCGCTAGTGTACATGCGGCCAGACATTTTGGGCTTTCTAAATTTGAAAAGTACACTAGCATGATTCACAGGCAAAAAAGCGCACTTGGTTGTCAGAGCCTGTTTCAAACGCTACCAAATTCACTGTCAGAATTCGCAGGGATCGGGCGTGATCTCTGCGAAGGCTGCAGATATGTGTTTTGTGTTTTGTAAGTGACAGTGATCTATTGATCCTGCACTTGGGTGGGCTGGGCTGGACGGAGGGGCTAAACGCAGGTGTTAGCAGTTATCTGGGCTGATCCCGCTAACACTGCGTTTTTTTAGAACCCTAATCTAGTGGGGACGCTAATATATATCTGATCAGATCGCAGATATTGCTCTGATCAGATACTACAATAATATCTAGCACCTACCTAATGTGCGTGCGTGCGTGTCAGAGTACCTCGCTAACTGACCCTGCCTGGCGTTTACACTGACCCTAACGCACACTAAAACCTAACTGCGGTCACTCGGGCGATCGGGGGTTAAAACCTATAAAAGGTAAATAAAATAATATACGGTGGGTAATCTGATTGAAAAAAAAACTATCTATCTAGCCAACGTCACCCATGACACTTTTACGGTGATCACAGGTGACAGGGGGCAATCAAGGGGTTAAAAACTTTATGGGGGGGCAAGGGGGGGTATTTTCACCTAACTAGGCCTAGTACTAGCCTAACCTAACACTGATTAGTGTCACAAGGGTCGCAAGTACAGCGATCGGTAAAAATCAGATCGCTGCACTATGTGAAAGGGTTAACTGGGGGGCGATCAGGGGGTGATCAAGGGGTTAAATGTGCCTATGTGACCTGGTGTCAGTGTGGTGTTGTGCAACTCACGTTTTTTGATGCTCCTTCTTCCTCGCTGAAACCGAAAAGGGCGTCAGGGAGGAAGGAGAGCTAACTTCCTCTGCCTCTGTTTACATTTCAGAGGCAGAGGAGCAATGTCATTGGCAGGACCGATCGGAAGGGCCAGGCCAAAAATCATTGGCCTGGCCCTGTGGAGTGATCGGTCCTGTGTCGAATGAAACAACAGTGCACGCTCAGTGAGCGCGCGCGCTCACGGCACGTGATCGCGGCCACCGTCCCCTGACGGCGATTCGTGATAACAAACCACCGTGTCGCCGTCACGCTGCGGCGGGCGGTCGGCAAGTGGTTAATAAACCCACAGATAACTAGATGTTACTGTGTCAGTGATCCTTGTTTGTAATATGCTTCTACAGCTGGGCAAAGATGTGGTTCTGCAGGACACACCAGGGAGATTACTGTGCAGATTCCCTGGGGGTAGTCAGGGCCATCTTTAATATTGAGTGGACCCTAGGCAAATATTTTCTTTGCCCCCCCCCCCCCCCATGCAATTTTGCTCTCCACCAGCTCTGAGACATACAATAAATAGCAGTTAGACTCAAAATACGTTTACTGAATCAGATCAGGCATCGATTGCGATTGGTTGCCAGAGGTTACAGCACACATTACAGCTCACTGATTAGTTGCTTGAGGTTACAGTACATGATTTCTGCTTGTTGATTGGTGACTAGAGATTACTGCACAAAATATCGCTAACTGATTGGGTGCTAGAGGTTACAACACATCATCTCCTCACTGCCTGCACACCATGGACTGGAGAACGCAAAGTCGCTTTCCTGATACCACAGAAACATGCTGACCTTTAGCAGATACACAGCAGTGCCATCAATTGTTAATGACACCCTCACACATCTGCTGACATGTGCTGTGGCATCGTGTGATTTCTTCCACATTTCTAGCACATCGAGCAGCCTATTGAATGGGCTGTCCTACACGCAACGTACACCTTTTCCTCCAAAAACACCTGTTAATTACCTCTGCACCCCAAACCTCCCTCATCCTCTCCACTCCAACCCCCCCCTTTAACACTACCTGCCTCCTCTGCTCATTTGCACCCACGTTTCTTATCTCTATACTTCCCCTCCTTGCTCACCTGTATACCCCAAACTGTAATTCCTTCTCTTCCTACCTCTGCACACCTCACACTACACCCCCCCCCCCCAACACCGGTTTGCTTACCTTTGCAGGACAGGCTGATATTAGGCTTAATGACCACCGTTGCAGGCAGGACTTTCAAGCATGCCCCTTTGTCTCTCCAGTGGGCAGCATTCAGCAGAGGTGATGGTGGATATGACCTCATGATATACATATGAATGCTGCCTCTATTTACATATCGATGCCGCCGGCTGCCACTATTTACATATGTATGCCACCGCTATTTACATATCAATGCCGGTTATTTCCATGTAAACACAGGGTCTGCAGGTGAGTCATCTGTACATGGCAATAGAGCAGATCTGGGCAGCATTAGTAGCAGCACTTCACTCTGAGATATCGGGACATAGCACGGGACTAAAACTTCAAGGGGCAAGGGAATTTAAACTAGGATAGTTGGCACCTATGAGGCAGCTGTGTTGGGCCCCAGAACAATGACAGGGTCCAGGGCAGCTGCCCCTTTTGCCCTGCCTTAAATATGGTCCTGGGGTAGTGGTCATTATTTGAATAAAGCTGGTATGTCAACCTTTTTAGTTGAAAATTCACAAAGTTCTATAATTTAAAGCTGATGAAATTCAGGCTTGTAATACTTTACCATAAGATTACTGAAGTTATACCGAACTTCGGCATTCTATTCCGGAGGTGTATCAAAATAAAATTCTGTTTTGTTAGCAGCCTCTTTGCAGGATTTGATCTCCGAGAGACTCTTAGTAAAAACTCCAAACTGCCGCCAGAATTACAATCCACTGACAACATGTGCAATTCAGCAATATATTATATATTCTAGAAGTTGATTCCTTCTGATAAAATAGCAATGCATAGCAGTCCCAAAGGGGGTAGATTAAAAGTGATTTTTCAGAAATGCCATTTCCTCAAACGACCAGTCACTTGATTTAGAAGGAGACACAAGAAAGTGAATTATATGAAATGTCTCAGGTCCCATGATGTGGTTCTGAATAGCTTCAGTTACTTCATTAGCGTCTAGGAAGAAAATAAGCCTTTCAACCTGAGTCCCATAACAATGGCCTGAAAACATTCAACTGCTATGCCCCAGAGATGGCAGTGAACAGTGCAGACACTAATGCAGTGCTTCAATAGATCAGACTAATGTGTACTTCAGCTGTTCCCTAAGATTCAAACATTGTCTCCACTACTGTTTACTGAGGATGCTCTCTATATGGAAAAACAGAGGCAGATTGCTGATTGAAAAATTCATTAAATAGAGTTGAAGCAAGGTGGAGGGAACAGAAGTGAGGCAAGATGGAGGAAACAAATGAAGGAACATGTTACAGGATTGTAGCAGAATACCATAAAGTTTATAAAGCTTCTGCTTTAAAAGAAAATCTGCAATCTAATGATCAGGAAATATAGTCAATATATAACTGAAAGCACAATTGGTGATAATGTTAGTCTCTGGAGTAACAAGGATCAGATAGATCAGCCTTTTTCAGCCAGGGTGCCCAGCACCGTGGTGTGCCTTCAGGTTTCTCCAGGGGTGCCTTTGAAACATATCTAAAAATTGCCCCAAAATTGTATAAAAGCCATCTGGTGGACCAAGCCTGCCTTTAAGCTGTACAAAGTTGCAAGTTCTCATTGTACACCATTATAACCATCCTGCTGCTGGCATCCTAACAACCAATGATGCCATTGGTTTATAGAAAGGACATTGGGTTCCTGCATAACATCCTTGTTAGACCCTCCCCTGCCCATCAGCACTGGGACCACATTAGCTGAGTGAGGGAGAGAAGCATTGCAGTACTAGTCAGTACCTGTATGCAAAGGTGTATTTGTTTTGTAAGAGTATATCACCCCTAATGTTGTCTGACCTACCTGTATGGATGTTGCTGCATTATGTAGAACAATTACTTTCGTTTTTTTCAATTTAGAATGGGGTGCCTTGAGATTGTACATCATTTTAAAGGGTGCCTTGACTGAAAAAAAATGGAGAAACACTGAGATAGATCATAGATGCTATGTACAATAAAGGGCATATTTAAACCTAAAGTTGTTCAATAGTGTGTACATAGGTACCAGAGCCTGAATTAAAAGCAATATGAGGGACTTTTAAGGTACACAAAAAAAACATACTGTGTGTATTTTTTTTTGGGGGGGGGGGGTTGTGCCTCGAAAGACCCTTCTTTCTTATGTTATATGTATTGATCACAACTGCTGTTGATGTAAAAGAAAGTAAAAAAAAGTCAGTTCCGTGGGAAATTTTACTACATGTTAGAGTTCCGTGGGGTAAGATTTAACTTTTTTTGCTTTCATTAACAAGATGTATTACGTCGTTGTAGGTATGTCCATCCAGTCTGTTGTAATCCCCACTATATGAGAATG
>BLSH010500277.1:1082895-1102700 GCA_018402905.1 Glandirana rugosa | reverse complement strand
CCCCCCCCCCCCCCCCCCCCACATTGACATGTCTATGTTCACAGTTGCTGATCCATATGTCCCTTTGGCTGTCTTCCCTAACACTTCTTGTTCTGGGTCCATGTTACTCTTCATTGTCCTTTGGACAGCGATTGAAGATGTTGCTTTAATGTGCACAAGAGGTACATTGCCCTGAAAAGGTTGAAAAGTCATTCATTTAAAATTATTTGTACTCAGGCCTTACATGCTAAGCCCTGACAAATCCAAAGCCTCACTCCTTGCAAACCAAGTGCTAAACATATAGATGATAGTGACTACCGTTTTTGTATAGATCTACATATAATTAGTGATGTAGTGGTTGGTGGGTGGAACCAAAGTGCACCTGGTAGTGTGTTGAATGCTGAAGATTCCTCAGCTAGCATAGCTTTTTAACAGCTCAAAGGCACTGTCTGTTGGACTGGTAAGTACTGTAACCTTTTTTTTTTTTTCGTAGAACGGAATTTAAAAAATAAATCTTGCATCAAAGTTGCTTTAATGTGACAAAAATGTATTTTCTATTCAAATTTTACTGCATGCATTAAATATCTTGGTGTAAAAAGTATATTCAGTTTTCATCTACAAATTACACATAAATATGAGGAAAAAAACCTCACGTTGAAACATGTTAGGTATAATGTAAGATTCATCAATATCAAACTTAAACTACAAGAACAGATTTTTCCTTTGAAGTATCAGGATAAAGCTTGGTCTCAATATCAAAAGTAGTTGCTGAATGGCCATGATCCTCCATCTTTCCCGCTTTACAATCCATCTTTACTATCTGTTCACTTTATATGCTGTCCACTATCCTCTCTGTCTTTCACACATACTGTATGCAATATCTTTGTGTCTATTCTGACCACTATATCTTTTGACAAATCTATCTCTTCTGTCTTTTTTCCACTTCATCATATTTCTTCTCTGTCCTCCATCTTCCCTCTCCAGATTCTGTCTACCCTATTTTGTTCATTCTGTCTGCTCCATCTTTCACCTACTTTGCCTTCATTCTGCCTGTAGCATCCATACCAGTTCTACCATAATCCATAATCTCTTTATGTTGTACACAGCACCTTTTGTGAATTTTGCCTTCTTGGTCCACACCACCTTCCCACTGCCACTTCTTAAACAGTTTAACTGGTTCCTGACCGCGCGCCGTCTTTTCACGGCGGGAGTCGGGGAGCCCTGCGCGAATCGCCGTAAATAAGCGGCGATTCGCATTTGGCCACCGGGGGGCACCCGCCGCACTCCTGGGGAGTGTGTCCGCGGCTCGGGCGGACCCGATGTCCGCCGGCGAGCCGCGATGAGCGGCTACAGGGAAAGAACGGGGAACCGCCGATGTAAACACGGCGGTTCCCCGCCCTGTCAGTGGGGCATGAGAGATCTACTGATCCCTGTCACTGGGATCAGTTAGATCTCTCATGCCCATGTTAGCCCAACCCCCCCACAGTAAGAACACACCCAGGGAACACACTTAACCCCTAGCTCCCCCCCCAGGTTAACCCCTTCACTGCCAATGACATTTATACAGTAATCAGTGGACATTTAAATTTCTGATCGCTGAATAAATGTCATTGGTCCCAAAAAAGTGTCAAAATGTTCCGACATGTCCGCCCCAATATCGCATCACTGCTAAAAATCGCAGATCGCCGCCATTACTAGTAAAAAAAAAAAAACCCAGAAATGAATTCTCATCATCCGTAAACGCGGCCACTTTTGCGCAAACCAATCAATAAACGCCGATTGCGATTTTTTTTATCGCAAATATGAGGAATTATATAAATCGGCCAAAAACGGTGAAAAAAAATGTTTTTTTTCTATTTTTTTTTTGGATTTGAATTTTAGCAAACAGTAAGAAATTTTTTTTTTTTTGCAAAATGGTCGCTCTTCTTTTGTTTATAGCGGCGATAAGAAATGACGCAGAGGCGATCAAATACCACCAAAAGAAAGCTCTATTTGTGGGAGAAAAAGGACGCAAATTTTGTTTGGGTACAACGTCGCACGACCGCGCAATTGTCAGTTAAAGTGACGCAGTGCCGAATTGCAAAAAGTGCTCTGGTCCTAAAGTGCAAAATTCTTCCGGGGCTGAAGTGGTTAATACAAACTAGAAAGCACTATTGCGCTACCAGACATTAAATAAAAAGTGAACTCAAGCTGCTGACACTGCAACTTTCCCAAATTTTATGTAACACTGTAAACCAAAATGTGCAGCGCTTTGAAAATAGATATAAATGAGCAATATTAAACCAGTCATACGTGAACAGTGTTGAAACATAAATCACATATAATGAACAAGGAAGAGGGTAGACAGAAGGTCAACCCAATCCACACCATAAGGTAATTCGTCCAATGATAATCACAAAAAATGTCCTTTAGGTGAACATATTAAATCCGTGTCCAAAGAAAAAATACAAAAAAGAAAAGGAAAAAGTTCATAAGCAGTCCTTCACCCAAAAGAACAACAGTGGAGTGACTAATACTTCCAGTAAGCTGCAATACACCAGCATGCACTGTGCACCTTCACCACAAGTAATGGGTACTCTTACCAGATATAAGAAATTAGAGCGTATATGAGATAATTATCCAGGGCAGTCAAGCGGAGGTCATAGGTCTGTACATCAACCACAGCATTTACGTATCCAGCCATTGATTTGGGCTACACAGATGAATCCCCAGGCATAGATAGAAACACCAACCAAGATTCTGACGTGCCTCAGTAAGGATACAGAAAAGAGCTCCACATAGAATAATACTGTTGACCAGTGTGGTTTAATTAAAAAGTATTGCACTTACATGATAAAATCCATAAACAGGTAAATTGGAATTCCAATTGGATAAAAGCAGGAGCGTAGTACTAGACAAGTAGGTCAGCCTCACCCGACGCGTTTCGTCCGCTAGGACTTCAACAGGGGTATGGGTGACCTGCTCTCACCACGCTCCATTTATAACTAAAAATCTTCAATAGATGAGGGGCCACACTCAGAACCCTCCCTGGGCCTGAGCTGTAAACCTCACTTCCGGTTTGAGCTTCAATGATGCTCATTGGTTAGGGTATCTGGGCGGGAACCTCACAGTGTAAAACAGTTTAATACACCAATGAAATATATTAACAGGAGATGTTTTACCTGCAAAATAATTTGTATTTTTCTCAACCCAGTCCTGAGATCTACGCAGCTCTGCCACACAGCACAGCCTTGTCTCCCAGAACAGCAGATCTGATTTTTCTCTGTTGTAGTTAAGTAACATTACAGCTTTCCCCCCAGAAGAAGCAAACAGTTGCACTCATCTCTCTGTCACTCTGATCTTTCTTACTACCAGCAAGCTTCTTGTAAGAATATGAGCACTGAAGTACAACTGGTTGACACCCTGCTCTGCTTCCCCATCCTTCATTCTGAGCACTGCAGCACTGGAATTTTAAGATGCTGATACCAAATCACATTCCGGTACATACTCGGCTTGCATGTAAATATACATTTATCAATGAATTCATGAATACAGCACAGCATTAATTATGTTTTATATCTGAATAGAATTCAGCTTTAACATGCATTGCCCTTTTACCAATTTGGAGCATCAAAATTACTTATAGGGTAGAACATCTTGAGTGCAAGCAACTGTAATCTTTCAGTTGATTGTGTTTGTGCCAATAATCATTTCCCATATGCCTGTATATTGTGTTTGCTAAGATGCACGTCCAAGAGTGTGTGTGTGCGTTTTTCATTTAGTTACATAGTTAGTCAGGTTGAAAAAAGGCACAAGTCCATCTAGTTCAACCAATAAAAAGAAGAAAACAAACAAACAAAAAACATTTTTTTACAGTCCTATATACACAATCCCACACCCACAGTTGATCCAGAGGAAGGCAAAAACTCAGCAAAGCATGATCCAATTTGCTCCAGCAGGGGAAAAAATTCCTTCCTGATCCCCCAAGAGGCAATCAGACTGGATCAATGTTACCTATAAATGTTAGTATCCAGTTATATTATGTACATTTAGGAAATAATCCAGGCCTAAAGCAATATACTGAGATGGCCAGAACCACCTCTTGAGGAAGTCTATTCCACATTTTCACAACTCTTACTGTGAAGAAGCCTTTCTGTATTTGGAGTTTAAATCTCCTTTCCTCCAGATGTAAGAAATGTCCCTCTTGTCCTCTGTGATGGCCTTAAACTGAATGGCTCAACACCAAGTTTACTATATGGACCACTTATATATTTATATATGTTGATTATGTTTTGCTGTCATACCATAAATATCCCTTGTACATGGGATTGCAAGCCACCCACGCCCCGATTGCAAAAAAACATATATCCCTCCAGTACAGTCATACCTGCTATATGAAAAAGAAATACACACAACAAGAACTATTTTGGAAAAATAATGGCCGCGGCACTTTATTGGTCTTCAATAAAATATTCAAATATTTCAGCACTTAAATATTTTTTATTCAATCAATAATGAAAATATATATAATTAAATATATATATATATATATATATATATATATATATATATATATATATATATATATCTAAGCTCATTTATAAAGACTTGAGCAATATTTAATTAACATGAGAAACTAAATGTCCCTACAAGCCAGAATTTGTTTGAAAAACAAAAACCTGCCGAACCCAACACCGCGGCCATTTCTAAACAGTTTTGCATACCCAGGGTTAATAAATCATTGCCAATATCTGAAAGATGTACCCCATCCTGATGATAAAATCCCAAGGTCACACTCTCTAAATCTATATGCCTATATGCACAACCACTGAGCAAAGGTAAACATTTTGCAATAGCTCTGTTTACTCGTTTTCTAACCTTTTCCCAGACTCAACATTCATACAAACGAGCTAAAACATTGTAAAGCTGGCACCAACTTAGACCACGTATGCCTTTCCATAAAATCGTAAATTCCTCACACGGCATTGATACATTTTCAGTATAACAACATTGCGCTGCTCTTTTACTTGCCCAATAAACGTATGAATGTCCCACAATCCATACACATTTCTGGACTCCTAAAAACAAAATTCAAATAAACAAATTAGGCCAAATATAAGTTTTAAAAGAATTGGAACCCCACTTACCTCATTACCTCATTACTTAATGTCGTCACAAGACCATCCATTCTGAGCTGCAACAGAAGCAGTCCCGATCCGAAAAGAGTGCGATGAGAACTTACATTTTTGAAAACCCAAGCAGGTAAGGCATTTTTTAAATACTGCATCAAATTGAAATTTTGGAAGTGGGCTACTGTCTTCATGCAATAAAAAATTACCAGAACTATAAGGGCGAAGAGATGCAAAGTACTAACCGGGCAAATTCTATCTATTGCATTAGCTGATAGAACTACCCATTGGCCCTGACTTAATTGATCTGTTTAGATTTGTTAATAAAACCTCTAACACTATCATTGTCAAAAATTAAATGTTCCTTCTTAAGACCTGAAAAACTCTGCTTATTACTAGGTATCAATTCCGAAATCCTCAAAGCCCCAAAAAGGCAATGATGAAAGCCAATCGGAAAAAGTAATGCCTCATAATGTGAAAAACAAACCACTTCAGTGCTTTGGCAAATACCTATCAACATTTCCAAAGATATAGGTCTTCTCTCATCCGGGGCATATCTTTTCTTTTTCTAACCCTTCAATGCTTGCAGCACAGAAAAATAACTAGAACAAACCGGAAGCCTATGAAGCGTAAAAAGAAAGATATGCCCGCCAAAATTTTCACTAGATGACTGGGAGCAAAATTCATAACCATTAAAGACTCTAAAAAAGATAGAATGTAGTGTTTGGAAGGAGCAAGAAAACAAAATTTGTTTTTGATACAAAAATCTTCCCACTTGTTCCAAGCTTTGGAATATTCTTTCCACGTTTTTGGGTCCACAGAATTTTGAATTGCTTCAAGCACAAAATTAAAATCATAATCCCATAGGTGGACTGGGCAAAGGTGACCCTCTAAATCGGCTTCTGGGTACAATTGTCAAAAACGACTGATCTGTAAACGAGAGAGTGCATCAGCAATTATGTTATCAATCCCAGGAGTAAATTTTGCCTTGATCCATATATTTCTTTTTAAGCACAATAAAACCAGATAACGAAGTTATTTAATTACCGGTAATGATTTTGAAGACAGGCAATTTATCGCATAAAGCACACCCTTATTATTAGTTACTGAACAAAGAGAATCTCATCATTCAAGGAATTCCCTTTGGGAAAAGATAAATGCTGAATAATACGGAATGACTGTGGTTCTTTTTTAGGCACAAGACCTAATGGTGACAATCTAAAGTTAGTAAATGGAGGATTAATAAAAGGACCAGCTATTCTATCTTCATCTATCTCTTTCCTTAATTTTTCCCAAACTATTTTAGGTGCCCTGTCAACAGATTTTAAATTCTTTACTAATGAACAACCTTTACCTTGAAAAATTGGTAAAGGGAAACCTAAATAAAAACCTTGAACTAAAAATTCAGCTCTCTCCCTGTTTGGGTATTTGTCCAACCACTGAAGCATATTTTCCAACTTCACCGGCGTGTGTGCTTTTTTGAAAATGATCCCTTTGAGATTGCAATGCCATTTTTTTTTATAGCACTTAATGACTGGATGTGCGCCTGCGCAAAAAGGAGCACTCATGCTTATATCTGCAAGATGTATCCCATTTGCACTGCAATTCATTATAAGCATAGCAAAAACCTTTTTTGTAAGCAGCTGATAAGCTATTGGTTACATTTTGTCTAGGAATAGGAGGTTTCTGAATTACAATTAGGTTCAACCGTAACCCTATATCTTTCATCCCACATTTTAAAGAGGGATGAACAGATAGCTTCTGACAAAATGATTAATCGTAATTAAACCATCCCATACCACCAAAATTCCTGTATGCTTCCAAAACCTGTTCTAAATGCTGGAATAAACCACCACAGAGCTCAGGTTTTTTCTCAGCTAAAACGCTGGCGAATATACAGTATGCCTGTAACCAGTTAAAGAAAGACCTAGGCACATGTCTACGTTCCTCAAATTTTTCCTCCATTTTTTTGTCATTTCTATAAGAAGATTCCCTTGCGGAAGGAAGGCAAGAGAGAATATCAATAAAATCTCCCTTCCAAATTTTTTCCTTTAATGCATTTGACAAATGAAAACCTAAAGGAGAAATTTTGCACGACAAAGCCTCCTTAAAGCATGTCTCAGGCACTGTATTCCTGGTGACAGCATTAACTGCCTGTATAGCAACAAATAGCAATGCATAATTAATAGCAGAATTATCAACTGCATGTGACAAAGTATTCATAACATTACCATCTGAAGAATTACTACCTTCCAACAGCGACACCGTTGAACTCGTTGCAGGCAATTTGGCATTACTTGCACTAGGGAGGATAGAGAGCCAATTAAATTAGACAGCATATTTACATCTCTCAACTCACCTGTATTGCTATTTGAAGCGCTATACATAGCCTGTGTATCCTGAGCAAGAGCATCGCTGCTAACCGCATTCCCTGCGTCATCTCTTCTACTGCAGCCAGCACTCTCCGCTGACGCTGAAGTCTCCCTCTCACTCCTGTGAGCATCTTCTCCAGGCTGCCTAGTAACCATCAAGAGAGGAGGCGGCCAGGAGGCCCGCACTTCAGCTAGGTGCGGCCTGGACCTCCTCACACCGCTGACCATCAGCTGAGGGGAAAATCTTCTGCGGTTCTTTGGAGCGCGGCAACCTGTTCCCACCTCCTGGACCGCATCATTCACTCCACCCGCTGTGCTCCGCTGTGCTCCGCTGTATCTCCTCTTGACCCGACGCCTTCACCTCCCTTCTCTCTGGTGGCTGACTCCTCCGTCCACGGCTCCGCATCCCCCGCTCCTACGCTGGGCTTGACGGCCCGGTAAGGCTTCCTCCAGCTCCGTTCTTCTTTCTTCTAGTTGGTCTTCGACTTCAGTTTCTTTCACCAGCACCAGGCATCTTCTCAACCACTCGTCGCCTCCTCATCTTTCCGCCTTCTCCAGAATCCTCCTGAGGAGAGTCTTCATGGCCAAGACTAATAAGGGAAAAGTATTATAGCCCTTTTGCTAGTCTTGGCTAACTGCACCAGAAAACAGGGGCTCATCCTTATTTACCGGGGTCCCCCAATGTTCTAGAAGCTTCCACTCTTCCCTATTGGTCAGTTTAAAACACCTCAAAACTCTTAAAGCGACAGTAACCTGTTGATTCCTTATATGAAAAACTATACTAGAAATACATAAGAAATATATATGTATATATCTAATTAATAGGGGCGGGCTGCTGCAAGCCCATGAAGGCGGGACCAAATATTTGTTCCCTCCTCTTACATTATGTTTGCACATCTAAAAGTTTTTTAAATGTATCTACATTCCCCACTGACACCACCAACTGGGGAAGGGAGTCCAACATTCTTACCACTCTAACAGTAAATAACCCCTCATGCAGTTTAAGATTCTCGTCCAACTTTATGTGGCCATGTGTCTTTTTTAGAGATCTAAAATTAAATAGTTTCCTCCTAATGTTAGCCTAAAAGCTTTATCTATCTGTGTAAATCTACAGGTTTCATTAAAATTATACCTGTAATGCTGCTGTGGTGGCCTTGCTCAGATACTTTCATTAATGGGGTGGCAACAGTTGGTTCAGCTCTGCATAGAAGCTAAACAGCTTCCAGGTTTCCTTTTTTTTTGTCAAACCCTAATTGAACACAATGCTTTCCAGTAAGAACTTCACATAAAGCTACTAATTTATCAATCAGAAGTTGACCTACTATTGTGTAGTTTATGTCTTGTGAGGTAAGAAATATCAGCAACCAGTATTTGCGCAGTTTTATGTAACTTATTTAAAGAAACAGCATGCCTCACTACAGTCACCTTTCACAGTTTGAAAACATCTGTTACAGACAATAAATATTAACATTTTCTTTGAGAGAAATTTTAGTCATGAAGTCCGCTGTGGTTATCACAAGGTATTATGTTCATAGAATTTGCTAAAAGATTAGTATAATTCTTAGCTTGGCGAAAAGTTTCTGCAGTCATATACTGATTAATTTATCATTTCAATGTTAGATGTACTTAAATATGCTGTAACTTATTCTGTAACATAATGCTTAAAAGGGGCAGGATTAGCATTTTTCTGTGGATGTTTACTATTTTATGATTTTATAAAATTACATTTTATAATTTTATCATTTTTATTAATCACCTCAATACCAGAAACTTTCACTCCCTTCCTGCAAACATGTATTCTGCTACACTTCTTTGGTGAAAAATAACCCAAATTAGTGTATATTATTTAGTATGTGTGAAAGGTAAAGAGTCTACAAACTATAGTATGTATTTAAAAAATGCAACATTGGACTGATGCTGCATCCACCTAGGTAAGTATGATTCTGAAAAAAAGCTCTCATACTTCTTTTTTAAACAGGCTAGCTGCACTGGTCTAATGACACTGGTGTCACACTGATGCTGCAGCGTTGAGGTGAGTATGTATGTTAGTTTTTTTCAAACTCCATACTTATTTTTACTTTACTTACAGGGCATTTTGTGGTGTTTTACAGTATAAAGTTGATCAAACACTTGCCGACCAGCCGCCTTCATTATACAGCGGCAGGTCGGTGCGTTCCCATGAATTACCGTACTGGTACATCAACCCTTTAAAGTGGTTGTCAACTCTTGACAACCACTTTAACCTACAGGTAAGCCTATAATAAGGCTCACCTGTAGGTACCCTGCATATCTCCTAAACCTGCACGGTTTAGGAGGTATACAGAGTAGATGCATGTGCCGACGTCATCGGCACATGCGCAGTGAAGAAACAGCCCAACTGGGCCGTTTGTTCATGAAGTGTACCGTAAATGATGGCTCCCGTGCGCATGCGCGGGAGTGATGTCAGCGCAGCTTCGGCCAATCACGTCGCTGGAGTCCGGTCACATCAGTGCTCGGGAAATGCTGCAACAGCGCCGTTCTAAGGTAAGTATTTCATAATGAGCTAATATGCAATGCATATTAGCTCATTATGCCTTTGTCTTGAAGTTTTTTTTTCCCATCCCTTGACAACCACTTAAAACAGCTATAGCAGGCGCAAGCGCACCTGCTGCATGGCGGGGAAGCTGATGCACGTGGCTGGTGGCTGCAATGTCTACCGGCCACCCACGATCGCGGGAAAGAGTGGCAGAACAGGGGTCTGTCAGTGTAAACAAACAGATCCCTGTTCTGTCAGGGAAGTAGAGAGAGATCTGCTGTTCCCAGAAATACATGTATCCCCAGTCAACACATTCCCCCCACATTTAAAAACACCTCCCAGGGAACACATTTAACCCTTTGATCACCCCTAGTGTTAACCCCTCCCTGCCAGTGACATTTATACAGTAATCAGTGTATTTTTTTTAGCACTGATATCGCTGTATAGAAGTCAATGGTCACAAAAAAGTGTCAACAGTGTCCGATCTGTCCGCCGCAATGTCGCAGTCCCACTAAAAATCGCTGATCATTACTAGTAAAAAAAATATTAATGACAAAAATGGCATAACAATGCCATAAATCTATCCCCTATTTTGTAGACACTATAACTCTTGTGCAAACCAATCAATATACGCTTATTGCGATTTTTTTTGCCAAAGTTTTTTGGATATTTATTATAGCAAAAAGTAAAAAATATTGGGGTTTTTTTTTCAAAATTGTTGTTTTTTTCTGTGTATAGCGCAAAAAAATAAAAACTGCAGAGGTGATCAAATACCACCAAAAGAAAACTCTATTTGTGGAAAAAAAGGACATCAATTTTGTCTGGGTACAACATCGCACAACCGCGCAATTGTCAGTTAAAGCGATGCAGTGCCATATCGCAAAAATGGGCTGGTCAGGAAATGGGTAAATCTTTCCGGGGCTGAAGTGGTTAAAACATTAATAAAAGTATTTCAGATGTTAAACATTCTGTCTACAGCTTGTGTACATTGGCAGATCCACAATTAATTAACCGGTTTATGACTGGCTCACGTACCTTTACTGCTGCAGAGTTGCATGTGAATTGCCCCTTATAAACAGAGATTCGCCCAGGCATGGCTAGGGGGCAAGCACACGCCAGCGGTAGGGCGCTCTCACCACCACCACTCGCTCCCTCAGTGTGGCCGTGGGTCGGGTGTACTCAATGTCCGCCAGCGACCCCCACCATCGCCTGTGAGAGAGGAAGAACGGGGAACCGCCAATGTAAAGACGTTGGTTCCCCGTTCTGTCAGTGGACATGACAGTGATCTACTAATCCCTGTACTCGGGATCAGTTAGATCTATCATGCCCTTGCCAGCTCAGACCCCATACAGTTAGAACACACACAGGGAACACAGATAACCCCTAGATCACCCCCTGCGGGTTAACCCCTTCCCTGCCAGTGACATTTATACAGTAATCAGTGGCTATTTTTAGCTCTGATCGCTGTATAAATGTCAGTGGTCCCAAAAAATTGTCAATAATGTCAGATATTTATGTCGCAGTCCCAAAAAAATCGCAGATCGCCGCCATTACTAATAAAAATAAATTAGTAAAAACGCCATAAATGAATTCTCATAGTTTGTAAATGCGCCAACTTTTGCCCAAACCAATAAATATACGCTGATTGCAATTTTTAATACCCCAAATATATAGCAGAATATATATAGGCCAAAACTGATGAATCTTTATTTTTTTTTGGATATGTATTATAGCAAAAAGTAAAAAAAATTTTTTTTTTTCAAAATTGTCACACTTTTTTTGTTTATAGAGGTGATCAGAAGTGACGTAGAGGTGATCAAACACCACCAAAAGAAAGCTCTATTTGTGGGAAAAAAAGGAAGTCAATTTTATTTGGGTACACCGTCGCATGACTGCGCAATTGTTAGTTAAAGCAACGCAGTGCCGAATCGCAAAAAGCGCTCAGGTCATTAAGGGGGCAAATCTTCCGGGCTGAAGTGGTTATAAAGAAAACTCCCTTCTTAAACTTCTCATCTGTCAGGTTGACCTTGGGTCTTGGATTAGCAAGAACGGTGGATATGGCAGACATTTGTCACATAATCACTGTGAGCCCATCCCTGTTTATGGCTTTTCATCTGCGGAATCCAGCGTTTGCCATCTAGTTTACAAATACCAGGAAAACTATAGGAAAAAATTACACACACAGGGAGTCAAGAGAGACCAATATTCTTGAATTCACCAGATGTTTAAAAATATTCTACTTAGAGTTTGGCAAATAAATACAAGCTGCAATGACATTCTGTTCGTCCCCATTAGTTTACATTAAACTAAATTGGATGGCAGATTTCCATCCATTACTACCACACTTTTCTTTTTCTGCTGTTTTCTGCATCTTTCTTAACCTAGACACTACTTTTTTGAAAGCAACGCTAACATCAGAGTGAATCAGAGCTTCTGAGAGAATCAAAGAGAAACTTTTGGATGAAAAGTTTTCCATGGGAAAGTGTTATTGTATTGCTAGTCTGAAACTGAAACTTAAAATCCCTTTATTTTGTAAGTGTTAGTTTATCTTGGTGTGGATTAAATATGGAAAATTAGTAAGGAAAAACATCTTGTATATCTGCACCCACACTGTAATTTAACATCTATTCTATCTATTCTAGCATTAACTCATTAGAACACAGGGCAGCATTTTCCTGGCAAAAAAAAACATTACATTGACATTTGGCAGGCTAGGAGAAACCCAGTGTTTTTTTGTATGTCTTCAAAGTCTATATTTTTATTCATATTTTACGATGCTATGCTGTAATAATTTTGTAGATGTGTTATCAAACGGATCTACCAGCCTCTAATCCTTTAACCTGCTATAATAAAGCTTTGAGCTTAGTAGAAAAAAAAATATTTGAACAGAGATTATTTTTCTCAAGAAGGTCCCCACTGCTGGATTATCTGTGTATATGTGGTCCTTAAACAGTGAGTATGGCATTGAATATTTGCAAATCAGGTCTTTGGTAACCTTTTTATTACACCTAAATATGTACATGGTCCACACCTCTTGCTGATAATCCATCAAAAGATCAAACAGTTTTGCTGAGATTTGATATACTGTATACTGGCGTCATGAATGGCAGGTATATTTCCCCACTGCATGGGTTGTGGTCCCTTTAAGGGGACGATATCAAGGTTGAGTACTCATTAGTTCACAACCATGCAGGGTGAGGATTTCCGGAGTAGTCCAACTAGAGAGGAAAGAACTGATTTATAGTGCTCTCTGGATTGCTAAATCCTTATTAGGGACCCAGAATTGCAGAGGCCCAAAGAGTTTTGGGTGGGAAGAACCTCCAAAACCTGATTACAGGAACCCTTGTCCTGATGGGTTTAGGCCACAGGCAAATGGAGTCTTGAAAAGGAACAGGAAACACCCAGCACTTGTCCATCTAAAGCAATGCACACTTAAGAGCAAGAGTGGTGAACTGCTTTGTGACTGAGAACGTTAAGCTGCTGGTGACCTGCCCATTAGGACCCCTGGAGCAGTGGGGGGCATTAACCATGCATGGGACCAGATTCATGCGGGCAGTGAGCCATATGTTTATCTTGCACCACAAGTGTATTGACTATTTATATTCTTGTCTATGCTGAAGGAAGCAATTTTTTTCAGATTGTTTGCTTAATCCAATAAAAGCTGCCACTTTTGCAAGCAGCTGTAGGTGATCTCAGGCCCCATATTACAATATGTATATATTTATTGAAATGTAGATACACATATAGTATACAGTGAACATGGTCAGACAGACAATTTGGTAACAGCTGGACCTGTATTTACACATTTAAAGAAATATCCTCTGCAAATTATATTCAAAAGGCTATTCTTGCAAACTGTAGTGTCAAAACACACAAGCCTTATGTAATTAGTAATAGTTGACTGTGCTAGGTTACAAGAGTTGGACCTAATTGTTATATTCAAAGGCTCTTTTTAAAAACAAGATTTCAAGTGTTTGATCAACCAATTAGCTCCCTGTATTTTATGTATACCTGTAAATCAAGGGGAAGATTGTTTTGTTAAGAATGGGAGAATGATGGAAGGAATGGCCTAGGGCAGGGATATGCAATTATTGGACCTCCAGCTGTTGCAGAACTACAAGTTCCATGAGGCATAGCAACACTTTTACAGCCACAAGCATGACACCCAGAGGCCAAGGCATGATGGGACTTGTAGTTATGCAACAGCTAGAGGTCCACTAATTGCATATCCCTGGCCTAGGGCATAATATACAGTATATGATTGCATGCATGAAGGGCACATACTGTAGGTGCATATGCAAATGACCATGTTTGCCATGTTTGGCATGTCTATATGCTTTCTAAATATGAACAGAAGAACTGAATATTCTGAATGATACACTCACTGGATAAGGTTGCTGTGGATTTTGCTTTAAAAAGGTTGCTTTCTACACCTGCTTTCAGTTTCCAAGATAATAACTGTAATGATTATTTATTCATTATTATTACCAATAATTTACAGCATAGGTACTAAGTAAGCTAGGTTAAAAAAAGAAATTTGTGGGGCGCATGCGCGGAGTCTAGCTGAGCGGTCATGCTTTGTTAGAGCTCCGCTCCTACGGGGAAAAGAAACGGCTCCAGCGGCAGCACCTCAACGCTCCGGCCACACAAACCAACCATAAAGAACCCTCGTCACCCGGTGAGTCGAACGGCAGTGCGGGCATGGTGTACGGCGGCGCCCGTACGAAGATAAAGAACCACAGCATCAAAGAGGCCCTAGCCCGGGCTCCAGTAAAGATGGCGGCGGCACATGCGGCTGCAACGAACGCTCGGAAACAGCTCACAATGCCTCTACCCGTCCTGCCCGAGGATTCGGACAATGAATCTCCCTCATCCCCAAGGAAAAGTACAGATCCTCCAGCCTCCCCTGCCCTGCTGCAGCAATTCGAAAAAATGCTCCACAAAGCATTGAAACAAACATCTGAGCATATAACTAGCAGCCTGACAAAAGAAATCAGGGAGCTGGGCTATCGTACTGCGGCTCTTGAAGACAAAACCGAGGAGTTGGAATCCACTACCCAAGAACATAGAATGGAATTGGACAATTTAAAGGAAGAAAACCTTGCCTTACTCTCTAAATTAGAGGACTATGAAAACCGCGATCGGCGCTCAAACGTTCGGATAAGAGGAATCCCAGAGACTGTTCTGGATCTAAACTCCACGATTACTGCCCTGTTCCAGGAACTACAGCCCGCCATCCCCTTTGACCGCCTGGAAATGGACAGAGTGCATAGGGCCCTGGCCCCTAAGAAACCTAATGGCCCACCACGTGATGTCATCGCGAAAATGCACTATTACCGCACCAAAGAACAGCTCATGAAGGCGGCAAGGGACAAAGGTGAACTCACATTTCAAGGATACAACTATCAAATCTACTCTGACCTTTCCCAGCTAACCATGACCAAACGGCGCGCCATGAAACCCCTCCTGATTGAACTACAGCAACGCCACATCCCATACCAATGGGGATTCCCCTTTTCAGTCCGCTTCACGTATCAAGGAAGCAAGCACAGATGTACGACGAACGAAGAGCTCCGTCAAACACTCCAAGATCTCCACCTGGTGGAAGCTTCAACTAACTCCTACCCCTCCAGACGCCGATCAGCTACCCCTTCGCCTCACAAACCATCTCCTTTGCCAGGGAAACAAGGGAATTCCCAAGTCCACAAAAGAAGCCGCCTCACCCCTCCAACTCAAGACCATGAGGACTCCATGGACTGACTATGCTTTGCTCCCAGCCTCATTTATCACTTATCCCTCCTCTCATCAGAAGAGGCACTCATCACCATTACTTGAGTTGTACAGATAAGAACTCTAAGAAGGCCATTACTATCCTCCACAACCCCTAAACTTCACGCCTCCCAGGGTTTACTACTCTGACTGTTAAACCTATCTTGTGATGGCCTCCTCTTACTCCTGATTCATTCCAGCAGCCCTGCTGGAGCCTATTCTCCCGTGGGACTTTCATGTGTGTCCCACTAGGCCCTCTTCGGTCACCCCTCATTAATATGGGGGTCACTGCAGACGGCTCCCGTCTCCCTGTCAGGGATGGAATATCCCTCTCACGGACCCGGCTTTCTAACTGTATGCTGCCTCATTGTTCATTTTGTATTTCAGTTGTTTTACTTTTGTCTTTTTCTCTCATTTTAGAGACCATGAAAGTTTCAACTCTTGTTGCTCCAGTACAGCATCGGTCTCCTACCTCTAACCACTTACCCTCTCTTCTCCTCCCTCTCCTGATTCCGCCTTCCGCCTGGTGGCCCAAGACAAGTCACTACATTCCACACACCGGTAAGTTCAACCATCCACATGCATCATCATGGCCCCACTAACCATTCTTTCTCTTAACGTCCAAGGTCTCAATGTCCCCCAGAAAAGAACCAAAGCTTTTAGACACTTCAATACATTAAAAGCTCAAATAGTTTGTCTCCAAGAGACGCACTTCAAAGTAGACTGCACCCCCAAATTTATGAGCTGCTACTATCCTCAGGTTTACACAGCCTCAGCCCGGACTAAGCAAAGGGGTACTCTAATTGCTTTTCACTGCTCCACACCCTTCACCCCCAAAACCACTATCCGCGACCCTGAGGGTAGATACTTAATCCTCTGCGGTCACCTTATGGATATTCCGGTCACTATCGTCACTTACTACGCCCCCAACAAGCGCCCTACCCCCTTTCTTTCTAACTTACTACAGGTGGTAACCTCTCACAAGATGGGCACCTTGATTATCTGCGGTGACTCCAACCAGGTACTCTGCCCACACCTAGACAAGTCGCCATACCTCCCCCCAGCCTCCCCAGCTAAGCCACACTTTTCCCAGCTACTCACATCCCACCACCTAATTGATTCCTGGAGAGAATGCAACCCCACAAAACGGATCTATACACACTACTCATTTCCTCACAAGATATCCACTAGGATAGATCACATCTTTGTATCCATAGGATTGGCCCCTGAGCTACTAGCTTCCACGATCCATCCCATCCCCTGGTCGGACCATAATGCAATCCTCACCACTTTAGCATCCCCGATCCCTAAAGCGCATGACCGCACATGGCATTTACCCGAACATCAACAGGCCCTTAAATCCTACTTTGAACTCAATGATACTCCGGAAGTTTCCCCCCTTACCCTCTGGGAAGCCCATAAACCAACCCTTAGAGGCGAACTTCAGCGACAAGCGTCCCTATTTAACCGCGAACGGAAACTCCTGGGGGAGAGGCTTGAAGCGGAGCTCTGCGCCTGTAACACTGCATTCAGTGCTAACCCTAACCCCACCACCAGACTTAACCTGGACAAAGCTCGTATAGAACTTGATCTGTTTCTAACTGAAAATGCAGATAAAGCTCTCCGTAGATCACGACACGTCTATTTTATGAAAGCCAACAAGCCAGACACGCTTCTCGCCCGCTCCCTCAATTCCATCAATAAACCCTTCAAACCAATTCGTCTCAAACTGTCCAAAAACATTACCACTGGCAACCCGCTTAAAATTGCCCAAAAATTCCATTCCCATCTAGAAACTATTTACAAGTCTACCCGCAGTTTCGACCAGAGCGAAGCAGATGCCCTCTTCGACCGAATTAAACTTCCACAGTTGACCACCTCAGACCTTGACTTGCTGGAAAACGCCATAACCCCTGAAGAAGTAGCGCAGGCCATAAAACAAAGCTCAACAAACGCCCTGGCCCAGATGGCTATCCGGCCCTCTACTATAAATCCTTCTCTGACATTTTGATCCCAACCCTAACCAAAGCCCTGAACTCTATCCTCCAAGGCTGCAAGTTTACCTCCGAATCACTCACTGCTTTAATCTGCATGATCCCCAAGCCCCATACGGATGATACATTATGCTCGAACTACCGCCCAATATCTTTATTGAATATCGACATCAAAATCTTAGCTAAAATTTTATCAACACGTCTAAATGGCATAATTGGCAAATTAATCCATCGCGATCAAGTCGGCTTTATTCCACTCCGCCAAGCAAGCGATAATATACGAAGAGCTGTCCTGATATCACATGCGGCAAGATCGCGCCGGGTCCCAATGTGCTTCCTGTCCTTAGACATAAAAAAAGCATTTGATACAGTTTCTTGGCCTTATCTGCAATATACCCTACAGAAATGGGGGTTCGGTCCTCACTTCTTGAGTTGGGTCACGGCCCTCTATGACAACCCCCTAGCCTACGTTAAATATGCAGGCTATAGGTCGACCCCCCTCAAAATTGAAAGAGGCACCAGGCAGGGGTGCCCACTATCCCCCCTGCTCTTTGCCCTAGTCATAGAACCCCTCGCGCACCTCATTAGAGATGACCAGTCCATTACTGGCCTTAACCTAGGCGGCCACACGCATAAAATGTGCCTTTTTGCAGATGACATTCTGCTCTTTTTGTCATCCCCATTAATATCCGGTCCCAACCTTTTACGAGTACTCAAAAGATTTGCGGCTATTTCAGGCCTAGTAGTGAATCCCAAAAAATCGCAGGCCCTAAACATCTCGATTCCCCATTCGGATCTATTGACTGCTCAAAACGCATTACTATTCCCCTGGACCTCATCCTCCTTGACCTACTTGGGGATCAAATTAACACCTGATTTGACACAACTCTATCCACATCATTTTCCTCCCCTCCTGAACCAAATCACAAATCTACTTAAGCAATGGGCGCACCTCCCCATCTCATGGTTAGGGAAAATAGCAATAATTAAAATGTCAATTCTACCAAAACTCCTTTATCTCTTTAGAGTGTTACCCATCCCAGTTCCTGCACATTTTCTACGTTTAATTCAATCTCGCTCGTTTAAATTTGTGTGGGGCTCCACTAGACCTAGAGTTCCAAAACGCACACTGTTTTTACCTAAACTCCAGGGTGGCCTGGGAATGCCAAATTTTACTAACTACTACAGAGCTGCGCACTTAGCCACTCTCCCAAAATACCATGCGACCAAAGAGATCCCTCTTTGGGTTGCAATCGAGGCGGTTGAGGTTGACCCTCTCTCAACGGCTAACCTACTCTGGTTGTCGAAGAAAGAACGAGAGACTCTACGTAACCCTGTTACTAAACACTTTCTGGCTATTTGGGACACCCTGAAGTTTAAATATAAACTACAATCGCCCCATATCCTGCTGCTTTCCTTCATGAGTAACCCGTCTTTCTACCCGGCTTGGGAATCCCCACACGCCTTCCGACACTGGTCATCCTTGGGCCTGCTGAGGCTCCATCACCTGGTGGATTCAACATCACTCCTGTCATTCACATCACTTCAGGTAAAACACCAATTACCTGTATCAGAGGTTTTCCGTTACCTTCAAATTAAAAACTTTTATTCAGACCTCATCGTAAACAATTCACACCTCGACAAACTGTCCGAATTTGAAAACGTCTGCAAGCGAGACCCTCATCTGAAGGGCTTGATCTCTACACTCTACACACAACTCATGAACGCCCCTGACCCAGATGGCCCCTCATATATCAAAAAATGGGAACAGGATCTGGGCCTCCCCATCGACCCAATAAAGTCAGGTCTTTCAGACGCGATGTCCCGTAACGGTGGTCTACACCTCATCCCACGGTCTTAGTCCCGTCGGAGATTTCGTTACCCTTCCCATTGGACCTTGCTTAAATCGATAAGAACTTCCATGATTCATGGTCGCACTGTCATTAAATATTAAACAAAGCTGACGAACGTGTACACCCCTTCTCGAAAACCACATCCGGGTATACCGGCTGGTTAGTCTACCCAGCTACCCCTCCGGGTCTAGGACAAGGGTAAAAAACTATATACT
>BLSH010500277.1:1058043-1073035 GCA_018402905.1 Glandirana rugosa | reverse complement strand
GCGCGAATCGCCGTAAATAAGCGGCGATTCGCATTTGGCCACCAGGGGGCGCGCGCGCGCACCCGCCGCACTCCTGGGGAGTGTGCCCGCGGCTCGGGCGGACCCGATGTCCGCCGGCGAGCCGCGATGAGCGGCTACAGGGAAAGAACGGGGAACCGCCGATGTAAACACTGCGGTTCCCCACCCTGTCAGTGGGGCATGAGAGATCTACTGATCCCTGTCACTGGGATCAGTTAGATCTCTCATGCCCATGTTAGCCCAACCCCCCCACAGTAAGAACACACCCAGGGAACACAGTTAACCCCTAGCTCCTAGGTTAACTCCTTCACTGCCAATGACATTTATACAGTAATCAGTGGACATTTAAATTTCTGATCGCTGAATAAATGTCATTGGTCCCAAAAAAGTGTCAAAATGTTCCGACATGTCCGCCCCAATATTGCATTACCGCTAAAAATCGCAGATCGCCGCCATTACTAGTAAAAAAAAAAAACCCAGAAATGAATTCTCATCATCCGTAAACGCGGCCACTTTTGCGCAAACCAATCAATAAATGCAGATTGCGATTTTTTTTTATCGCAAATATGAGGAATTATATAAATCGGCCAAAAACGGTGAAAAAAATGTTTTTTTATATTTTTTTTTGGATTTGAATTTTAGCAAAAAGTAAGAAATTTGGGTTTTTTTGGCAAAATGGTCGCTCTTCTTTTGTTTATAGCGGCGATAAGAAATGACGCAGAGGCGATCAAATACCACCAAAAGAAAGCTCTATTTGTGGGAAAAAAAGGACGCAAATTTTGTTTGGGTACAACGTCGCACGACCGCGCAATTGTCAGTTAAAGCGACGCAGCGCCGAATTGCAAAAAGTGCTCTGGTCCTAAAGTGCAAAATTCTTCCGGGGCTGAAGTGGTTAATAGAGTCTGTCTATTTCAGGATTATTTGGTAAAATAATATTTTATTGTATAATGTTTATTGTATTGGGAAAATACATGCCATTCATAAAAAACAGCTTTAATCACTTTTTGTCATCAGAGAGGAGGGTTTTAATTAATTTACTGAGTGTGTAAAGCGTCCGCTCTGCAACCACTGAAGACATGATACATATTGGGTATATTGTAGCACTGATGTTAGCTATCTTCTTAGTATATTCAGGCACAACCCTTATAGAAGTATTTAATGGGACTGTGCAATATTTGTATTTTGTCTCAATAAATAGTGTGAATAACTTTTTGCACCATTGAATGTTCTTTGTCTTTTTTTTGCACATATCCTTGGGTTTACCAGAAGTGTTTTAAAGCACATCATGGATTTAATGACTGTTGATCCTTGCAGTTGATTCTGGATGGTGCATACTTCCAAAGGTCAATTCATATCTTCAGATGAAGAAATAGTGTTCTGTTTGAAATACAGGATTAAGTTGAATATCTGCTGATTATACGCAAGGGAACTGTGGTGCAGTCAATTGGCAGGAGATGGTGATGCACCCGTATTGTAGCATATATGAGGTGCTGTGCGTACAAGTGATCGTAATTCTGGAGGAGCCTACTCTTACCCGAAGTGGGTACAGAGGTGTTTGAGCATTATCCCAGGGAAGAGTTATTAACAAGCAAGACCTACTCTCTGCCATTCTGTGAGGACAATGGATCTAGTGAGTGATGACTATCACATTTGGAGAGAGAGGGGAGTGTTTTTATCTGATGGGATGAAACAACATAATGCCTAGACAAAAGTTTATCCAATCTTTTTGGATACATTATTATTATACAGGATTTATATAGTGCCGACAGTTTGCGCAGCGCTTTACAATATTAATAACATAGTGTTGCATATGTGTTTTGCATTGTACAAATTGGGGACTGTATATCATTCTTTTATGCTGGCTGCTGCAGTTTTGGAATGAATAGCACAGGCTTTATAGGAGTTTTTTTTCCATGCTACATACAATAAACACTTTCTTTTATCAATATTCTTGTTTGGTTTGGCCTCAGAATGTTTCCTCTAAATTCCTAGGTCTACATCTTTTATGATCAATTATCATTCATCTTTTATCCAATTCCATTATTTTGCAAGTGTTCAGTGGAACATTCTTTCCCTGCAATATATCATGATTATGTAATACATTCGATTCCTTTTGAATGTTCTTCCAAAGTTCAGTGGTTGAGTAGATTTTTCATGTCATTCGCACTAATTGATGAAAAGGCTGCTGTTTGTTTGTTTTCATTTCATGACATGTTGTTCTGTTTAGCTTCTTAGAAATGCTGTGTAATGGCAGATGGAAAGCTGGATGCACTTTAATTTCATGATGAAATGAACATGCAGTTTCTAAAAAAAGTATTACCCTTACAATAATCCTATTTGCATTTTTACAAGATTAAACAGAATGTGCTGATGTTAAAACAGAGGGCAAACTAGGTGATGTTTAGAAAAATCCCATGTGTTAAATGGTGAACATTCTGCCATGCCTGGCAACTAGAAAGCTCTGGAGTAGATAGTACACCTAATTTGCCTTGTGGTATCCATATCCAATGAACCAAAAGTAAATTATAGGGGTAACTGATTTTTTGTTATCTGGTCTTCATTTCTTTTGATATGTGTATTATATCACAGTGAATCATATTTATCTCTCTTATGCCCAGGCACTTCGATTCACATCTATTCCACTGATGTTTAAACTACATTTATTTACAAAACTGTAGATCCTTGTTTTCTGAGTCATAGCCATCACATTGGCCTTTTTATTTGTGTTTTTTGTTTGTCATTTTTTTTATGACTGCATCAATAATTTTTTTTCTGTGCACCTGTGGTCGTTGCGAGACCCTTTTCTTTATGGCTTCAGGTTATCTCATCCACTGCACACTCTTCGTTTTATTTATTTTATTCAGGTTTTTGTTTTTATTGCCAATTTTGTCACCAGCCTATGCCAGCTAAGCAACATTCCTTCCTGGTTTTACTGTGTGCCTTTATTTTGGGCAGTCCAGTCCTTCTCATAGCTCCCAACCTGGACTCAAAGTTTAGTTACTTGATCTTTGTTTTTATCACTTACTTTGTAAGTATTCATGAATATTTTGCTATAGTTCTAGATTTTTTAGAAATGAGAATGACTGGTTGATTACTCCTATACATGTACATTCATGTAAGTATGTGTATATACAGCGGGTAAAATAAGTATTGAACACGTTACCATTTTTCTAGGTAATTCTATTTCTAAAGGTGCTATTGACATCAAGGGGTTGTAAAGGCAGACGATTTTGCATTAAGATAAAAAGCCTTCTGTGTAGAGCAGCCTCCCCAGCAACCCCTAATACTTACCTGAGGTCCCTCTAGCTCCAGCGCTTTTGTAGGAATGTCTCAGCCATCTGGGACTCCCCTCCTCATTGGCTGAGACAGCAGTGCAGTGCCATTGGCTCCCATTGCTGTCAATCAAAGTCAGTCAGCCAACGAGAATAGAAAGGGGGCAGGGCCAGGCCATAGCTCCGTGTCTGAATCAACATAGGGTGGCTGAATCAACACAGGGTGTCTGTGACTCAGCTTGGGTGCCCCCATAGCAAGCTGCTTGCTGTGGGGTCACCCAACAGGAGGGAGAAACCAGGAGAGCCAAAGAGGGACATGAGAAGTGGAGGATTTGGGCATCTCTGTGCAAATCCACTGCAACAGAGCAGGTAAGTATAATATGTTTGTGATTTTTAATTAAAAAAAAAAACTAGACTATACAATCACTTTAAATTTTCACCACATGTCGGTAACAACACATCCAATTCATATATACAAAGAAACCAAAACAAATAAGTTCAAAAATTAAGTTAAGTGTAATAAAATGTAATGACACAGGGAAAAATTGTTGAACACGCTAATTGAAATGTATTTAATACTGTGTACAAAATCCTTTGTTGGTAATGATAGCTTCAAGACGCCTCCTGTATGGAGAAACTAGCCACATGCATTGCTCAGGTGTGATTTTGGCCTATTCTTCCACACAAACAGTCTTCAAATTTTAAAGGTTCCATGGGCCTCTTCTATGAACTCTGATCTTACTGTAGTTCTTTTCATAGATTTTCTATTGGATTCAAGTCAGGTGATTGGCTGGGCCATTCTAGCAGCTTTAATTTCTTTCTTTGAAACCAATTGAGAGCTTCCTATGCTTTATGTTTCGGATCATTGTCTTGCTGAAATGTCCACCCTCGTTTCATCATCACCATCCTGGTAGATGGCTGCAGATTTTTTCAAGAATGTCTTGGTACATTTTTCCATTCATCCTTCCTTCAATGACATGAAGTTTGCCTGTACCTTATGCTGAAAAACAACCCCACAGCATGGTGATCCCACCTCCAAACTTCAGTGTTGTTATGGTTTTTTTAGGGTGATGTGCAGAACCCTTTGACCTCCAAACATGGTGTGCATTATGGCATCCATAGAGTTCAATTCTGGTCTCATCTGACCAGACTATATTGCCCCAATATTTCACAGGTTTGTCTAAATGTAGTGCAGCAAATTTTAAATTTTAAACAAGCTTCTGAACGAACATTTAAAAGTTTAGAAATCCTTCTGTAACCAATGCCATCAGTATGTTTTGCAACAATAAGGTTGCCAAGGTCTTGAGAGAGCTCTTTGCTTTTACCCATCATGTGACGTCTCTTGGTAATGAGACATCTTTTTATAGGCCATCAGTTGAGGCTGAACCAGCTGATATTAAGTTACAATGACAAAAGGCAGGATTGCTTGATAATTACTGATAGATTTTAGCTGGTGTCTTGGCTTTCCATGCCTTTTTGCACCTCCCCAGAGAAAAAAAGGAAAAAGAAACAACATTGCTTATTAGCCTTGACCTAAGTACTCAGTGGCCACCCATAGTATGTGTTGCAGTGTACCCTAATGTCCTTCAACTTTTGGGAAGCTAGAGATTGTGCAAATGTATTTCAACAGTACATTTACTATCAATGCCAAATTTTCTAATGATTTCAAGTAAAACAAAGTGGACAAAAAAAAAGAAGAAAAGAAAGGAAAAAAAACAAAAAAAAAAAAACCTCAAACAAGTAGCATCCGACAGAGAGAGTCCTGACTATCTTAAAAGATATAGAAACTGAGGAGATTCAAGAAATTCTACCCATGGAGTCAAAACTTCCCTAAACTTAAGGCCATTTTTGTTTTCTGTGGGTACTAGCTCTTCCATCCACATTGTAAGATTCATCTCCACTACCCACTCCTATATTGTTGGTATTGTTGGAAGATTTCCAGTATATTGGAATTAAAGCTCTACCTGCTATCAGCAAAAATATATATATACCCTTTTTGATAGATTTAATAGATCCCGGGATCAAGGAGAGAAGCACTGCCTCCAGAATCTCAGGCCATTGTTTTCCAGTGACTAAATGACTTAGTTTAAATACAGCCAACCAAATGGTTTTATAATTGGGCAGGACCACCAAAGATGTAATAGTGTGCCTCTTGATTCACCACATCTCCAGCATTGGTCAGAGATAGCCGGATTGATTTTGTTTAATACAACCTGACATCAAAACCATCTTGTTAGAATCTTATAGTTGCGTTCCAGAGAGTAGGAAGATAGAGATTTTTTTGAATGTGAGTGAGAATACTGAGTCCTTAGGGGTCACATTTTTGCCTAGTTCTTGCTCTCGGATATAAAAGGGGAGGTCTGAAAATGCATGTGCTATTAGAATGCCATACACTTTAGAGAGAGCCTGGGGGCATTTTGAATCAGAGAGGCACAACTCCTTAAATGGAGTCAGATCCCTACAAAAATTCGGCCTACTCAGCTCATTATAGAAATTACATAGTTGAAATGTTGGATCCACTCGCCTTGCTTAGGGTCAGAACGGGAACTAAGCTCTCCCAGGAGTTTCAAGCCCCTATCCGAAAATGAATGCCAAATAGTTGATGGATGTGGTGGCTGCCAGCAAAGAAAACCCTTATCTAACATACCAGGTGGGAATCCAGGATTGCTCAATATTGAAGTTAGTGGCCCTGGACATGAAGATACATTATGTTTTGTGATTACATTGTCCCAAACATATAAAAAAGAAGAAATCAAAAGGGTTACCTGTGTTGAAGATGGTCGATCAATAGGGAGAAGCCATGGAAGAGAGGTCAGTGGAACAGGCAATAGATTGGACACGAGGGTCAGCCATTGCTCAATGGATCCGTGATGGAACCAATCTAATACCCTACTGAGTAGTGCCACCACATGGTATAATTCCAGATGCGGCAGGACTGCTCCTCCAGTGTCTGGTCTCTTCACCAGGATACCATACCTAAGTCTAGCCGAGGATCTGGGCCAGATATATTTTAGTAGCATAGATTGAGCCAATCAAAAAAAAGAATGTGGAACCTGAATCGGGATCATTCGAAAAATATAAAGGAATTTAGGGAGTACGTTCATCTTAAAAAGGGACATTCATCTCAGCCATGAATGTCACATTGGTGACTATCTACTAAGGCGTTGTTGCATTGAGTTTAAAGAGGAAGCAAACCCAGATTGGGTTTACTTCCTCTACATTCCCCAGTAAACTAGAAGCATAATGGGCTACTATGCATCACATAGTAGCCCATTATGTGCCACTTACCTGCAAACAAAGCCTGCGATGTCCAGCGCTGTCCCCTATGCTGGCGGTGTCCATCTTCAGCCCCTCTTCCTTCCGGGGCCACGACTCCGGCTCTGTGACTGGCAGGAGCCGCCAGTCATGGCACGGTCACAGTGGACAAACGGAACGGAGGCCGTTTCTTCACTGAGCATGTGCCAAAATGACGTTGGCACAGCTAATACACTGCATATCTCCTGAACCGTGCAGGTTTAGGAAATATGCAGGGCACTACAGGTAAGCCTTATTGTAGGCTTACCTGTAGGTGAAAGTGGTTGTCACGAGTTGACAACCACTTTAAAATAACAGATAATAATTTAAGTCCCCCAGGTAGAATGTTGAGCCCATTGGAAAGAAAATGTATTGGCAAGGAAGTCCTGGATACCTCCAAGAAGAGAGATGTTTAAACAATGTGATTTTTCTGCGGTAATTTTGAAATTACCTAGGGAACCAAAGAGTTTTAATTCCTTTAAAAGTACTGGGAAGGCTAGTAATGGGTTTATTATATGAAGCATGAGATTGTCCATTAAAAAACGTATCTTGTCCTGTTTGCCAACAATATCAACACAGCGTATTGAGTGGTTACCATGCAGGGCCATCGCCAAATGCTCCATTGCTAAAATATAAAAAAGTGGCGAAAGAGGACACACCTGATGGGTCCCGTTAGATATATGGACTGGGTCAAAAAGTAGGCCATTCACCCTAATACGGACTGATGGATGAGAGTACAAAGCCATATTTTTTTTAATTAGATGAGGATCTCTCATGTGGTACCGTTACATAGATGACGCCCTGGTCCTTTGGGGCGGGACTGAGGAACTACTCCACCAGTTCCTGAAATTGTTGAATTGCAACTCCTTCAATCTTACTTTGACCATGACTTATAGTACTTCTGATATCTCTTTTTTGGACAGAAGAACAACACCCGCTCCAAGCCACCAACTCATAATACCTGGCTGCTAGTTGATATCAGTCCATGTTCGGGTGCAGTCACTGCAAAAGCATTGAATGAATGATGAAAGAGTCACTGGACAGCCGCACATCCAATATGCAAACTACTTTATTGGAGAATAATAAAATCCATGCAGTCATGCGGCAAAAGTGAATACAATAGATCCAGAGATGGAGCACAAAGGCAACGCGTTTAACGTCACGAGTGGACGCTAAGTGATAGCTATGTATGTGGAACTGACATGCTGCATATATGTGGATCCATGACCACCCTAAGAAACAGGGTTGGATCAATTAACAAGGCTGAAACCAATCAGCCAATTAAAGATCTATGGTGTCCACACATGCAGCATGGCAGATCAAACAGACCCTTAACTGTGATGTCGGTGAATAACACAGGGGAAATGAGAACAGTTACATTGTAATGGTTAAAAGAATACATATCTCACACTGTGTATCTGCAAATACCGGCAATTCATTCAATGATAAAAAATGTGTATTGAATATACATTGAATCAAAACAAATACAAGTGAAACAAAAAAGGATGTTTTAAATCATAATGGTGTCAATATACAGCAAATACTTGAAAAAAAACATTATGTATATATACATTTGTAAGAGCCTAATATCCCAAACAAAACAGCAAAAGCTGTAAAACACCAGAGAAGGTCATAATTGACAACACTAAAAGAACAGTCGAACCTTATAAAATGAGGCAAAAAATATATAGGTATATGTAAACATATGCGCAGGAAAGCAGAGGTGTCTAATTAATGATGTCAAAATATTAACAAGATATACCATCATGACGACAAGTTGTGGCAGAAATATATGATGATAAAAAATGATAGATTAATTAGAGCTTAAATTGTAAAAGAAGTGAACGGATCATGTGTGGAGATACAGGGAAAGTGGGGAGATAATATATAGCATCCTGATCAATATACTCCTTTATTAGAGATTGTTCAAGGAAAAAACATTCCAAAAAAGCATTTAGGCATGCATCGCCTTACTATCTGACAACACACATGGAATTAGCCATATACAGTAGATGCACGGGTCACTACAATGTCCATATAAAGCTGGAATAGAAGAGCGGTGAAACCATCACCATTCTGCACTTCATATTGGAATGAGCTAAACAATAACCTCATGGGGACATAAGGAGGTGTCCCACCTACTGATAAAAGTGGGACATGTCCCACTCAAAGTTCATTCCCATGGGTTTTCTAGTATCTAAATGAAAGATCCAATATACATCTTTTTGGCATAAAATCCCAAACATATCCCCTCCTCTTTTGGGCATAACCAACTTCTCCATACCCTAAATGACTAGACTGGATGTATCTTTATTATGTGTCATATTCCAATGTCTTTCACGTGTGCTATGATTTTTGTCAATATCATGTAGGTGATCATACAATCTGTCTTTAAGTCTGCGAGTAGTGCATCCTATGTATTGCAGATTACATAAATTGCAAGTAATGACATACACTATAGATCTCGTGTTATAGTTAATGAATGATGGAATTTTGTAAGATTTTTGTGTAGAACAAGAAACTACCTGGTCCCCTCTTTTTATATATTTACAATAGGTGCAGCCATTCATACCACACCTGTAAGTTAAATTATAGCCAATGCGTATCAGACTGATGAATAAAATATAGGGGACAAAAATCTACCGATCGTGGGTGCTTTCCTAGATGCAGCATGGATCCAATTACAAAGAATTGTGGCATATATCGTTTCATTGTGTAACACAGGGAGATACTTTTTCACAATGTTTTTAATTTTGTCATATTCAAGACTGAACAGGGTGGATATCACTTTTTTGGACGTTACAGCGCTCAAAGATGGAGAGGGTGCCCTCACGTGTGAACTGTCTCGCAAGCCTACGGCTGGAAACAATATTTTGCACGCTACTAGTTCCCACCCCAAACCGCTTATAAGGTCTATCCCTTATAGTCAATATTTGAGAACTAAACGCAATTGTACCAGTGAAGAAACATACAAAAAGGAAGCAAAATGCACTTAGATCATGGTTGCTCTATAGATGCCTTAAGAGGGCCTACAAATGGGTGGCCCAGACTTCTACACAGGATTTACTTTTTTAACCTAAAAACAAAACTGATGGCTAGATAACAAGCAGGATTATCACAAAATATAGTAACCAACATGATCAGGTGAGACATATTTAAAAAAAAACACTGGCACGTCCTGACCATTGATCCGGTGGTGGGTCCTTTTGTGCCACCCAATCCGTTGGTGACATATAGAAGGGCAGTCTCCGTGGGAGACAGGTTGGCGCACAGTGAACACTCCATCCATGTGGGTGGTGAAACCTATAAAACTTGGGGCACTTTCCCATGTGGGGGATGTGCCTACTGCCAATTTATAGATACTAGGTGACATATAATCCTGCCTAATAACCGCCCCTATACTCCTTGGCACTATGCTAATTGCCAAACGATGGGAGTAGTATACTTGCTGTCTTGTGACTGTGGCTGTTACTACATCGGCAAGACGATCCAAAAGTTTTGCCGGCGTATTTATCGCCAAGTATGAAGATGAAGGACCCCGAGTCACCTTTGAGGCGTCATGTGGCATCGGTTCATCAGGGGGTCTTCCCTAGGGTCAAATTTCTGGTCCTCGACCGAGTCCACCCCAGCCCACGTGGGGGAGACTTTGACAAGGTTTTCCTCCAGCGTGATCGAGTGGATTTCCAATTTAAATGCCACGGTGCCATCTGGACTTAATGGAGCATTGAATTTCAAGCCCTTCCTTCAGAGCCTTTCATCTGGGGGGTTTGATAGGGATTTATTGTAGTTCCCACATTGTGGGCCAAAAATTGCACATTATGATACCATATCAATTAGTGTCATGGTCTCTTGGGATTCTCTTCCCTTTTTCCTTTTTCTTTTCCATGGTCTGCCATTACCCCTCCTTCGGCGCCCTTTTTCTCCATTCTTATTTTCTCTCTCTCTGGGTGTCGCTTGGTGTGCAAGTTGCTCCATGGCGCCCACGGGCCCCTCAGCTGCCACACATTTAGTGTGGCTTCAGTCACTCCCCGAGATGCTGCATAAGCATCTCTCTTGTCACACGTCATTGCGTTGCACCGCACACTAGCCTGTGCACGCATGCGTGGTGGCCAGATGGTTGGGGGACCAAGTATGGAGCCGTGAGCCCCACTCCATGAATATGGATACCTGGGGGTCCCCGGACTGGATCCAGTGCAGAGTCCAGTCCAGCCTTTTTCACGATCAGCAGCCCTGCCCATCCAGATGGGTATAAGAGGGTCTGGTTGGAGATGGCCAGGAACACACTCTCCAGCTACCCACCTGGAATAGTGATTTGGCACTGTGGAACTCTTCCCATTGCAACAGGTATGATACCTTTGGTTCTTCGATTACCCCTATACTGCTTGGTCCACTGTGGACTTGTCTATCCTAGATTCCCATGTCGCAGCTGCCCAGAGAATTGGCACTCTGGAGCAT
Organism: Glandirana rugosa; assembly: GCA_018402905.1. Classification (NCBI taxonomy): domain Eukaryota; kingdom Metazoa; phylum Chordata; class Amphibia; order Anura; family Ranidae; genus Glandirana; species Glandirana rugosa. Next base: position 1,061,996 of record BLSH010500277.1, on the reverse strand, counting down.
TTCTGCATACTTTTACTTGAATTTCCACCTGCTGCCAATCTCTCTTGTTCCGTTATTTATGTACACTTGATAATATACTGTCGCCCATTATACCTACCTTATACCCTTAGATCATCCCAGGATCGGTTCCCTGCCTATGGCTGGTCTTCGTGAGTAACCTGCACTGCTCTCTGCAATATCTGTGAGTGGCCAGAGCCCAGCACTCTTTTTGTCCACATTATACTGTGTGTAGCAAGTGTGTTCCCACTTTCCTGAACCAGCTTCTAATACTTATATTGTAAGTATTCCAGACCTATCTAGTAACACATATGCATGCACACCTGTTGTATCACCTGTATATTATACACTTGTGTAATTATAATGTATTATGACTTGCTATATACATTACCAATAAGGTCTATACTGAATTAATGTATCATTATTGTTCCCTCTAGAATTGCTTGCAATACTCTGCTTCCCCTGAAGAAGAAATATACCATTTATTTCGAAACATTTTGTGACTTCATGAACTACTGTAGGCATGGTCTTCCACTGTTACGCCTGCCTTGTGTTCTGTATTAGAATTGTTTTTCCATATCTATGTATGAGAAGCTTTCTTTGTTTCTATGTATCTATGGTCCACCTTCAGGACTGTAACTTTTAAACATGTTCGAGTTTAGAAATGTAAGTACATCTTAGTTTAGTACAAATTGACATTTTTTTTATGTGTTCAATACTTTTTCCCTGTGTCATTCCATTTTATTACACATAACTTAACTTCTGAACTTATTTGTTTTGTTTTCTTTGTATGTATGGATTGTATGGTTTGTTACCGACATGTGGTGAAACATTCATGTTAAAAGCACCTTTAGAAATACTGTATATTTACCTTGAAAAACGGTGACATGTTCAATACTTATTTTACCTGCTGTATAAATATATATATTTATTTCCATTTATTCCATTAATTCTAATGTACCAATGACCTGGTCTCTCCATAGACACTGCACTTACAAGTTCTCACGTCTCCTGAGGAAGCAAACATTGTTTCATGAAATGCATTGAGATTTTTTAAAGCTTTTGACTATTTTAATGTGTTTAACATGGCAGATAATTACAGAACTTGATGTGTTTGTGCTTCTAATTGAAGTCACTCTTAAAAAACACTGCAAGAACAGAAATAGGAGAACAATGAGTGCTGACTTGTTTTGGAATGGACAGGGTGTTTAATTTCCCTCAGAGGTTTCTCCTGCCTACATTGCGCTGAAGTTCAGCCTTTGCAGATAAATGCAGAAAAAAGAGTTAGTGTGGGGGTCTATGGCACGAAGAGAGGTCAAAACATAGTGGTAACAGGGAGCTTACCACCTTGGAATAGACACATGTGGCATGGCCTGAGGCCCTTGGAGCAGAGTAGCAACCATGGCTTGAAAGTTTGAAAGTGACATGAGCACTTCAGCACCCATTACAGGGATAAAATTACTGTACAGTGAATTTCCATTTCAAGTTTGGATAATAAGCCTATGTGGGGTCAATATATTACCACCTGGCTGAAGTGTACAGTGTGCCATAAGTATGGACTGTTGTATGGAGCCTTGTTACCACTTTGTTTGGAACTTATTGAGAAAGAACCATATAGTAAATGAGTAGAAAGAATGAGAATGAGAAGAAAAAACATTGCCTCTGTTTAACCTGTTACCGCATAAGCTATAGCCAAACGCCAGCTACAGCGTGGTTGTCCAGTTCTGGGAGGGCATCCATGTACGTCCTCCCAGAACCTGATCCCCTGCGCGCCTCCTGCAGCGCGCATTGGGCGCGCTCTGTGATTGATGTGTCCTTCAGACACAGCTGATCACAGATCACAGTAAAAGGCCAATAACAGCAGCCCTTTACCATGTGATCAGCTGTGTCCATGACTCCAATCACAGCTGATCACATGTAAATAGACTTGCTGGTTATCAGCAGTCCTTTCCTCCCACGCTGTGTCTGAGGAAAAGGGAACCATTAAACAGCAAGCCTGTCAGCACATTGTTTACACTGATAATCAGGGCACTGATCATCAGCGCCCTGATTATCAGTGCAGCCCCATCAGTGTCAATCAGTTCCCATCAGTGCAGCCTATCAGTGTTGCCCATCAGTGTTGCCTATCTGTGCCTCCTCATCAGTGCTTATTAGTGCCGCCAATCAATACCCATTGTACCGCCTATCAGTGCCACCTATCAGTGCCCATAAGTGAGGCCTATCAGTGCAGCCTCATCGGTGGCTGCTCATCAGCGCCTCCTCATCAGTGCCACCTCATCAATACCCATCAGTGCCACCTCATCTGTGCCCACCAGTGCAGCACATCAGTGCCCATTAGTGCAGCCCCATCAGTGCACATTAGTGAAGAAGAAAAATTACTTCAGTCTTCTATACATTGTTTAGCAAAAAAGTGCAACCTCATCAGTGCCTCCTCATCAGTGCCCATCAGTGCATCTTAATCAGTTCCTATCAGCGCTTCTTCATCAGTGCTGTCTCCTCAGTGCCCATCAGTGCAGCCTACCAGTGCCCATCAGTGCAGCCTATTAGTGCCCATCAGTGCCTCCTATCAGTGCCGCTTATCAGTGCAACCACGTCAGTGCTTCCTCATCAGTGCCTTCTCATCAGTGCCACCTCAATTGTGCCCATAATTTCTGCTTCATCAGTGCCATCAGTGCAGCCTATCAGTGTCCATCAGTGCAGCCTCATCCGTGCACATCAGTAAGGAAGAAAAATTACTTATTTGCAACATTTTATAACAGAAAGAAAACTTTTTTTTAATCTGTATTTTTTATTATTTAGCAAAAAAAAAATGTGGTGATTAAATACCACCAAAACAAAGCTCTATTTGTGTGAAAAAAAATGATAAAAATTATCATATGGGTACAAGGCTGCATGACCACGCAACTGTCATTCAAAGTGCGACAGCACTGACAGCTGAAAATTGACCTGGGCAGGAGGGGGTGAAAGTGCCCTTTATTGAAGTGGTTAAGGCTGGGTAAAGGACAGTAGCAAGTGAAGTGGACCTAATTGCTAAAAAGAAGTCAAACACAGCAGTAAACCTTAGTAAACCAATATGCTGTATATAATTAAATCTTGTGTAGCACCTTTGCTCAGCCAATACCTGGGGAAATCTTTTGTTTGGCATAGGAGGTGATGGTCACTTACAGTGCATCAGGGAGGGCGACTGGGAAGGTTCTGCATATGTGCTGCAATTTGTGAAAAGTGTGTGGCTATTGTTCTACTAATAAGAAGACTGTATTACTTGTTACTGATTTGACAATGACAGTGGATTCATTTTTGCAATCCTAGTTTTTTTGTATATGCATTTAGAGCAGGCATCCTCAAACTACGGCCCTCCAGCTGTTGCGGAACTAGACATCCCATGAGGCATTGTAAAACTCTGACATTCACAGACATGACTAGGCATGATGGGAATTGTAGTTCCTGAACAACTGGAGGGCCATAGTTTGAGGACCCCTGATCTAGAGGATAACTCCAGGGGAGGAGGGGAAAGGTTAAAGTGTTTATTACCCCAACAATTCATATTCCTGATATGTGCCTGCTTTATTATGTACTTGTATGAAAAGGTATCCTGTTCTCTTTGTATTGTTTCCTTTGTGTGAAATCCCGGGTGTTCCTGCCAGTGCCACTACTTTCTTATTAAAAACTGACCATACTATGCACGGTTTCACATTGTGGTCAGTTCTCTGACAATGCTGGGAAAACAGCCTACCCTCCTCCAATGATAAGACTTATCCTCGCTTAAACGCCCCCCCCCCCGCCCACACATCCTTTCACTAGAAAACTCAGTGTGCTGCAGCTTCGTATTCTCGACCCCCCTCCTCTTCGACGTCGTGTGACTCAAAAGATCACTTTCCTACACACCCGCCCCCCCCCCCGCAAATTCGCTCCTATTCAGAATAGTAACCTCCTCCCATCCGACAAAAGGGTCGTAT
>BLSH010500277.1:1040587-1058033 GCA_018402905.1 Glandirana rugosa | reverse complement strand
AAACGCCCCCCCCCCCCCCGCCTGCACATCCTTTCACTGAAAAACTCAGTGTGCTGCAGCTTCTCCTCCCCCCAGCTCTTATGCTCTTATGCAGCTGAGAAAAAAGGGAATGTGATCACTCATAAAAAAAGAGAAAAAAGTTATTTATAATTCTTTTTTATATCTATACCAAAATGGTTTGCCTTCCATTTCTAATTTAAACTGAATGGGTTGTTTTACAAGGTGATCAGTTACACTCACCTAATAGTGAGCAAAGCAAGAGAAGGAGAACAGGATTGCTTATTGTCATGAGATTATGTAAGGTTTCACCCAGCTCCCCTTTGATTGTCTTGGCTATGCTGCCTGCCAATAAAAAAATGCCAACTGAAGTGCCAAGAAGACGAGCTGCAGCTAACAGGAACTAAGCTGCTCCCATGGCAACCAGCTAGTGGCTGCGTCCTCCTACCATTGCCTTTGATCAATCAATACTTGGATACATCCATGTGGTTAACTTTACACTGTGTGAATATTTGTTTGGGCATTTTTAATTGGATTCACAAACATACATGCTTTGCGTTGGTTGTTCTCACAGAAATATGAAACTGCTATTCCTGCATTCTGATCATAAAGTGTATTGTTTATTTGAACCAAAAAAAATATCATTCTGATTTGGGATTTAATCCTCTTTGCTGTTTGCTCACAGGATGCTTTGCTTAAATACCGTCTTTTGTTTTCCACAGTTCATCAGTATATAGACATTGGATGAACTGCTGATGCATATGGTGGTCTGAATTAAGTGTTTTGTACAAATGTGTGTATTTTGAATAAAATGTTAATATATAGTGGCATTGGTACATTGCACTAAGGGCTCATGTACACAGGGCAGCTGAAAACCACTTCTGAATGCTGGAAACTGACAGCTGATAACCGACAGTGAAAGTTTAGCAACAATTATGAGTATTTGAGGTCAGAAGCATTTTTTTAAGATAGTAGTGTAAGGGACAGCGCTGACATAAATTCTGAAAGTGCAATTTTAGAAATCATGAAACTAATATACAAAGTGTTATAAGTACTAAAGTGACATGTGCTTAATACAATGTGCTATTAAAACTTATAGCATACAAAAAAAAAAAGGAAACAGGGTGTCACCACCTATTGGGGACACTCCAATGGGAAAAAATATATATAATAATATATTTATGCCAAAGTGTGCTTTGTGAAAATTAAAGGTCTCTATTAAAGTGCTTAGTGCTGCATAATGCATAAGTGACTTCGGTGAATCCACCCCGTAGGTATATCAAACTCACCAGAAGTGTTGGACCCACCTACCATATGGCAGATTGGGTCAAAACAGCCTGTAGGCCTCTTTGGGGGACCTCTCTCATTACCGTGGTCTCCGCTGGTTCCTTAAGAAAGAGATGTTTTTCCAGATGTAGGTTCCACCATAGGGAGTAAAGCAGGTATAAGAGGGTAAAAAACTCTTCATAGGGTAATACCGTTTACCACTGTTTCTTTATTTGCATGAGGGTAAACTAATAAAAACACTTAAAACTCTTTTAACCACCTCCCACCCGGCCACTGTACATATACGGCCGGGTGGGAGCTTCCCCGTTCTGACAGGACGTATATATACGTCCTGCAGAACGGGAGCTCGCAGCGCGGGCACGCGCCGTGCTGCTGCTGGATCCTGTGATCATTATGATCACAGGATCCATCTGAGCGGAGATCGGGATTTGGGCGCAGTAACTGGCCCTCCCAATCATGTGATGGCTGTGTCCAATCACAGCCGTCACATTGTAAACAGAGACGAGTGTCTCTGTGACAGTTCTCCCCCGCCGAGCTCAGTGAGAGCTCAGTGCGGGGGTGTGAAGGGGGGGAGCTGCAGCTCTGTGACAGCTTTCTGCATGGTGAGGATTTCATGCAGAAAGCTGTCACAGATCACCCCCCACACAGTGCACCAAGCACACTGATACCCCATGTCCCTGTAAACATAAGTGTCCCCATAAAAGAGCCCCCAAAACATCTGTATGTCCCCCATCACATCTGTCACCATACACAACATCTGTCACAGTCCCCAAACATCTGTCACATTCCTCAAACATCTGTCACCATGCACAAAACATCTGTATGTCACCGTCACATCTGTCACAGTCCCCGTCACATCTGTCTGTCCGCCAACACCAAATAAACTCCAATTTGGGTTATTTTTACCAAAGAAATATAGCAGTATCATTTTTGGTCAAAATTTATCAAGAGAAATTACTTATTTGTAAAATTTTATAACAGAAACGCAGAAAAATGCATTGTTTTTGAAAATTTTTTGTCTTTTTTTAATTTATAGCGCAAAAAATAAAAAACCCAGGGGTGATTAAATACCACCAAAAGAAAGCTCTATTTGTGTGAAAAAAAAAGATAAAAATTTCATATGGGTGTAGTGTCGCATGACCGCGCAATTGTCATTCAAACTGCAACAGCGCTGAAAGCTGAAAATTGGTCCGGGAAGGAAGGGGGTTTAAGTGCCCAGTATTGAAGTGGTTAAAAAGCCTTATAAATGAAGGGTGTGTGACCAGTTATTCATCCCCGCAGAGTCTCTAATATATTCCTTGTTATAGAAATAGCAGCTACGTACTGTCTCCAGTGTGTGCTCCAACACTGCAAGCTCCAGGGGACATGCGTGGAAGCATTGCTTGACCGGTTTCGTCATCAACATGCGACGATATCAAAAGCATAAGACCTATGGTCTTATGCTTTTAATAAGTACATCCACCTTTCTCTTTTTTATGTGTAATTGCAGTAACAATAAAGTACATGCAAATTTGCCAAATACATTTTTTTTGTCAAAAGTTCATGCCAATGTAGACATTTGACAATATAACTGCTTACATTATACACGTCGTAGGTTAAATTTGCAGGTAGAATTTCGTGTCAGTGCTTGTTCATGTTATTTTATGAAACCCAATATATACATTTTTTTTTCTATGATAATTTTTACCTAGTTAGCCAGACTGTTTCAGGTAGCCACTGATGTGCTAGGAATAGTAACTACATTCAAAAAATCAAAGCTAAAAGGTACTTTTTTGTTGCAGATACAATATTTGGAAGAAAAAATGTGTAAAGTCATATACTTGTTTTAGAGAAAGAAGTCTGTTTCAGTCAATGTATCACTTCCACATTTTAGGCCCCACTCACATATTGTTGCTGCTTTTTGGGGGCAACAAGCCTCAAGCTATTTTTTTAAAGTGTGTTTTGCCATGATTGCAGCACGATTCTGTCATGCAGGAAAACACACCACATTTGGGGGTGCCATTTAGAATGAATGGCACCCAAACACGCGTGCACATTTTGCAGTGATTGCCACATGATTTAGACTCGTGGGTAGAGTTGCTGTAATTCTGCCCTGATTCCACAACATTAAGTGTGAATGGGGCCTTATGGGTACCAGACAGCAACTAGTCTTCATATACAGGTAGGATGAGAATATAGCAGCGCTTCTTAAAAAACAATCAATAAATAACAACTTAATTCATTCAGCAAACGAATAACATTAGCTCAGTCCATGATATTATGGTGAGTGGATAGATGAAAAACACAGTTTATCAGTCCATGACAGTGACATAACCCAAAAGAGGTGAATCAAAGTTGTTTGAAGTGAGAACCGCCACCGGAGACACTGACACCCGTTGCCTCTTACCAAATAACACCGACCCCTATCACGGAGGATCAGTGAATGCTCAGCAATCCCAAAGGCAGGCTCCCAGTATCAATCCTTCAGAACTAGTAAATATAGCTAAACGGACGAGTCAGCATTCACTTCACCACACAAGCAAATCCAACTCAATGCAAAAGAAAAAGCATCTCAATAGTGTAGATTGTAAACCCCAAATTTATTATAAAAAGTAGTAACTCAAATATTAAAATGCTCCAGCTAGCATGACAAAATCATGTTAGGGTCTCCAACCGTAAAGTCTTCACATAGATTTTCATCAAGATTTCATCTACAAATACGGAAAGGTTTCTTCACAGTAAGAGCTGTGAAAATGTGGAATAGACTCCCCCCAGAGGTGGTTTTGGCCAGCACGGTTGATTGCTTTAAAAAAGGCCTGGATTCTTTCCTTAATGTAAATAATATAACTGGGTACTAACATCTTTAGGTAAAGTTGATCCAGGGTGAATCCGATTGCCTCTCGGGGAATCAGGAAGGAATTTTTTCCCCCGTTATAGCAAATTGGATCCATGCTTTGCTGGGGTTTTTTGCCTTCCTCTGAATCAACTGTGGGTGAAGGATTGTATATGGGATTATTTGGTTGTATGTGTGTGTGTGTGTATGTATATATGTATGTGTATATGTGTATGTATATATATGTATATACATCTTTTTTTTTTTTTTTTTTTTTGGTTGAACTGGATGGACTTGTGTCTTTTTTCAACCTGACTAACTATGTAACTATGTAACTATGTAACTATACAGTGCAATCCCATACATTAGTGGAACCTCCTATTCATTATAATTTCTTGATTAGAATCTAGACTTTGACCTTCAGCGCTGCCACTGCTGCAGTTCACAATTCACACCTATGCCTTCACATTGCATATTGATATAATAACATATCTATATATGCATTTATATTCCTACTTTTTTTTATCCTGACTGGAGTTTTGTCTTAATTGTTAATTAAAGTGATACTAAAGTCTTGTTTTTTTTCTTTAACAATAACAAACATGTCATACTTACCTGCTCTGTGAAATTGTTTTGCACAGATCAGCCTGGATCCTCCTCTTCTCGGGTCCCTGGTTGGCTCTCCTGGCCCCTCCCTCCTGTCAAGTGCCCCGACAGCAAGCAGTTTGCTATAGGGGCACCCGAGCCAAGCCACAGCTTCGTGTGTCCATTCAGACACAGAGCCTCAGTTCAGACACACCCTCTCTCTCTCCTGATTGGCTAACTGACTTTATTGACACCAGCAGGAGCTGGTCTTAGCCAATCAGGAGGGAGAGTGCCGGATGGCCAAGGCACTCGTGCACATCGCTGGATAGAGATGGGGCTCAGGTAAGTATTAGGGGGGCTGCTACACACATAGAATGCATTAGGGTTAAAAAAAACCTTCTGCCTTTACAACCACTTTAAATGATGTTTGTAACAGCATGTAAAGGACATAGCCAATACATCTAACACAGTAACTGAAAACTATATGAATTGACTAAATGTAATAGTTACATACAGTATATACAGTTATGAACCCCTCTCCCTAAGTAATTGAAAATGTTTAAAATCAAAGAGCCTAATTAATATATATATATATATATATATATATATATATAAATATATATATAATTATTATTATTATACAGGATTTATATAGCGCCAACAGTTTGCGCATCGCTTTACAATAAAGAAGGGACGCAGTACAATTACAATACAGTTCAATACAGAAGGAATAGGGGGGCCCTGCTCATAGAGCTTACAATCTAAAGGGAGGGGGAGGTGGTACAAAAGGTAATGGCTGCAGGGGACGATCTGATAGAGCTGGCTCAAGCACGGGTCTTAGGTGGTGGTGGGGTAGGCTTCCCTGAATAAGTGAGTACATACATAATACAGTATATGTTGTCCTGAATTAAGCAGAACTTCACACAAAACTACAAAACTTCTGTTTTTACTAGTAAGTAGTGTTAAATGTGTCTCCATCAGGGAAACTTCCCCTCATTTGCAGTTCCAGAGACACAACAGGAAATGCAAACCTCTCCAAATTAAATGGAAATCCCACAAGTAAAATTTGTCACTACAAGGAGTTTACCCACTGGGCGATATCCCCTCTAGTCTTATTTCTGTGAAATAATATTTTGGTAAAATAAAGAGCACGGCAACTGTATGTTTGACAGTCCAGTTCAAATTTTTATGTCATTTGGAAGAGTATTTGAACCATAACCATCCCTGGGCCTCAACCACAATACCCGTGAACACGGAGGGGTCAGATATAAGGTAAAGCCCAGGAACGAGTTGGGGAGAGCAACCGGAGCAGGACTGGAGAGAAGGTGCTGTGCTGTACGCAGGGCTCGAGTCCTGCGAGAACGCATGGGAATGGAGTTCCTGCACTTTTTCCACAGCAGGAACTCCGTTCCCATCAGCAGCCACATCCGGCAGTGGCTTACCAAGTGGGGGGGGGCGAGGAAGAGCGAGCAGGAATTCCCAGTCGTGTCCACTAATAAACGAATCCCCCGCTGTGCAGCTCTTTAGAAAAAAAAATGTTTCTGTGTCCCCTGTGTTCAGCTGGTGCCAGGGGACAAAAAGCGGACTATTTCTTCTTTTTCGGCTTTAGGCGGATTAATCTGCTGCAGCACTACTGGCCAGCTCCAGTTTAACCACCTCCCACCCGGCCAATGTACATATACGGCCGGGTGGGAGCCTCACCATTCTGACTGGACGTTCATGTACATCCTTCAGAATGGGTGCTCGCAGTGCGGCCACGTGGCATGCTGCGGCTCGATCCTGTGATCATTACGATCAGAGGATCCAGCCAAGCACAGATCGGGATATGGGCGCTGTGATTGGCCCACCCGATCATGTAACGGCTGTGTCCAATCACAGCCGTCACAATGTAAACAGAGACACGTGTCAGTTCACCCCCCGCCAAGCTCAATGAGAGCTCAGTGTGGGGGGGGAGAAGGGGGGAAGCTGCAGCTATGTGACAGCTCTCTGTATGAAAATTATTTCATACAGAGAGCTCTCACAGATCGCCCCCCACACAGTGCACCAAGCACCACTGATACCCCTGTCCCCATACACATCAGTGTCCCCATAAAACAGTCCCCAAAACATCTGTATGTCCCCATCACATCTGTCACAGTCCCCAAAACATCTGTCTGTCCCTGTCACATCTGTCACCATACACAAAACATCTGTCTGTCCCCATCACATCTGTCACAGTCCCCAAAACATCTGTATGTCCCCATCACATCTGTCACAGTGCACAAAACATCTGTCTGTCCGCCATCACCGCCAACACCAAATAAACCCCGATTTGGGTTATTTTTACCAAAGAAGTGTAGCAGTATCATTTTGGTCAAAATTTATGAAGAGAAATTACTTATTTGCAAAATTTTATAACAGAAATGAAGAAAAATGCATTGTTTTTGAAAATTTTAGTTTTTTAATTTATAGCGCAAAAAATAAAAAACTCAGAGGTGATTAAATACCACCAAAAGAAAGCTCTATTTGTGTGAAAAAAATGATAAAAATTTCATATGGGTACAGTGTTGCACGACCGCGCAATTGTCATTCAAATTGCAATGGCGCTGAAAGCTGAAAATTGGTCCGGGAAGGAAGGGGGTTTAAGTGCCCAGTATTGAAGTGGTTAATTATATAGCACGGGCCAGCTTTCACTGTGTAGCGCGCTGTGGCAGATTAATCCGCCTAAAGCCAAAAAAGAAGAAATAGTCCGCTTACTGCCGGGGACACTGAAAAGTTTTTCTTCTAAAGAGCTGCACAGTGGGGGGATTAGCTTATTAGTGGACAGGATTGGGAGTCCCTGTCCATTCTACCTCGCCCCCCCCCCAATTTCCTGCAGCCCTAGTTGCCCAGCTAGTGGTGCCCAATGACACATCTGAGGAGGCCCCCCTGCTGCTCCCCCATTGATGGGTACCGGTGAGGCTGCATTGAAGGGCACAGGTGAGGCTGTATTGAGGGGCACTGGTGAGGCTGTGCTGATGGGCACTGATCAGGCTGCATTGATGGGTACTGGCCAGGCTGCATTGATGGGCACTGGTGAGGCTGAGTTGATGGGCACTGGTGAGGTTGCATTGATGGGCACTGGTGAGCCTGCATTTGATGGGCACTGATAAGGCTTTATTGATGGCACTGGTGAGGATGAGCTGATGGGCACTGGTGAGGATGCATTGATGGGCACTGATGAAGCTGCATTGATGGGCACTGGTGGGGCTGCATTGATGGGCATTAGTGAGGCTGCATTGATGGGCACTGGTGAGGCTGTGCTGATGGACACTGGTGAGGCTGCACTGATGAGGCTGCATTGATCGGCCCAGTGAGGGGTATTGCTGTAGATTAGGGTACACTAGTGTTGCCATCTGGAGAGTGAACCATAGTGAATCACTTTTCAGAGGGTGTTTGACAGGTAGCAAGGACGCACCATCTAATTTAATCCCTAAAAACCTGCACCACTTCGCTGCAACTGCATTTGTTTTGGGGGGTGCCATATATAGGATCTGCGCTGCTGTGCTGCATTCACCAAATGCTAAATCCAGGAGGCTCAGTGTGTCTGCTGCAGTATCAGTGGTCTGGGGACTATTTCCTGACACTGTGGTGTCATCTAGAGCCACTGAGAGGGTCGCCATCACAACGGTTTTCACCATTGCTGTACAGCAGGATAAGACAACCCCCTGCCCTCCCACTGTGCAATTTACTCATCACCATCAGAGGACTGTCAAGAAGAGAATTAGTGAGGTTTTTTTTTCTACAGCTCTTCTTTCTTTGCCTCCATCTCTGTTCTCTTTTTATGGTTCCGTTATCCCTCTACTGTTTATTTTCTCTGTTTATTGTTTTGAAATTTACATTATATGAGGAAGGCGGCATTGTTACTTGCTGCAGATGTCCTTTGCTGTGACTTCTGCTGTCCATTGAAGTGTGAACACCTCGGACTTATGGGATGTGCTACTTTTTGGACTTTATGAACCATATTACTGTATAGTGTTATTAGGTGTCGGAGGTCATTTGTTGTGACAATGCTACTTTTGTATGTTTCCACACTCCACTCTTTTTTTCAGTACAGAATTGTTCATTGTTTTTTTTTTTTTATTGAAAACCTTAATAAAAACTTTGAAAGTAAAAATGTTCCCCATGCTTTGCCATCATTAACTAATGGTAATGAATTCCATTACCTGATAACCTCCAAAGTACAAGGTGAGAGTAGAATGGAAAACAATCTTTGGTGCAAAATAAATAGCCCACGGTGTCTGGGAGATAGTCTACTAAAAATTTGCACAAATGGAAAATATACATACACATCATGTTTATATTTACTACCTACACCTGAGTACCATAAGCTTTCAAAAAAATTCAGAAAGCCTGTATGAATATTACGCATAGCAAATGTTTCTTCAAAATGAAATTGCAGGCTGCTTGGAGATACAATATTTCCTGCAGGCATAGTTACATTTAACTGTCCTTCACTCTTATTGTTTATTCATGTTTAATCAAATGTTCCTTCAGGTTAGACTTTTTATGGAATAAATTGTTCAGGGAAACATAAACCTAAAAATAACATATCAATAGGTTATTACATCAATAACTTCTTTCCATTCTTCTGCCTCTTATAGTTCATAAAATATGCCATCTAAAGCCTGTTAAGGGTATTCTAAATTTAGCCAGATGAATGAATTTTAAATATGTTTCCTTCCACAATGAAAATTATCTAAATTGATTTAGACCACATGCAGTGTTAATTAGACTAGCACAATTAAGCAATTACTGAAATAATCATGCATTTGGAATCAGAATGTGTTACATTTGATATTCTCACATTAGTAAAGCAGACCCATACTCAAGTGTTAACATAAAGCTATCTTAGCAGACATTCTGGAATGGATACATATAATAGAAGGGCCAAAATACTTGTTTTGCAGTGTTTCCAAAATCTTACATGACCCTTTTTGTATCTCAGTGCTCAGCAATGCACTACCTGGCGTAGCTATGGATTGTAGTGCACTAAAATAGAGGCGCCTTTTTGGAAACTGCATTGGGGTGCCATTCCCATAGAAGGTTGAATGGCACAGCATCACACCAACACACATTATTGCAGTGCAAAAGGATTGATTTGATTATTAAGATGCTTGCTTATGTGATCTCTGCTACATGGAAGGCTCAGAATTCAGACTGATCTTCTGCTTTAGTACATTCCATGTGATCAAGTACCTACATTTTCACTTATTTGGCTAACACAAATGGGAGCTTGTAGCAGCATTTCCTCTAGAAAAAAAGGATTTCTTTTTATTTGTTATGTACCATCGCAGCAAGACTGTTAGCATAACTATATATTAACATTAGAGTTCTACTACTATATGTATGCTGGAAAGTATGTACAGTATAATACCCAATTCTCTGGTAAAATATAAAAGACAATGTTATACTGAGTTAATAGATACCCAATTTGTAATGCTTTCTAATTGCACACGCCCCTGGAATAGCGACAAAGTACGGTACATATAAATCTCCATAGGTGACACTTTAAAAACCTCTACAAGTCACCAGTCTAGAGTAACACAGGAGGTCTGGTGCTAGAATTATTGATCTCACTCTGGTGTTTGCAGCAAAACCTCACATGTGTGGTGCGATCACCATTTACATATGTGTGCGGGACCTGCATACTGTATGCATTACCATTTGCATGTGAACATGGGAGGACTTGGGCCCTTTAACTTTTTTTTTTTTTTATTTAAAACTTTTTTACACTGTCCCTTTTTTTTTATTTGTTTTATTGCTATTGCAAGGGTTGAATAATGTGATAGCAAGGGCTATTACAGAAACTATTTACTGAGGGATTTTGGGTTTATTAGAACCCAGATATCTACTTTGCCCTCAAAAGCATTGGTTTAATCAGATGCTTTACAAGCCTGTAATGGCTTGCAAACAACAAACCAAAACCAGACGTGGAGGTGTGTTTGGATGTACCTTCCTCCCCTCTCAGACTCGGTTCACCCAGGGGGGATCCAACTTCAGGCACAACTTCAGGGTGACTTCAGAGCAACTTCAGGGCGACTTTGGGTGACTTACAACATGACCTGAAGCGACCTCCATGCCAGGCGACTTTGCCTGAGCCAATCAGAGAAGGGAGGGAGGGGGTTGCCTGGGTTTTTCACTGAGTAAATTATTTTATTTGTCCTGTAAAGTCACTTCAATATAGATGGGGATTCGACTTGGAGGTGACTTCCATTGAATTCTATGGGCACAAGTTGGATAGAAGTCGCCTTCAAGTAGTACAGGAAGCTTTTTTGAAGTCGGGGCGACTTCAGTAGTGTACATTAAGACAGCGTTCATTCACTTTCAATGGGATTTTTTCTGTCAAGCGACATGGGACGACTTGGGTGACACAAGTCGCCTCCCAAGATGCTGTAGGATGAACCAGCTCTCAGTTAACAAGCACACCAAGCAGCAGTGGTTCCGGGTTCCTTGATCACATGGGAGAGCCTGGTAAAGGCAGCAGGCTGGGGCAGGAGGGGGAAGTGATCAGGCAGCTATAAATCCACTTGGTTCACTTTTACAAGAAGGCCCATCAACAGCTGAAAATGTTGGTGCCGGAATCATGGCTGCAGCTGCAAGGCAGTTCTTACCTTGCAAGTGCTTCTGTCTGAAACCCGCCTGTGGCAGCAATATATGTGAAGGAGCAACCCCGAAGGGTCCCTCTCTGGAGGTGAAAAGAGTCAGAGAAAGTGTAATTTGTGTGAATCTTTGCCCTAGGGGATTTGTATAGCATACCCAGCCAGTGTAGGAATCTATGGCCGAAACCAAACCTCCTCAGGATCTTCCAGAGATACTCCCACTCCACGGAGTCGAAAGCCTTTTCTGTATCCAAGGAGGCAATGACTCTAGTGCCCATGTTATTGTGGGGACAGTTTAAATTAATACATAAATGGTGTATATTAAGGTCTGTACCCTTCCTGGGCACAAACCCCATCTGATCAACGTGGGTGAGCTCTTCCATCACCTTAGCCAGGCGACGGGCTAGGATTTTCACCAACAATTTGGCAATAAATGTGAAGAAGAAATGGTGGTTGTCACTTCCTGATCTCACTGCTGCTTGCCTACCCTCGCTGCTTCCCAACAATGTTTACATGACGGGGATGTGGGGAGAGTAGAGTTGAGTGAACCCGGACTGTAAAGTTCGGGCCCATACCAAACTTTGGGGTGTCCGGGACCCGGACCCGAACCTGGACTTTTCAAAAAAAGTCCGGGTTCGGGTCTGGGGTTCTGGTATTTTATTACACGTGTTGAATAGCTGCCAAGGGCAGCCAATCAACAAGTGTTTCACTGGTTTTCCCTAGAAGCCATCACAGCCATGCCTACTAATGGCATGGCTGTGATTGGCCAGTGCACCATGTGACTCAGTCTCTATATGGGGCTGGAGTCCCCGTGCTGCATGTTATATGCTCTCAGGATAGTTTAGGGAGAGGATGCTGCTGGCTCTGTGAGTAACAGATTGCAGATATTATAGAACATCTCATCCTGCCTTACTGAACGATCTGATTGTGGACTAGGGAGAGATACTAGGACTGCTGCTTTGAGGGACAGATTGCAGACCTCATCCTGCTGCACAGAATGATCTGACTGGACTAGGTAGAGTCTGTTGCTTTAAGGGAAAGATTATTATTCTAAAATCATCTCCAAGTTGTACAGGGAAAGGTTCCAGCTGTTGCTATAAGGGAAAGATTATTGTTCTAAAATCATCTCCAAGTTCTATAGGCAAAGTGTATTCTAGCCGCATAGAAGCCATATTATTGTTATAAAATCATCTCCAAGTTCTATAGGGAAAGTGTATTCTAGCCGAATAGAGCCATATTATTGTTATAAAATCATCTCCAAGTTCTATAGGCAAAGTGTATTCTAGCCGCATAGAGCCATATTATTGTTGTAAAATCATCTCCAAGTTCTGTAGGCAAAGTGTATTCTAGCCGCATAGAGCCATATTATTGTTATAAAATCATCTCCAAGTTCTATAGGCAAAGTGTATTCTAGCCGCATAGAGCCATATTATTGTTATAAAATCATCTCCAAGTTCTATAGGCAAAGTGTATTCTAGCTGCATAGAGCCATATTATTGTTATAAAATCATCTCCAATACAAAAATTCTAAAAACGTCATTTGCGGCCAGCGGTGCATTTCTTGCACAAAAATAAAAAAAAACAGTGTTGGCTACCTCCTCCTCCTCCACCACCACTGTCACCGCCTCCTCAACCCCCAACTCCACATCCACCTCCATTTTTGATTTTTTTTATGTGATTTTAGCTTAAAAATGATTTTAAGTTATTTCCCTATCCCCATTTCTTTGTAGGGAACTTGTCCAACTCTTACCCCCATTTTCCTTCCTTTTGCAGACCTCCAGGACTTGCCAGGACTTTGTTACAGCCATTTTTGTGCCTAAAGGATTCGGGTCCCCATTGATTTCAATGGGGTTCTGGGTCCGGGTCAAAGTTCGGGTCAAGTCGGGACCTGCCAAACCCGGACTTCCAGAGGTTCGATCAACTCTAGGGGAGAGTGCACAGCCCCTCACCTGCTGCTCTCCACACATCCCTCCTCACCAGGGAAGCCTCCACGCTGAGCGAGCTTGTGGACCAGAGGGGAAAACTTTCCTTAGTGCCGCAAGATACATTAGTTAAGTAAGTGAGTGTTCCAGCTATGGGATCTAGGATACAACCTAGATGCATGGGATAACAGGATTTTGTTGAAATCCCTGGACAGTGCTGCGTATTCTGGGGGTGCGGGGGCAGTTGGAAGAATGCTTAAATAAGTTGCACTGTAGTGTGTGTGTATATATATACTGTATATTACAAATTGAATTAACTTTGTTTATTTACATTAACAGTGAGCATATTGTACTTATAAATGTACTAAACTGGTTATTATTGGTTTGTTTTAGACTTCTCGCTCTTTGTCTTCATTTAGTATTACTCAACCAGGAAATTGGTCTTAACTATGGATTTGTGGGAAAACATTGCATTAGAAACATGGAGAAAAACAAGTTAGCTTACTTAAATATATATAGATAACTTTACATGTGTAATGAGTATTTTGTATAGAATAAGCATTTATGTATTTTCATTTAATTATAATTTCAATGTAATTAGTATTTTTATTCAAAGCCTAACTTCAGGAAAATTAAAATCCTCCCTTGCAGTGTGTTTACCTCCACACTGCAAGGTCTAAATGCTTGTTTGGGTCTAATGGGCAAGGAAAGCAGATTTACTTACCCAATCTTACACTATCCCTGCAGACAACACCCCCTTAGGGCTAGTTTACACTTGCTTCACAACAGGGCTCCAGGCAGGCTTTGTTAAAGCTCTCTTAATGCCAGTCAAAGCTCATGTCATTAAATAAAATGGTTAGCTTACAGTCCTGTTTACACCTTGTGTTGGCTTTGCTTCAGCTTTGCTTCAAAAATGATACCCCGTGTAGCTTTAGTGGTGCTTCAAAGTGTCTTCAAAGCCTCCATAGAAGTCTATGACAAACCTTGTTTGAAGCTCACTTGAAGCACCTGTGGCTTTTGAGAGGCTTTAATTCAGCTTTAGCTTTGCTTTGTTTTGGAGAAATTGCAGGTATGAGATATCAACAAACACACAGGGCATCTGCCAAGTTTCAACAAAGCTTCAAAAGAGCATCACTGAAGCACCACCGAAACCTCATCAGAAAACCACCGAAGCCTCAACGAAACACCACTGAAGCCCCATCGAAGCACCACTGTAGCATCAAAAATATATCATTAAAGCTTATTGAAGCAGTAGGAGCTTTAATGTGCGTTGAAGCCGTAGCAAGTGTAAATGAGCCCTTATGCTTCGATGATGAACTGTTCCTCGGTATCCTCACGTCCTAGACAGGGTTAAGGGCCCTACAACAGTCCTGATGATGTCAGAGGGCATCCAACCACTGGAGCAAAGGGAAAAGAAGCAGTGGGGACCAGTCTTGAAGCACAGAGGAGCCTGTGGGATAATGGAAGTAAAACTGCTTTTCACAGTCTTTTAGATGTAAACAAGCTTCAAATCCTTTCGGTGCATGGGCAGCCCAACTGCTAGGGAAGGCTTTAAGTATCTGCAATTAATTCATGGACATTTAAGTATTGTATATCCTAAAGCCTATATCCATTTTCAATACTATTAAATCACAGAATTATTTAGATGAATCTGGTGTCAAGTATCTCTCTGTAGGGCCTTGTCTGGTGGTTGAGACCAATGATTTTTATTTGCCCCCAATCCCATGCAACAGTCATGTTGCCACCTCTTTGATGATATCACAATGGCTATACTCTAAAGTACTCAGATGAGACCCCTGTGATGGACACGTTCATCAGCAAATGGATAGAATCCATTTCACTAGGAAGGGACATAGGCACTATGTCATTAGAACCAATATGCATGATTATGGCTGCATAATAATTAAGGATGGCTGTGGATTCAATTGGATTGGCCCAGGCTGGTTATAAACTGTATAAAAGTGGTCAGACTTATCCAAGCATGTAAACCCTGAAGACGTCAGATATAGGCTGACGAAACGGCATTGGGTAGTGTTTGGGATACGTCATTTCCAGTCAGCTGGAGCACAGATGGAGCGCTAACCGGCGATTCCTATGCAATACATGCTGATCCTTGTCTTCTTTTGATGTAAGTGCAATACAAGCTTCTTTTTAAATAAATGATTGGAAATACTGCACCATGAGAGAATGCTTTCATCTCCCTCTTTATATGGCAACACTGGAGCTTTGAATATGCTATCTATATATATATACACTAAATTGATGACAACAGTGGTTTGGATTATTCCTGTGACCTCATGTATGACATCTTGGATTATCCTATATGCGCAATTTGACTCCCTGTAACAGGGATCAATTAAGTATTGTGCGTGCATTGTGTGTCTGCATGTGTGTGGAGAGGAACCTTATTTACATCCACCTACCCATAGACCAACATAGAGCCTCCAATCAGATCCACCTGAAACTGAAAAACTGACAGGCGGGCCTGATTAGAAAGCTGGTGTGAAAAGGCCCAAAGGGTCCCGCTCCTGAATCTGAGCATAGTGAATAAATCAGCACTACACTAGATCAGTGGTTCTCAACCTCAGTCCTCAAGTACCCCCAACAGGCCATGTTTGCAGGTTCTACTTTATCTTGCACAGGTTCTTTAAATCAGAGTCAATGACTTGGTGTTTTGGACAGCTATTTTATCTAAGAGAAATTCCCAAAACATGGTCTGTTGGGGGTACTTGAGGACTGAGGTTGAGAACCACTGGGATACGCAATGCAACCAAGAATTCATTAAACAAGATTTCCTTCAAAGAAGGAAAGAGGTGTATGGCGCTCACCTGATCATTAAACTCCTACTGCTTCTAAGACTGGGTGAATACAAATATGTGCTTAATCCTTTAAAACAAATATAAACCTCCACAGGCAAAGTAGTGATACAATGGTTACTTTGTAACCCACACAGGTGTTGTTAGAAACATAGAAACATAGAAAAGTGACGGCAGAAAAAGACTGAGTAGTCCATCGAGTCTGCCCTTTTTATTTATTTTTTTTTTTATTTTTTTTTTTGGACTTTTTTGGATTTTTTAGCTTCAATAAATAATCAAAAAAATATAAAATATAAAAAAACCAAAAATCAGTGCAAGTGTTTTTAGGTTATGCAGCCCACCTCAATCGCAAATGGTCGCAGCCACCTGGGATCAACACATGAAACAAAAATTTCCTTCAGAGAAGGAAAGAGGTGTATGGCGCTCACCTGACCCTTAGACTCTTACTACTTCTAAGAATGGGTTAATGAAAATATGTGCTTAATCCTTTAGAACAAATATAAACATCTACAGAGTAGTGATACAATGGTTACTTTGTAACCCACACAGATAATGTTACTTCTATATCCCAAAGTTCTGGTCTCAAAAGCAGAATCAAAGGAAACAAAGTATCCTTTTAAAGTTCCCTGTTGATTGTCTTCATCTGCTCACCACTCACAGATGAGGGAAGTTCCTTTCTTACTCTTCAGACTGATTTTACAGCTCTCACCGTCAATCCGCTCACCTCATGAAAAGTAATAAAAGTTCACATAGCGTAACATCGTTTAGCTAATGCCAGAGATTGCCAAAAAATGAATGCATTTACATTCACATTTGCTGGTGCCACTTGATCGGCACAGATCGTCTCAGCATGTGCGGATTACCAAATATGTGTCTCCACAGCGTGCACTCCACACCTACAGGAAATCAGAGCCATCTAGCTCTCAGGCTGGAAGTGACTTCAGACACGGGCGTTGCTTTAATGCATTTCGTGTTCTAATGTGAACACATCATCAGGAAGTGCGCCCTCTGTGTCATCATGGGTCATTTAAATAGATGAAAAAAACTCCAGGATTGGTTAATATTTTTTAAAGACCCAGTCTCATTAAAAAAATCAATCGACATAGAAACAAAGCAATATAGATATGGCTCTCACCTATCATCTTAGGTGATGAGCACTAACATTATAACATTTTAAAATGTTATTATTACACAATCTGAGATAAAAGAAAAATAAATAGAAAAACTTAAAAAACTTCTTTACACAAAAATTCTCAGTTCCATCTGATTGAAATAAAATTTCGATCACGATCCAAGCAGGAAATTTAAACTTATCAAAAAACTTCTTTTTTCTAACTCACCACACAAGTGGGGGACTAGAAGCTCCCCAATCTTTATGTGGGTGGATAAGCTCACTTTTTATAAATT
>BLSH010500277.1:977192-988074 GCA_018402905.1 Glandirana rugosa | reverse complement strand
AGCGAGAGCAATAATTCTAGCACTAGACCTCCTCTGTAACTCTAAACATGTAACCTGTAAAAAATTTTAAAGCGTCGCCTATGGAGATTTTTAAGTACCAAAGTTTGGCGCAATTCCACGAGTGTTCGCAATGTTAAAGCATGACATGTTGGGTATCAATTTACTCGGCGTAACATCCTCTTTTACAACATACAAAAAAATTGGGCTAACTTTACTGTTTTGTATTTTTTTAATTCACTAAACTGTTTCTTTTCCAAAAAAAACGCGTTTGAAAAATTCCTGCGCAAATATCGTGTGATATAAAAAGTTGCAATGATTGCCATTTTATTCCCTAGAGTCCCTGCTAAAAAAACATATATAATGTTTGGGGGTTCTGAGTATTTTTCTAGCAAAAAGATGATGATTTTTACATGTAGGAGAGGAGTGTCAGAAATGGCCCGGTAAGGAAGTGGTTAACGGCATACTGGGTATGGTATAAATGTATAAACTTTATTTGTTACAAAAAATGGCACATAATTGCCCCAATTAGACATAAGACATTTAAAATTTCATAAAAACATGTATATATATATTATATGTTTTACAACAACTACCCTTTGCAGGGTGAAAAGTACTGTGGTTCCCTGTGTACACCAACCACACAAGTTGTTGGTAGCCAGAGGGGCCCACTCTACTGTACTGCAAATTTGTAGGGATATCTGTCTCAAACGCAACTCAGTAATCACAGTATCTCAATATATTGAATTATAAAAAGGTCTAAGACAAGAAAATAACATAAAGTTAATTATGGTTACGCTGATATGGATCCCATCAAAAAGATTGCAGAAACATGTTCCTGCTTGCTCAACTAGTTTTGCGCTCTATATACTTAGCGCTTCATCTGGAGCTGGAAAAGTATTACTCTGATAAGAGACAAAAAACATATATATAAGACACAGATACACAATACAATCCACTAATCTATAATAGACTATAATATACTGTAACAAATATGCTCAGTGACAAACACTTACATCATATGATATGTATTGTAGGATTATGTTTGGAGACGTCTCCGACGGCGCGCACGCGTTCACAATGCTAGTTATCGTAGCCGCCGTCCTGTGAGTGCGTTTCGCGATAACGAACCACCTTGCCGCCGTCCCGCTGCGGCGTGGTTAAGCTACTTCCCCTGTGGCTTTTCAGGGGCTTTAATTCAGCTTTAGCTTCACTTTGTTTTGGAGACATTGCAGGTGTACGGTATCAACAAACACCCAGGGCATCGGCCAAACTTCAACAAAGCTTCAAAAGAGCATCATTGAAGCACCACCGAAGCCTCATTGAAGCACCACCGAAGCCTCATTGAAGCATCACCGAAGCCTCATTGAAGCACCACTGAAGCACCAC
Organism: Glandirana rugosa; assembly: GCA_018402905.1. Lineage (NCBI taxonomy): Eukaryota > Metazoa > Chordata > Amphibia > Anura > Ranidae > Glandirana > Glandirana rugosa. Next base: position 986,688 of record BLSH010500277.1, on the reverse strand, counting down.
CGAAGCCTCAAACACACATCATAAAAGCTTGTTGAAGCAGTAGGGGCTTTAATGTGCATTGAAGCCAAAGCAACTGTAGACAAGCCCTAATACATTGAACCTCAGGCAAACCTGTGGTTTAGAAAAATATTTAATGCATAGTAAGCATAAGGTTTATACTCATAATTGCATCATAGCAGCAAACACCTTCCAAGTACCACAGCAGCTCTGAAACCAATCCAGACTTTTTAGAGAGTTTTTCCTATCCCATAATGCAGTGCTTGGTGCCTGGGCAACCCAGATCACTGTTACACATGGGGAAGGGATGTGTGCCTAGGCCTTGGGATTGCCAAAAATGCTGTAGGATATGATGCATAATATAAAGCCATGCTTTTTGCAGGCCATGTACAGGATTTATTTTTCAGTTTTTCTGCTAAAAGGAAAAAAAAACCTTGTGTAGACTTTCATGCATTTATTATGTTCACAACTATACTTTTTATTGTTCTTGTATTTTTTTTATTTTTTAGCAAAGATGACATTAAATATTGCATAGGTGTTTTTGATACTTGCAACCAGAAGTAGGTCTAGTTTTTTCACGTTTACCAGATCAACCTTAACTGCTTTTCTGAAAAAAAGGCCTGCTGATTAAAGCGTTTAAAGTGGTTAAAGTAGGTTCCCTGCATATCTCCCAAACCTGCACGGTACAGTACTAGCATTGCCGACATCATTCGAACCTGCGCAGTGAGGAAACGGCCTCCGTGCCGTTTCTTCACTGTGATCGTGCCTACACTGGCGACTCCCCTGCGCATGCGCGGGAGTGACGTCACGCAACTCCGGTCAGTCACAGAGCCGGAGCCATGGCCCCAGGAGGAAAAGAGGCTGAAGATGGATGCTGCCTGCACAGGGGACAGTGCTGGACATCGCAGGCTTTGTTTGCGGGTAAGTGACACATAATGGGCTACTATGTGATGCATAGTAGCCCATTGTGCTTCTACTTTTCAGGGGAATATAAAAGAAGTAAACCCCATCAGGGTTTACTTCCTCTTTAATAGGTGAAAATCAGATTACAGACATGACTGAATGAGTCGCAAGTCACTTCTCACCCCCTTGACTTTCTCTGTACAAAGGCTTAGTTAGAAATCACATACCATGTGTTACTGATGCACCTTGTAATACATGTATAAAAGCTAGATTATGTTAGGTGGTTCATGCACCATGTCAGCTGATGGCTTAAAGCATAGGTGTGTGCAGCCTATTGCATTAGGGTGTGCACCCAAAGCTCACACACACACACATGACTTTTACTGCAGGGGAAGGAAGGGGGCGCTACATGACATATTTACTAGCCCCTCTCCCCACTTTCCATTTTGGGAGCACAACGGGGTATGGGGAAGCCAGACAATAGCGGGAATCAGCACCACACACAGTGATTAGGGTGAGCCCAGGCACACCTGGCACACCCCCTGTGCACGCCTATGGTTTAGAGCAGGGGTAGGCAACCTCGGCCCTCCAGCTGTGGTGAAACTACAAGTCCCATGAGACATTGCAAGACCCTGACAATCATAGGCATGGCTCCTAGTGGCAGAGGCATGATGGGATTTGTAGTTTCACCACAGCTGGAGTGCCGAGGTTGCCTACCCCTGGTTTAGAGCTTCATTATGATTTATGTTAAAAACCCAAGCACACCGCCGGGTGTGAAAGCACCCATTGCAACGGGTGGGAGGCATTTTTCAGGCCCTATTTCAAGCACTAAAGCGCCTGATAACTGCCTCAGTGTGAAAGGGGTCTAAAGCTGGGTATTCATGTTCCGTTTGAGAGAACTGGTGTGGATATTATTTGGTCTTTGTGAAGGTTATAGAGTCTGCAAGCCGTGGTGCCAATCACTGAATATTGATCACACCTGATGTACTGTCAGCCTATCTAATTTCTTGAGACCCTAACAAGCAAGAAAAGTACAAATACCCCCCCAAAAGACACCTTTTTGGAAAGTAGACATTCCAAGGTATTTGGTAAGAGGCATGGTGAATTTTTTGAAGTTGTAATTTTTTCCCACAATTCTTTGCAAAATGAAGATTTTTTTTTCTTTTTTTCTCCACAAAATTGTCATATGTTAACAAGTTATTTCTCACACCCAGCATATGCATACCACAAATTACACCCCAAAACACATTATACTACTCCTCCTCAGTATGGCGATACCACCTGTGTGAGACTTTTACACTGCCTGGCCACATACAGAGGCCCAACATGCAGGAAGCACCATCAAGCGTTCTAGGAGCATGAGTTACATATATAATTTCTTGACTACCTCCTGCACTTTTGAAAGTCCTGGAGCACCAGGACAATGGAAACGCCCAAAAAATTACCCCATTTTGGAAAGCAAACACCCCAATGTATATTCTAGGAGGCATTCTTTTGAACATGTCATTTTTTCCACAAGTTTTTGGAAAACTGTGGAAAGAAAATGAAAACGCTTTTTTTTTTTTTTACACAAAGTTGTCCATTCATACAATATTTCTAACACACAGCATGTACCTAGCAAAACTGACACCCCAAAATATATTCTGCTACTCCTTCCGAGTATGGAGATACCACATGTGTGACACTTTTACACAGCCTGACCACATACAGAGGCCCAACATGCAGGGAGGAACGTCATTTCAAATCTAATTTGAATACCTTTTACACTATTGAGAGGCAGTGTGCTGGCATGGATAGGCACTGTAGTGGCATGGATAGGCAGTGTAGTGGCATGGATGAGCAGTGTAGTGGCATGGATGGGCAGTGTAGTGGCATGGATGGGTTGTGTAGTGGCACGGATGAGCAGTGTAGTGGCATGGATGGGTACTGTAGTGGCATGGATGTGTCACGGATGAGAACTGATGTGGTATGGATGAGCATGAATGAGGCGCAAATGAGCCATGGATGGGGATGGATGAGCACGAATGGGGATGACTGAGCACGGATGGGGATGGATGAGCATGGATGGGGATGAATGAGCATGGATGGGGAGACTGAGCATGAATGAGGATGGATGAGCACAGATGGGGATGACTGAGCATGGTTGGGGATGGATGAGCACGGATGGGGATGGATGAGCATGGATGGGGATGGATGAGCATGGATGAGGATGACTGAGCATGGATGGGGATGGATGAGCACAGATGGGGATGGATGAGCACGGATGGGGATGATTGAGCATGGATGAGGATGACTGAGCACGGCTGGGTGGGTGAGCATGGATGGATGGCTGGCTGAGCATGGATGGATGAGCATGGATGGGGTGAGGATGGCTGGGTGAGGATGGCTGGATGGGTGAGCATGGATGGATGGATGGTTGGCTGAGCATGGATGGGGTGAGGATGGCTGGGTGGGTGAGCATGGATGGGGTGAGGATGGCTGGGTGGGTGAGCATGGATGGGGTGAGGATGGCTGGATGGGGTGAGGATGGCTGGTGGGGGTGGATGGATGGTGGGGGGTGCAGCCTGTCCCCCACTGTCACTTAGCAGCGCTGTGGGCATTGCACAACGCCCACAGTCCTGCACACGTCCTCTCTCCCCACTCTCACACTGCACCGAAAAGTGTGGAGAGGAGAGAGAGAAGCTGATGGAAGCGCCGGCATGTTTACATGTGATCGCTCCATCATTTGACGGAGCGATCACGTGGTGAAAGGCAGCTCACAGCGGCCATTCACTGCGATTCGGGAAGCGCGATTCTGGGAGGACGTCAATAGACGCTCTCCCACAATTAATCAACCGCCCTGTAGCCGTCATTTGGCTATGGGCCGCTTGTTAAGTGGATAAAACATATAAAAAATACATTTAACCCCTTGATGCTGACATAACACATACAGTATATGCATAGGTGGGCGCAGCCCATTGCATTAGGGTGTGCACCCCAAAACACAAAACACACGCACACCTTTCTCTGCAGTCTCAGCTGCAATGAACAGTGAATGAATGGGAAGTGCTCTTTGCTAAGCGGCTTCCTGTTCATTTACAAACTGAAGCATAGTAAACAGATTACTATGATTCAGTTATGATTGAACACAGTAAGTGAGTGTGTTCATTTAGAAAAAGAAGGGGCCAGTAAATTACATATTGATTTGCCCCTTCCCCCATTCCCCATCCAGAAAATTACCCCGCAACATCCAGGGGGAGAGGAGAGGAAAGGAGAACACACAAGGGGAAGCCCAGGCAGTAGGGGGAATCAGCACCGCACAGAGAGATTAGGGTGTGCCCAGGCACACCTGGCACACCCCCTGCACATACCTATGAGTATATGTGGCCCCACTGCATTGGGCATTTTTTTCCATGGTGCCGCATTTATGTGTATCTCCATTTGTGCTGGGAGTGCTCCACAGGGGGTCTCACCAAGAGCCCCGGGCCCCGTACTAACGATCAGGAACCAGGCCACCTGACCTCTGACTGGCTACCACAGTGATCAGTCACTGTGAAGCCCGCCCCTGTGTTTCTCTCAAGGTTTGATCTAGGTCAGTTCCAGGGTTAGTGTTTGGGTCAAGTAAGGGTCAAAAGTCAAGGTCAGAGTGAAAGGTCAGTATATTTTGGGCAGGATTTATTTTTTTTATTTAGAATCAGTGTCAGTAAGTGTGTCAGCGTCAGTGTGTTTTACGTAGGACAAAAAAAGCAAAGTGTACACTATTGTTTGCGGTCTGTACTACAGGTACAAACAACAAATAACATACACATATGTGGTATTGCTGCGATCATCACAAGAAGCAGGGGTTGTTCTTTGGTAATAGGTTATGGTAGTAACAAGAAATATGCAGCTAATTTAAAAAAAAGGGGGGTTTTTTTGTTTTTTTTTACTATTTTGGGCCAGCTTTCCTTTGATAATAAAAAATATCAGGAGATATCCATAACCATTTACTCCCAAATGAAAGCCCAATGTGTCCTGAAAAAAGCAAGGTATTATTGACCTTGATGTACAAAGTAGTTGTGATGATATGTACGGTTTTACTAACATATGTCAAAGTTGCAAAATTGTGCTTAGCCAATAGGATTTGTTTTATCCTTAGACGTGAATGGGTTAATAAAATGTGAGTCACATCAGAGATGATTTCATGTAAACACTGCTATTATAATTGGAAACAAATGCACACTGAAAAAAACTATATTTTTTAACCTCTTCTTTTAATTCTAACTTCCCTGCTGTGACACATACAGTATATGCAATGGTGGGGTGGGTGGGTCTTACAGCCCAGATGCTGCATTTATATGTCCATGGGGGTCTGAGCTTCTGGGCTTGGCACCTGCTCAATGTGTGCTCCAAATGCATTGACTGAGCTGTCACCAACAGCTCTAGCTCTCTGTGATTAGAAGCCAGCTGGACAGGCAACTGATGTGAGAGCCAATCTTAGTGATCACATGATCTCGATGCTGCCTCTGCTTCCCAGCATTAACACCCACTTAAAGGGTCACCAAGAGACTGTAGGAAGGGGTTAAGAAATTAAATAAATCCAAATAAAATGTATGGAAACACTAACCATGAACTTATTTGCGTCCTTTTGGTCTATTAATTTCATCATTCAAGGTCATTTATTATACACTATATTATCAAAAGTATTGGGACACCTGCCTTTACACGCATATGAACTTTAATGGCAGCCCAGTCTTAGTCCGTAGGGTTCCATATCGAGTTGGCCCACCCTTTGCAGCTAGAACAGCTTCAGCTCTTCTGGGAAGGCTGTCTACAAGGCTCAGGAGTGTATCTATGGGAATGTTTGACCATTCTTCCAGAAACGCATTTGTGAGGTCAGACACTGTTGTTGCATGAGAAGGCCTGGCTCTCAGTCTCCACTCTAATTCATCCCAAAGGTGTTCTATCAGGTTGAGGTCAGGACTCCAAATCATTTGGTGGAGGGGGGATTATGGTGTGGGGCTATTTTTCAGGGGTTGGGCTTGGCCCACTTAATTCCAGTGAAGGGAACTCTTAAGGTGTCAGCATACCAAGACATTTTGGACAACTTCATGCTCCCAACTGTGTGGAAACAGTTTGGGGGTGGCCCCTTCCTGTTTTAACATGACTATGCACCAGTGCACAAAGCAAGGTCCATAATGGTATGGGTGAGCGAGTTTGGGGTGGAGGAACTTGACCGACCTGCACAGAGTCCTGACCTCAACCTGATAGAACACCTTGGGGATGAATTAGAGAGGATACTGCTAGCCAGGCCTTCTTGTCCAACATCAGTGCCTGACCTCACAAATGTGCTTCTGGAAGAATGGTCAAACATTCCCATAGACACTACTAAACCTTTCCAGAAGAGTTGAAGCTGTTATAGCTGCAAAGGGTCGGCCAACTCCATATTGAACCCTACAGACTTAAGCCCCGTACACACGATCCGAAAATCAGACGACAGATCGTCCGTTTTTTTTTTGCATGCTAATCTCAGATCGAATCGGAAGAATGTACTAAAGTCACAAAAATTCTCGTACGACAGAATAAAAAATCTGAAGTGATGTCATGTGTTGTAGTGTATTTGTATTGTATTGTCGGACGACAACTGTACTGACTAAACGAAAATCGTACGATCGGGCACCATGCGATCAAAATTTTCATGCTTGTCCGATCGAATATTATCTGATAAACTGTCGTGATCGGCTCTCGTAAGCTGTGTACTAACGATCCGATTATCGTATGATCGCATCGTATGCGGTATTTTTCGTCCGATTTTCAGATCGTGTGTACGGGCCATAAGACTGGGATGCCATTAAAGTTCATGTGCGTGTAAAGGCAGCAGTGTTGCCAACCGTCAGTATTTTTACTGGTAGCCAGTAAAAAACAAGCGCTTTTCTCCTGCCAGTAAATGTCAGTGACAGGAAAAGGTAGCCAGCATAAAATATTGCTGTGACGCAGTTCCGGTCCAGAGCCAGCCGAGACCATCCGAGTGTCTGCTACAGTGTGTTCAAACAGTAGCGGTGGGGGGGGGGGGGTCTGGAGGAGGCAGTGCCTGAGTGTGTCATGTGATGTCATGATGCAAGCAAACCAAGCGGAGCAGCCGGAGCCTCGTGTGGGAGTCTGCAGGATGGAAGTAAGCCAATCCAAGAGCCAGACCGTCAGTGCTGTTTGGACTGGAATGGACTGAAGGGACCACCTGGCATGGAGAGAGACTGTCACTGTGACTCAGGAGGGGACGTGTCATGTTGGTGAGGTGTCATCATCATCTGTGCTGCTACACTCTGTCATGTGTGTGTGCCGCCCATTCTAATTTCTTGCCCTCCTGAGTCCTGTCCCTGAGCTACTTACCTACTATATCAAAATAATATAAAAAATATGTTTTTTGCCTTATTATCTACTTTAAATCACTTTGCAAATTGCATCTTGTACTTGTTTGTAGCCTAAATACTGAAAATTGCACCTAAAACTGTAATTCTGTAACTTTTGGAAATACCAGTAAAAACTTGGCTGTGGCAGTAAATTTTGGGTGTTGTGACAGTCTGGTAGGTCGGCAACATTGAAAGGCAAGCGTCCCAATACTTTTGGTAATATAGTGTATCTATTTAATAAGTGGAAGAAAATACATGTTGGTCATGTCATAGCTGTCCTGGGTCCTATCCATACTTTCTCTGTTATCTGAAGGAGAGTAATTATGACCTCAAGTTCTTATCTTTGGATTACCAAATGCTTATAATCTGTGCTGAAAAGATAATAAAGTGCTCCGAATTTCCACTGTCTACAACCCTCAATATTAACAATTTGGTATACCCAACATGTACCTGTGTTTTGAAGAGTTTCTTGTGTGGTGAAAACTCAAACTGTAAAACCCAACTTTGCACCTAGCCCTCACCACTAGTCCCCTCATATGCTAAAAGTTTTCAGTGTAGAAACACAGGGGAGAAAAGTGTTAAAGCATTTCTTGATTGGTTAAATACTAATCATTTTTTCTACTAATACAGTTTGTGTAAGTGTACATATAAGGCCACTGTAGGTTGTAGCATTCCAGACAGTTAGCCACAATACAGCTTAACCACTTGCTTACTGGGCACTTAAACCCCCCTCCTGCCCACACCAATTTTCGGCTTTCGGCGCTGTCACATTTTGAATGACAATTGCGCGGTCGTGCGACCTTGTACCCAAACAAAATTTATATCATTTTTTTTCCCACAAATAGAGCTTTCTTTTGGTGGTATTTGATCACCTCTGCGTCATTTCTGATCGCCACTATAAACAAACAAAAAGCGACGATTTTGAAAAAAGAACAATATTTTTTACTTTTTGTTATAATACAAATTTAAAAAATAATAATAATAAAAAAAAAATATTCATCGGGTTAGGCCAATTTATATTCTTCTACATATTTTTGGTAAAAAAAAATTGCAATCGGCGTATATTGATTGGTTTGCACAAAAGTTATCGCGTCTACAAACTATGGGTATTGATTTATGGCGTTTTTATTATTTATTTATTTTTTACTAGTAATGGCGGCGATCTGCCATTTTTATCGAGACTGTGGTGGACATGTCGGACATTTTTGACACTTTTTTGGGATCAATGACATTTATACAGTGATCAGAAATTTAAATAGCCACTGATTACTGTATAAATGTTATTGGCAGTGAAGGGGTTAACCTGCAGGGGGCAGTGTGTTCCCTGTATGTGTTCTAACTGTGTGGGGGTGGGGCTGGCCAGGACATAACAGATCTCACTGATCCCAGTGACAGGGATCAGTAGATCTGTCATTCCCCCAGTCACAGAATGGAGAACCGGCCTGTTTACATCACATATTGTAGCGTAGCATACTGCAGCTCTGACAGGTGATCGCGGGTCTCGAGCGGACATCGAGTCCACCGGATCCGCAGGCACGCCCACGTGCGCGCCTGTGAGTGTGTGCCAGGAGCGCGCACAAGGGCAGGACGTCCACCCGGAAATTCAGATCCGTGCTGGAACTGTACTTCGGCAATAGCGCGGATCTGAAGGGGTTAAGAACACAGACGCCTTCTATAGCTCAAAAACGTCAACGTGTGTATGAGGCCATAGAATAACATAGTGTGGCCTTCTTAACCGCCTCAGGACCGCCCACCGTCAAATGACGGCGGAGCGGTCCTGCTCTCCCAGCGGGTGGACGTCATATGACGTCCTCCCTTTAAGCCGGGATTGCGCGCGATCGGGCGCGCGCATCCCGGCTCTGTCGGTGTCGGTGTGTCCCCAGGACACGCCGCTACACCGACAGGGGTGAACAGCCATTGGTTATGGCTGTTCACCACGTGATCGGCTGTGACGAAGTCACAGCTGATCACAAACGGCACGCCCGCCGTTCGCACGGCGCATGCGCGTGATCGGGAGCGCGCTGCGCGTGCGTGTCGGTGGCGGCGTGTTCCTGGGGAACACTGCCTGTCACCGACACTAGTATCAGCCGCCGGCCGGCGGCTGATACCTTGTGATCGGGTGGGATCTACTTCACAGCCGATCACATACAGTGTAAACAGAGCGGTAACTCACTGTTACCAGCTCTTCTCTCCTCACACAGAGTCCAGTGTGAGGAGAGAAGAGCTGGGAT
>BLSH010500277.1:955456-969858 GCA_018402905.1 Glandirana rugosa | reverse complement strand
AAATCAATGTCCATAGTTTGTAGACGCTATAACTTTTGCGCAACCCAATCAATAAACGCCGATTGCGATTTTTTTAACCAAAAATATGTAGAAGAATAAATATCGGCCAAAACTGATGAATACATTTGTTTTTTATTTTTTATTTTTGGATATATATTATAGCAAAAAGTAAAAAAATATTGTTTTTTTTCAAAATTGTTGCTCTTTTTTTGTTTATAGCGGCGATCAGAAATGACGCAGAGGCGATCAAATACCACCAAAAGAAAGCTCTATTTGTGGGAAAAAAAGGACGCCAATTTTGTTTGGGTACAACGTCGCACGACCGCGCAATTGTCATTCAAAGAGCGACAGCGCTGAAAACTGAAAATTGGTCCGGGCAGGAGGGGGGTTTAAGTGCCCAGTAAGGAAGTGGTTAAAGGAGACACATGGGTGAATGAGCACATAGAATATTGAATATATACATTTTAGGAACTTATTTTGGACACATGTTTTCTGATTTCTAATTCTGATTTGTATTTATCGCATTTTATTTTAGTCACTTTTGAAATAATTGCAAGCACTGTTTTTTAGCAAAATGCATTGTTTAACAGAGGAGCTAGGGACAGTGTAGGAATATATGAAAAGTACTAAAGGGCCCCAACTCTATTTAACTGACTGACCAATATTTTTAAATTATACTTTTAGGCAGAATAAAGAGAAAATATATACTTAGCCACTATACATCCCCTTTGTTTGGATCAGCCTATGGGTCAGGGTAGATAGAGTTAAAGGTTAGGATTGTGGCGTATCCCTTTTTTATTGCTTGCTTTTGCATCAAAAAACATATCTGAAAGCTGTCTGGTAGCAGGTTCTTATCACCAAAAAACATATATACAGTTGCAAGAAAAAGTATGTGAACCCTTTGGAATGATATGGATTTCTGCACAAATTGGTCATAAAATGTGATCTGATCTTCATCTAAGTCACAACAATAGACAATCACAGTCTGCTTAAACTAATAACACACAAAGAATTAAATGTTACCATGTTTTTATTGAACACACCATGTAAATATTCACAGCGCAGGTGGAAAAAGTATGTGAACCCTTGGATTTAATAACTGGTTGAACCTCCTTTGGCAGCAATAACTTCAACCAAACGTTTCCTGTAGCTGCAGATCAGACGTGCACAACGGTCAGGAGTAATTCTTGAACATCCCTCTTTACAGAACTGTTTCAGTTCAGCAATATTCTTGGGATGTCTGGTGTGAATTGCTTTCTTGAGGTCATGCCACAGCATCTCAATCGGGTTGAGGTCAGGACTCTGACTGGTCCACTCCAGAAGGCGTATTTTCTTCTGTTTAAGCCATTCTGTTGTTGATTTACTTCTATGCTTTGGGTCGTTGTCCTGTTGCAACACCCATCTTCTGTTGAGCTTCAGCTGCTGGACAGATGGCCTTAAGTTCTCCTGCAAAATGTCTTGATAAACTTGGGAATTCATTTTTCCTTCGATGATAGCAATCCGTCCAGACCCTGACGCAGCAAAGCAGCCACAAACCATGATGCCCCCACCACCATACTTCACAGTTGGGATGAGGTTTTGATGTTGGTGTGCTGTGCCTCTTTTTCTCCACACATAGTGTTGTGTGTTTCTTCCAAACAACTCAACTTTGGTTTCATCTGTCCACACAATATTTTGCCAGTACTGCTGTGGAACATCCAGGTGCTCTTGTGCAAACTGTAAACGTGCAGCAATTTTTTTTTGGACAGCAGTGGCTTCCTCTGTGGTATCCTCCCATGAAATTCATTCTTGTTTAGTGTTTTACGTATTGTAGATTCACTAACAGGGATGTTAGCATATGCCAGAGACTTTTGTAAGTCTTTAGCTGACACTCTAAGATTCTTCTTCACCTCATTGAGCAGTCTGCGCTGTGCTCTTGCAGTCATCTTTACAGGACGGCCACTCTTAGGGAGAGTAGCAGCAGTGCTGAACTTTCTCCATCTATAGACAATTTGTCTTACCGTGGACTGATGAACAGCAAGGCTTTTGGAGATACTTTTATAACCCTTTCCGTCTTTATGCAAGTCAACAATTCTTAATCATAGGTCTTCTGAGAGCTCTTTTGTGCGAGGCATCATTCACATCAGGCAATGCTCCTTGTGAAAAGCAAACCCAGAACTGGTGTGTGTTTTTTATAGGGCAGGGCAGCTGTAACCAACACCTGTAATCTCATCTCATTGATTGGACTCCAGTTGGCTGACACCTCACTCCAATTAGCTCTTGGAGATGTCATTAGTCTAGGGGTTCACATACTTTTTCCACCTGCACTGTGAATGTTTACATGGTGTGTTCAATAAAAACATGGTAACATTTAATTCTTTGTGTGTTATTAGCTTGTGCAGAAATCCATATCATTCCAAATGGTTCACATACTTTTTCTTGCAACTGTATATCTAAAATCATATGTATGGATTTTAAGGTAATTTTTAGTATACCCCTAAAATCTGATGTATGGTTGTTAATGTCATTTTTAGTATATCCCTAAAAGCTAATGCATGATTATTATGGTAATTTTTAGTATACCCCTAAAATCTGATGTATGGTTTTTAATGTAGTTTTTAGTATACCCCTAAAAGCTAATGTATGATTATTATGGTAATTTTTAGTACACCCCTAAAATCTGATGTATGGTTGTTAATGTAATTTTTAGTATACCCTTAAAAACTAATGCATGATTATTATGGTAATTTTTAGTATACCCCTAAAATCTGATGTATGGTTGTTAATGTAATTTTTAGTATACCCCTAAAAGTTAATGCATGATTATTATGGTAATTTTTAGTATACCCCTAAAAGCTGATGTATGATTAGTAAGGTAACCTTTAGTATACACATAAAAGCTGATGTATGGTTGTTAAGGCAACTTTTAGTCCTCTATTACATCAAGAGAAACACCATTTTTACGTGTTTATCAATTCAAAATTTCTTTTGTGCTTCTAAAATTTTTCATGGAGCTGTGACTAACATTTCTTCTCAGACACAATGGAAATGTAGGTACACTACTGTAAAACTCAATATATTAGAAGATATATTAATCAAAATAATAAATTTCCTTTTAACCACTTCAGCCCCGGAAGGATTTCCCAGGTTAGGACCAGAGCACTTTTTGTGATTCGGCACTGCATCACTTTAACTGACGATTGTGCGGTCATGTGACATTGTACCCAAACGAAATTTGCATCCTTTTTTTCACACAAATGTGCTTTCTTTTGGTGGTATTTAATCACCTCTGCGTCATTTCTGATCGCCGCTATAAACAAAAGAAGAGCGACAATTTCTCAAAAAAAACAATATTACTTTTTGCTATAATACATATCCAAAAAAATATAAAAAAACAATTTTTTTCATCAGTTCTGCCCGATTTATATTCTTCCTCATATTTTTAGTAAAAAAAAATTGCAATTAGTGTTTATTCATTGGTTTGCGCAAAAGTTGCCGCGTTTACAAATGATGAGAATTAATTTATGGGGTTTTTATTATTTTTTTTACTAGTAATGGCGTCGATCTGCGATTTTTATCAGGATTGCGATATTGCAGCGGACATGTCGGACCATTTTGACACTTTTTTGGGACCAGTGGCATTTATACAGCAATTATTGCTATGAAAATGCACTAATTACTGTGTAAATGCCATTGGCAGTAAAGGGGTTAACCTGCAGGGGGCGATCTAAGGGATTAACTGTGTTCCCTGTGTGTGTTCTAACTGTATGGGGGCTGGGCTGGCTGGGGGAGGAGAGTGATTGCGGCTTCACAGGGAGCCTGCAATCACATCCCTTCCCCCTCTGTCAGAACGGAGATCCGTGTTTATATACACAGATCCCCATTCTGCCACTCCGGGGGGACAATCGCGGGTAGCCGCCCTACCCGTTCCCTGGCCCCCTGGAACACAGTGCGCGATCTCACAGCCGCCGTCACTTGACGCCGATTTGCGATATCGAACCAAGTTGCCGCCGTCAAGCCATGGCAGGAGGTCGGCAACTGGTTAAAATACATGCGTTCTTGTAATGTATTTATGCACAAGACAATTTTCATATATAACTTGTTACCTCTGCCTCCTCTTTTACATGCCCAGGCCAGTGCAAACTACACTCTACATTGCATTGTGTAGATCCATGTTTTTCAACCTTTTTTCAGTATAGTCACCCTTAAAAGGAGTTTTTTTGTTGAGTCATCCCAGTCTAGGACTTGGAAGACAAATTTGCTGCACTTTATCAGACGTGCAGGGTTGCCATTAATTCTTAATGGTACCCACATACATTGTCAAACATGGTGTATTTTAGCATGCACAAAATCAGTGCGGCGTAATTTTGAAAGAATGATTGGGAACTTCTTTCCCTGTATTTCTGTGGTTACACGTAGCACGCCACTGCACAGATGTGAACCAAGGACTCATTCACGCATGAGGTTGGGGGATGGTAGAAGCACGTTGTTTATCCACCTTTTTTACCCCCCCTCCTAACTGCTCCACCTTTAGCTGCAGAGGCACCAGCCAGGGTTATACACATACTGTGGCAGCAGCAGGAAGTACACCCCCAGGTAAACGGGACCACCCAACCACTGTGTGCATTGCATGTGGTTGTGGCAATATGGTGCTGCATTTAGGTAGTTAAAACAGGTCATGAGGAGGTGATATATCGGCTCTCTACTGCCTGATAAATGCCTCTGAAAAGCAATTTGATCATAGATTGTTTTCAATCTTAGACACTATTGTGAACAAACCCTAAAAAAGCAATTCTGATTATAGGGAATTAGGGGTCAAGATTAGAAGTAATGTACGTACACCCTCACACATACACGCATATAAACATACATATACACATACATACATACAGTACATATAGTTCATACACATACATACATAAAGCACATACACACAAACACATACATACAGTACATACACTACCATACATAAACACATAAAGTACATACACACATTTATACACTTACACACATATACATACATTTAGCCATTTTAAAAATTGCAGTAATGCACCTTCACCCACATAGATGCACTTCACACTACTGCCATGTGGGGGGAGGCAGAGAGCATAGGACTCAGGAAGACTCCTCCCCCTTCTCTGCTCAGCACTGCCCTTATCATACTCCTGCTGTGCCAATGTACTGCTCAGAGAAGGAGCAGGAGCTGGAACAGCCTTTCTTAAGCAGGATGCCACAGCACCCCTGATGACCTCAGAAAGCACCCCAGGGTGCTATGGCCCCCGGTAGAGAAAGGTTAGTGTGGAGACCAGCATATTCAAAGATCAGGACAAAGAACAACAAGGAAGGCATTACTCACAGTTTTGCTAAATATAACTCATCAAGAGTTCTAGGACATTAAAGGTGTTCTCATCTACACTGTGAAACACGGGCCTTTTTGTGAATATATTATCTATTATATATTCTATTGATGTAAATTTTAGTCATAATTGACTTTGACAACACAGACAATGCACCTACAAAACATATTAGTAGCCTGCCAAATGGTGTTAATGATGGCTTCTAAATATAGAGCTTGTTGTTAGTGATAATATGCAAATGAAAGGTCTTTATGCATGGCGTTACATTATGCCAACATTCAAAGCCATCCTTTTATATGTTACTATTTATTAGTAAATGTAGGTTTTCTATCATTTATTCCACCTGTTATTTACTTAAATGTGTACATGTGAATTTTTTTTTTTTAAGAATATCCAAGCAAAACTGCTTTTCCCAGCCATTTAGAATGTAAAAGAAGAACATATTTGTAACCTTTTCCCCTTTGTTTATGTCGCTTGTATTTCTTGGCAGAGCAATCACTCTACTTCAACAGGCAAATTAGCAAGGTCTTATCTACATACAAATATTGTTGTTATGTGTGAGCAACCTCCCCAATGTGCTATAGAAGGATTGACAGCAGGCTTATGTAAGCATTCACAGCCATCTGAGCCTGCTGTTTATGGTTGAGAACAGCCAGTTCTGCAGTATCACTCTGTGCCTAGGCATTGCTCTCTGTTCTAAACATTCTGGCCTTAGGTGTATGCTTCTCTGGATCTGTCACCAACCATTGTAATCAATCACTGCATAATAAAGCCACACACTGTTGTTTAACGCACTAAAATCAACTTTGTTGTTCAAGCGCAATAGAGAAAACTTCACCCAGCTCCATCTTCTAAGTCTGGCATACATTATACAATTTTCCTTTAGATTTACCAAAACCATATAATATGAGGTCAAACTTAATATCTTTCAATTTGATTGCAGTCAGGCAGGCCCTTGCATTACACGGTTAAAGTGGTTGTCAACCTGTGACAGCCACTTTAATCTACAGGTAAACCTATAATAAGGCTTACCTGTAGGTGCCCTGCATATCTCCCAAACTTGCACAGTTCCGGAGATGTGCAGTGTAAGGGATGTGCCAACGTCATTTCAGCACATGACCAGTGAAGCAATGGTATCCGTGCCATTTCTTCACAGAGCCGGCCCCGGAAGGAAGAGGAGCAGAAGATGGATGCTGCCTGCACAGGGGACAGCGCTGGACGTCGCAGACTTCGTTTGCAGGTAAGTGGCACATAATGGGCTCCTATGCAATGCCTAGTAGCCCATTATGCTTCTACTTTCCAGGGGAATGTAGAGGAAGTAAAACCTATTTAAAGACAGAAAACAATAAATTAACCACTTACCGACCGTCAACCCCAGGTTGACGGCGACAAGATGACTCTGCTAGGCAAACCGCCGTCATACAACGGCGGCTGTCAGATCGAGCACTGTGAGCGCGTCGCCGGAGGCGCACTTGCGCGCTCACTGTGTTCCGGGGGGGCCAGGGAGCGGGTGCAGCGGACTCGATCACCGCCGGCTACCCGCGATGCCCCCCCCCGGAGTGAAAGAACGGAGGTCCGTGTATGTAAACACGGATCTCCGTTCTGTGAGAGGGGAAGGACTATGATCACAGCCTTCCTCTATATGGAAGCTGTGATCACTCCCCTCCTCCTGCCAGTCAAACACTAAGACAGTTAGAACACGCCCAGGGAACACAGTTAACCCTTAGAGCGCCCCCTGCAGGTTAACCCCTTCACTGCCAATGGCATTTACACAGTAATCTGTGCATTTTTATAGCACTGATCGCTGTATAAATGCCAATGGTCCCAAAAAAGTGTCAAAATGGTCCGACATGTCCGCTGCAATATTGCAGTACCGCTAAAAATCGCTGATCACCGCCATTACTAGTAAAAAAAAATAAAAAATAAAAACCCCAGAAATTAATTCTCATCGCCCGTAAATGCGGCAACTGTTGCGCAAACCAATCAATAAACGCAGATTGCAATTTTTTTTATCACAAATATGAGGAAGAATATAAATCGGCCAAAGCCGTTGAAAAAAAATGTTTTTTTATATTTTTTTTTGGATTTGAATTTTAGCAAAAAGTAAGAAATTTGTTTTTTTTTGCAAAATGGTCGCTCTTCTTTTGTTCATAGCGGCGATCAGAAATGACGCAGCGGTGATCAAATACCACCAAAAGAAAGCTCTATTTGTGGGAAAAAAAGGACGCAAATTTTGTTTGGGTACAACGTTGCACGACCGCGCAATTGTCAGTTAAAGTGACGCAGTGCTGAATCGCAAAAAGTGCTTTGGTCCTAAAGTGTGCAATCCTTCCGGGGCTGAAGTTGTTAAGATACTTTTTTTATTTGCACTAAACTATAAATTGATAGCAATCTACAAATACCTCAATGGGGATCCCAATAAAGGCAAAAAAAACGATTCAGTCCCAGGAATTGTATGAGGAGGGGCCACACAATGAGACTGGAGGAGAAGCGGTTTACCCTTAAAGTGGTTGTCAACTCTGGACAACCACTTTAACCTACAGGTAAACCTATAATAAGGCTTACCTGTAGGTCCCGGGAATATCTCCTAAACTTGCACAGTTTAGGAGATATTCCCTGTATCTGCATGTGCATGTGAAGAATCGGCTCCTGGGGTGGCCCAGGGTGGCGTTTCTTCAGTAAATCTGCTGTAAACGGTGGCTCCCGTGCGCATGCGCGGAAGTGACTTCAGCACGGCTCCGGCCAATCACAGCGCTAGAGCTGGCACTGTGATTGGCCGGAGCCGCGGACCCGGAAGAAGCATGTCACTGGTCACAGCGATGTGCCGAGACCGCTGCAACAGCTTTGTTCCTAGGTAAGTATTTCATAATGAGCTAGTATGCTATGCATACTAGCTTATTATGCCTTTGTTTTGCAGGTTGTTTTTTTTTGTCTTTTTTAATGAGCGTTGACAACCACTTTAAACTGCGCAGGGGGTTCTTCACTGTCAGGGCAATAAAGATGTGGAATTCTCTCCCACAATTGGTGGTGGCCGCGGGGAGTATGGATATTTTTAAGACTCTTGGATGTATATCTTAAAAAACACAACTTACAGGGATATGGAAAGTATTATTGACACTGACACACGTACACCTACACAGGTTGAACTGGATGGACTATTGTCTTTTTTCAGCCTTACCTACTATGTAACTATGTAAAAAATTTTCATGACAAGCTTACGGGGTATGTCCCCTTCTTCAAAGTCCAAGCAGTACTATTTCACTAAGTTTTCGCAGAATGTTAACCACTTCAGCTCCGGAAGGTTTTACCTTGACCTTCACCAGGCCATTTTTGCGATACGGCACTGCGTCGCTCTAACTGACAATTCCACAATCGTGCGACAGTGTACCCAAATAAAATTCATGTCCTGTTTCCCCCAAATAGAGCTAGCTATCTTTTGGTGGTTTTTATTTTTTGCGCTATAAACAAAAAAAGCGACAATTTTGAATAAAAAAAACAATATTTTTTACTTTCTGCTATAAAACATTCCCAATAAAAAAATGTAAAACAGCAAATGTCTTCATCAATTTAGGCCAATATGTATTCTGCTACATATTTTTGGTAAAAAAAATCCCAATAAGCGTATATTGATTGGTTTACACAAAAGTTATAGCGTCTACAAACTATGGGATATTTTTATGGCATTTTTAAATTTTTTATTTTTTATACTAGTAATGGTGGCGATCAGCGATTTTTAGCAGAACTGCGACATTGCGGTGGACAAATCGGACACCTAACTGACACTTTTGACACTTGTGTGAGGAACAGTGACATTATTACAGTGATCACTGCTAAAAATGTGCACTGTTACTGTACTAATGACACTGTCAGGGAAGGGGTTAACATCAGGGGCGATTAAAGGGATAAATGTGGTCCTAGCTGGTGCTTGCTAACTGTGTGGGGGATGGACTGACTGGATGAAGACAGAGATCAATGTTCCTGCTTAGGTGGCCAGCAGACATCGGGTACACTGGACTCCCTGATTGGCATCCCCTGTGTCCAATAAGCGTGCCTCCAGTGCATGATTTCACGCAATAGAGCCGACTGACCACAGTAAATATGTGGTAGGCGGTAGGCAAGTGGTTTAAAAAAAAGACCTCTGAGGAAAAAATAAAGCATAAAACACAAACAAGGTAAATAAATCTAAAGGTGATTGAATAAGAAAATTGTATAATGTCTGGCAACCTTGAGTTCCACAGTTGCGCTAAAGCGCGGTTAGATTTTTGTACAAATGTCATTAGAAAAATTGTTCAGCAGAATATTTTTTATTTGAAAAAGTTTTTATTGGTATTTCACATATACAGAGAAAAACATAAACAGTGGGTGAGGGAAGGCCTCCCCCTAAGCATACTTAATACATATTTTAAAGACGAACAACTGGAATTCAGTCTAAGGACAAAACAGCATCAGTAACAGGGAGAGTGCCCCGACCGGCTCTCTTCCCAGCACCCCTATTGGGAACAAACTGTGCCAGGTTAAGGACCAAGACCCCCCAGGGTACACGACCCCTCCGCTCTCATAATAGGAAACAACTTCACTGCAGCAGCATATTTTTTGTTGCCATCATTGAGTCAAATAGATTCACTCAAAAACCCTTGTAATTTGGTCCAGACCTGAATTTTTGAATGGAATCCAAGACATATTAAAGTGGTTGTAAAGTCAGAGTAATATTACTGCCAGCCCCTTTGCTATACTAAGGTATACTACACAGTGTAAATGTTTGTTTTAAATGATGCAGATAAATACCTTATTTCAGATGGTCTCTGTGTGGTCACATGACCTCCCACCCCTCTCTTCCCCTGATCTAAGGTCTACAACAAGAGGGGCTGAGATCCCCCTCTGTCATCAGCCGGAAGGTCATGTGACCAATGTCCTGTCCGCTCAGCCCCTCCCAGTGTAGTCATTAGATCAAGGGAGGAGGGCGGCAGGAGCCCACGTGATCACACAGAGGCGATCTGAAAGAAGGTATTTAGTAGCATAATTTTAAACAAACATTTACACTGGCAGTAATCCTACTCTGACATTACTGCCAGCTACTAATAGCAGCGGTAGAGGAGAGGAGCGGCGGGGAGGAGATCGCTCACACACAGGAGCTGGCAGGCAGGGAGGGAGGGGGAGAGAGGAGAGACTGCGGGATAATGGAACCACATAAACTGACTACAGTATCATGGATTAGCAGCCATGATTACTGTGATCAGTTTTCATGGGGGACACCAGAACAGGCAAGATCAACCAGGTTTTTACAGCTTAGAAAGGGACAGATTATATTTCACGAACAAAAACCACATTCAGAGTTAGAATTTTACAGAGTTACATAGTAAGTCAGGTTGAAAAAAGACACAAGTCCATCCAGTTCAACCAAAAAAAAGAACTGAAAAATTATATATAACCATACAATCCCATATACAATCCTTTACCCACAGTTGATCCAGAGGAAGGCAAAAAAACCCCAGCAAAGCATGATCCAATTTGCTATAGCGGGGGAAAAAATCCTTCCTGATCCCCCAAGAGGCAATCGGATTCACTCTGGATCAACTTTACCTAAAAATGTTAGTAGTCAGTTATATTATTTACATTAAGGAAAGAATCCAGGCCTTTTTTAAAGCAATCTACCGTGATGGCCAAACCCACCTCTGGAGGGAATCTATTCCACATTTTCACAGCTCTAACTGTGAAGAAACCTTTCCGTATTTGGAGATGAAATCTTTTTTCCTAGACGTATAGAGTGCCCCCTTGTCCTTTGTGATGACCTTAAAGTAAATAACTCAACACCAAGTTCACTATATGGACCACTTATGTATTTGTATATGTTGATCATATCCCCCCTTAATCTCTTCTTCTCAAGAGAGAATAAATTCAGTTCCTCTAATCTTTCCTCATAGCTGAGAATTTTGTTCATTCAAGAAACATTTTGCATCCTGATTCTCCAGATATTCTCAGCACCACAAAGAGGTAGATTGCATTAAAAGCAAGTGTTCCAACAAGGCACTTCCTATTAGACTGACACATCTCTGTAGCAATCTAATATTAGCATCCCATGATGTCACATCCTGGGGAGGAACTGTGACATCATGGGGCGGGGCCTCCGGGTGATGTCAGCGGGTGGCCCGGCCCCATGGCAATATAAGGCACAGCACACAGCGGAGAGAAGAAGAAAGAAGAGCCGGAGAAGGGAGAAGAAGCCGGAGCTGATTTAATAAAAGATTTTAAAAACCTGTGTAGTGTGTTTTTTACGTTACACTTTTTTTTCAGGTGAATGGGTAGGGGTACAATGTACCCCATACTCATTCAGATAGTGTGGGGGGCCGGGATCTGGGGGCCCCCTTGTTAAAGGGGGCTTGCAGATTCTGGTAAGTCCCCACCCACAGACCCCAACAACCACTGGCAAGGGTTGTCTGGAAGAGGCCCTTGTCCTCATCAACATGGGGACAAGGTGCTTTGGGGTGGGGGGGTGCAGAGCCCCCCTGCCCCAAAGCACACATACCCATGTTAAGGGCACGTGGTCTGGTATGGTCCAGGAGGGGGGGAGCTCGCTCTTCCCCACCCCCTTTCCTGGCCTGCAAGGCTGCGTGCTTGGATAAGGGTCTGGTATGGATTTTGGGGGGGACCCTATGCCGTATTTTGACATGGGGGGTCCCCTTAAAATCGGTACCAGACCAAAGGGCCTGGTATGCTCCTGGAGGGGTACCCCATGCCATTTTTTTTTTAAATTTGGCGTGGAGTTCCCCTTCAAGATCTCCAGAGCATAAGTTGCATGCCAAAGTTGGATCAGTGAAGACACTGATCCGACTTCAGTGCCTTTCAGTGGGCTAAAGTAGGATCAAAGTCGGACAAAAGTAGTACAGGAACCTTTTTCAAAGTCGGTCCGAGTTTGAAAAACACAAGTCGGACCAGTTAAGACGGCTCTCATAGGGAATCATTGTTTTTGTGACGTAATGCGACTTGTGCTCCTAATGTCGGTCCGAGAATCGGAATAGTGTGAAAATTTGGTGCAGCTTCACACAGAAACCAATCAGCTTCAAGGTTTTATTGTTAAAGCTTGATTGAACAAGCTGAGGTTAGAAGCTGATTGGCTAGCATGCACAGCTGCACCGGTTTTTGCACTCTCCAGCTTTAGTAAATCAACCCCATAGCATCTTCCTTGCTTCAGGCAGTTTTGAAAAACATAATGTTGCCTCATTTTTAATGTAGCAAATACCACCAAAAGCAGACATTAAACATAATTGTAGATACAAAGTGTTGGGTAAAAAAAATTGGTCCTTTTACGAAACTTAGCAGAGAAAAAAACTACATAGAATGCATCATACATTTTATCTTATATGCAACAAACAGGATACAATGTTAGCTAACAGTGTATAATGCCCCAAACATTAAAAAAAAAGAAAATGTACTTATGTATGTTTGGTTAATCACATACTAGTTAGTAATTGTAGCTTGTAACTTTCTTTGTAGGTTGCTGCTATATACCTGGTGCTCCAGCCACTTCCCCTCGGTTCCTATTTCAAATTGTCCCTGCCAAGTACAGAAAGAGATGCATGGTCAGTTTTGGTCCCTGAAATTCCTACTAGGATATACAGAATGCTGTGCTGATATACAGCGTGCCTGTATCTCCCATAAACATGTCCTGCTGGTAGGGTATACTGGATTGCCATGCATTCCTTTGCACCTATAATACTCATAACCACCACATCCCTTCTAAGCCCTATTTTGTTGATTGACGGGCTCTCAGGCAGGGAGCTTACTGTGTGTAACCCGCTCGCTCACTAATCATATATGCCCACCAGTGGGGAGTCAGGAAGCAGCTGGGAGCTGGAGTGAGTTTGTGTGAGATGGAGGAAAGCTGCTACCAGGACCGAAAGTGAGAAGCCAGCTATCATAAAATTGGAGATGGTAGAGGACTTCAGGCAAAATGTTGCAATATTTGAGGTGGAGGAAAGAAGCTAGCAGGAGAGAGAAGCCAGTAGCAGGAGATTAGAAATGGGAGAGCGCTGCAGGCTGCCAACATACTGATATGGGACAACAATACACATAGATGGGGAATTTACTTCCTCGGTTTATGTGACACCAGCTAGCCCACTCCCTGATCAGGCACCCCCCACTATTAGGCATCCACTCTTTTATATGTAACCTTTTGTTTCCTTACTTTCAAACCGCCTAGTAATTGCATGTATTTTTTACTCACAATTTCGTTTCTCTCACTGCTGGACTTTTCCATTTTAGGTGAGGGCATGTGACGCCCATCCATAGTCTCCTGGCATCTCTTCCTGAAAGAAGTGCATGGTGGGTAACCATCATGCACTCCTTGATCTCGGTCCGCCTTAAATCGCATCATTTCCTGTCTGGAAATAACACGATTTTACAGTACAGGGAAGCCCACTGACTCCTGGAAAATGATGAGTCACATCTCCCAGGAGGCTAGGTGAAGCAGGAAGTGAGGAGAAGAGCCTCGGACCTAAAAGGGGCAGATTACAGAGACCACCTAGCAACAAGCAACTTAGGGAGTGTATAATTTTTTTTTCCTTCAAAGATAAGTCTATATAGGCAAAGAACTCGAATGATGTAAAAAAATTTCTGGGTGGAACTCCACTTTAACTGCTTCCCGACCGCGCGCCGTCTTTTCACGGCGGCAGTCAGGGAGCCCTGCGCGAATTGCCGTAAATAAGCGGCGATTCGCATTTGGCCACCAGGGGGCGCGCGCGCGTGCCCCCGCCGCACTCCTGGGGAGTGTGCCCGCGGCTCGGGCGCTTTTCTGCCGCGCGCCAGCCCTTCGTCAATTTCACCTCAAGGTGGGTCTTTAAAAAAATGTAGTAAGCTCAAGAAACGGATATATCTGAATAGAAACTTCCTTTTTTTTTAATATGTGAGGGATTCAACGAACAACGATCCACCAGAGACATTAGACGGGGAAAATCCAGGCTCCGAGAAGAGGAGTGAAGGACGAAGTGGATCGGAGGACCCTCTACACTGAGTAGTAAAAGGTCCTCAGTCACCCGAAGGGACATGACATTTTAGCACAATAAAGGTCTG
>BLSH010500277.1:939095-950976 GCA_018402905.1 Glandirana rugosa | reverse complement strand
GGTTTCTCCCCGGTTTTAGGTAAAGTGTTCTATTCTATTTCCAGATGTATGAAGAAAAGATTTAATGTGTGAAGAACATCTGTTATGGTGCAGAACACATGTGTGTGAATAGCAGATGTGCAATGACTGACGGTTTCAATTAAAGTGATACACACATTTTAAAAAGAAGTGTGAATAAAAGATGTGCAATGATTGACGGTTTGATTTAAAGTGACACACAGACTTGAAATACTTGTGCAGAAGAGATGTGCACTGATTTCCGGTTTGATTTAAAGTGATACACACATTTTGCAGAACAGTGATATGGGTACTCCCGGCTTATTTATACTTTTTGGACACAGTTTGAAGATGATTTTAGAACAGTTCTATGGCCTCTAATGTTAATTAATACTTTTCAGACCCATTTTGAAGATGATCTCAATTTTTGCATTTTTTATGTTTTTATTTTTTTTTAATATTTAAAGTTATTTTCCTGTCCCCTCTTTGTAGGTCACTTGTCCCACCCTTACCCACATTGCCTTCCTTTTGCAGACCTCTAGGACCTTCCAGGACTATTTTACAGCACTTTATGTACCTAAAAGTCCGGGTCTCCATTGATTTCAATGGGGTTCGGGGTCCGGGACAAAGTTCGGGTTCTGTCCGGACCCGAACCCGGACTTTGTCCCGAAGTTCTGCCGAACCAGCAGAACCCGGACTTCTAGAAGTTCGCTCAACTCTACCTACAAACCTTCATTCTGAACTCAAACCAGAAGACCCAGATCACTTCACTTGCACAGTTTGTGCACTGGGACTGGTTTTAATGCCCTTCAGGAAGAAATCCAAGCACTATATAACACATATGTTTAATACTTCCTCTGACCCCTACCTTTCATTTACTGCATGAGCACTTCTATCTTCCACTTCTATCTTCCAGTTCCCTGATCCACCATGCTTCTCAGGGCTGTTGATAAGCCAGTACAACCGGCCCTCTTGTTCAAAGCCCAGCATCCTCAGCTCAGCGGGGGTGGGGGGCCAGGCAGCCTCACGGCTTTCTAAATTACACCCCCCCCCTTCTACTAGCTTAGGGGGGTGTATTATTGCTATCTTCTGGGCCCTCCTCTCTTATGATGCACTGGTGGGAGTGGAAGGACTTTTTTCTCAGTTTCAGGCGTATGTGCAGTGCATTTCATCACCCCCTCCTCTGCTTAAAGTACCTGCCACCGGCCTGTCACTGCGACTGCCTGTTTCCTTCCCTGGCAGAGTGATCTTTCTCTGCTCAGCTCTTCACTCAGTAGTTGACCCGAGAGAGGCAGAGAGTGAGAGGCTGTGAGACAGGTGGAGGCAGGCAGCTGATAGGGTCCAGAAGCTGAGGAGGAAGCTGAAATCCATGGCTGCTGCAGCACAGGGTGCTTGGGGGTAGGTAATTATAAAGATATACTGCATTGCACTGTACATTCCTATAATGTCACCATCTACACAGGCAGCAGTCAGCAGAGATTCTCTCTGACAATGTGTGACACAACATGGTTGTTGGGTGCTGATTTTGTCAGTGCTGGTGGAGCCTCCCTGCAAGTTCTCTCTGCCAATGAGGATGCAGTGGGAGGGAACAACTCAGCCATCTGTGGCTGTCCGTGTGCCGCTCGCATTATGCAGAGAATGCAGAGTGTCAGCGAGGAGAAATAGGGGGGAGAAATCCCCCGGAGGAGATAACAGGTGACACTCTCCCCTCCTTCCCTCTCAGGAGAGCGTGTGTAATTCCAGCAGTGGCCTGATTAGAATGTGGGGCTCCCGCTACAAGTACAAATAAAAACCTGTTTTAATTGGGGGGTACAGCATAATTTTGGGGGGTCCGGGCCCTCTGTCGTCCCACCCTAGTGACGCTCCTGCCTATTGGTCACTGTGGCAGTGCCAGCCATGATAGAGTGCCTGCTGACTGCTGCCTGTGTGTTATCATAATGCTGATGATCTTAAAGTGGTTGTAAAGTCACTATGTGTCCTTAGTAGAATACCCTCTGTTATATCATGCTATATCATTCAGTGCCTTTGTTTTATAAAAATGATGCAGCGTAATACCTTATTTGCAGCACTGCTGTGCAGTCAGCTGATGTCCAGGGCTCTCCTGTCCCGCTCCGAGGACTACAGAGGAAGGGGCTAAGGTTCCCTCTGGCATCAGCCAGGAGGAGAGGAGGAGAGCCTCAGAGGTCACGTGACTGCTCAGCGGCGGTCTTCAATAAGGTACTGCACAGTTATTTTACATAGTATAACAGCAGCAGGGGAGGGGCGGGGAGAGACAGCTCACACACACAAGCTGACAGGCAGGGGAGGAGGGGAGAGGAGGACAGAGGAGAGACAGCAGATGACGGTGGCATGTAAACTGACCACGGTATCAGGGCTCAGCAGCCATGATAAACATGGTCAGTTTACAGGGGGGAGGGCAGAACCAGGCAGGATCAGCTAGGTTTTTTAGGTTATACAGGGGGCCAGATTACATAGCACAAGCACTGTTCTGAATTACATGCTTTTTTTAGGGTTATAAACACTTTAAGTTGCCTGTGATGCTGTTCCTTATCAAGGCTTTCATACGGAGTGGAATCCACTTGTTCAGCAGGAGATCTGTCCACTGAGCTCTGAGCAGATTATGACCTAGTATGTGTCTAGCTTATATAGAGTGGACATAGCCCACTCTGCTCTAAGGATGGTCCTGCTGTGGAGTTATCTCTTTGTGAAGAAGGGGCTGGGACTCTGTGCAATGCCAGGCAACGCAGGCCTCACAGTGGGAGAACAGGACAGAGGAACTGGAAAGCAGCGAGTCAATCCAAAGGAGCTAACTGTGAGCCTGAAACTGACTCTGAGTGGCAGGGGAGCAGAGTAAGTTATGCACTAACTATAAACTCTGCAGTACACTGTGCTATATACTCCTCAGTACACTGAGCTATATACTCTGTAATACACTGAACTATATACTCCTCAGTATACGGTGCTATATACTCCGCAGTACATTGTGCTATATACTCCTCAGTACCCTGTGCTATATACTCCGCAGTACACCATGCTATATACTCCACAGTACACTGTGCTATATACTCCACAGTACACTGTGCTTCACTAAGGTCTGTAGTTTGTAAAATGTCCACCACAGCCTTGGTCCGTGCCTATCCCTGCACTGACTGGTGTATACGTTTTTGATAGCGCTGCTCGACACTTTGAAAAAATTAAGTTGATTTTGTGTTGCAGTTTGGGCACTCAGGCTCAAAAAGGTTCGCCATCACTGCTATATGCAGTTTAGTGAGGTTGGCACCTACTGCCATGATACACGATAATGATGGACATACCCAGTAGTGTGCAATCTATGGCCTAGCACCTATCAAATGTCAACAAAGACCCAACCAAGACTTTACTACTTAAAACGCCAGATAGGCTCACACATTCTCAGTTTAAACTAGTAAAATGCACTTTCATGGCAACAGAGCAGACCATAACAAAGGCATGGAAATCAATCAACATAAGCTTCCAGGAGGTCAAATCCAGAGTATTCTGGATGGCGCTCAATGACAAGGTGGCCACTATACAGAATGATAGAATTGCCTTTTTTGAGAAAGTATGGTCCCTGTGGATTCATTATTATTTACTCCCAGATTTTGACAGCTGTATGCTAACACTTTTTCAGGTAGAACGTCTATGCTTCTGCATATTACAAGTGTATGTATATCTCATACTAATGTTGTGACTATATGCAATGATCATCTTCAATCTGTAATACACTTCCAATGTTTGTTCATCTGTGTAAGGAGTTTAAATGCATTCTTCTTAAAAATGGTGTATTCTTCTTGAAAATGACTTAACAGAAAAAAATGGTCCTTTAACATAAAATATGCACAAAAACAAAAGTAGATCAGTAATCTATAATGCATTGTGGAAATATGTGGTGAAATGTGATTTATTTTCATGTGCTTCTACTTTCGTATTTTGTTTTAAAAACAAGGCCATATACACATGCAGATACCTTGAAGTAAAAGGCTGTCTTCTAGACTAAGTATGTATTTATCAAAAAAACTTTCTGTATTTGCCTACACACTATAAAATGAAATAATATAATATACATGTAATATGATAGTTCATCTCCAATAAAAATGTATACCGCTTCTCCTCAAAAACTGAAATTAACATTTAAGCGTTTTGTGCAATAAACAAATTAAATACTATAGTAAACATATCCCCAATATACCACAATGTGCATAAAAGATAGTTACAACACCATTCACTTAAAGTGACACTAAACTCGGATTGAAAAAAAAAATAAAATCTATTCAAGTAGGTACAAGATTGTATTCTTAAATCAAAAAGTACCTTCTGTTGCTCTCAGTCTCCAAATTCCATTTTTTTCTGTAATTTGACTTCCTGTTAAAGAGTGACTACGTTCATTCTCCATACTCACATTGTATGTAGGAATGTAGCATGTAGCCATCCTCTCTTGCTTATTCAGGAGATGGACTAGGACTTTCTAGTGTGCATGGAGCAGTGCACAAGACGACAACTAATGTGCACTTCTTGTTCCAAACAGCAGGAAGTGAGGGAGAAAAGGAGAGGTTTGGGAGACCATGAAGGACATTGCAGGGAGACAGAAAAAATTTAATGGAAAATAGATTACAGGACCATTAAGTAGTGGATGCGTAGGGAATATTTTTAGAAAATACGGATATTTTTCAGTGTGTTTTAACAAATCTGTAGCACCAACTGCTTGCAAAGATATGTTGTACATAAACAGTGGAGAAACAAAACAAAGTAATAGTCCCAAAACACAAAGAGAAGAGAAAAAAATCTATTTTTCTGTGAAATATGTGCTTCTTCTGCTGTGCACTTGACTGTGAAAGTGCTCAATCCCCCTCAGTAAACACAGAATTACTCACTAGAACATAATGACCTTTGAATCAACAAAAGGTCTTCAAGTGTCTGTTATATGAGAACTCTGTCTGCTGATGCAACTCCTCCACTGCCTTTCCCTCTGTCGCTTTCACTCAGACAGATTGTAAGTGAAAAAGGCATGCCATAGTGTAGTATATCCATAAAGAACACTATATTAAGAATCTTTTACGCTCACTTTCGAAGGTGTATCATCCTCCACCAGTTTGTAAAAGATTGTTCTCTCATACTTGTGACAATGAGGCACTATGCCTCTCCAGTGTCCTGCTCTGCTCTGACAGAAAACTAGTAAGGTGGAATTCAATAAAACCCTAACAACACTTTTCTGCTGCTTTTGGCCCTTTAAATGGCCTGCGCCAGATTCAAAAATCCCTGCTGCCCATTTTGCAAGCTTTGCTAAAACAGGCAGCAAATTCAGGTAGTTGTTATTAGTGCCACTTTTATAAAATAGTGCTATAAATGCACCAAATTAAAAGTAATGACCTCCAGTTCAAAGATAATGAAACTGGAGGCAATTAAGATCAACCATAGATTGGGGTACTGAGACAGGCTGAGTGCCTGTCTGTGTATGCTGTGTAGCACAGTGACATGTTTGCCACCATTACCACACCCCCTCACCACCAGTCATTGGTCTTTAAGGAGGCTGTTAGCTTCACAGGGGCATCACTGGGGCTGAGATGTAGCAGACCAATGGAAGGGCTCTGTAAGTATAAAGTGGAGGAATGGGAGGGAACACTCTTTGGCCTTTTCCCCCACTTGAATGGGAGCTGTACACAACTGGGGACTGTGGACGTGCTATTAAAGCGGAACTAAATCCTCTTATCCTTTACAGACAAGGTTCCTGCCATCTTAGCTTCTGTTGGATCTGCATTTGTCACGTGATCAGTTATGACAATGGCCTTTTGATGACTTGGCAATTGAAAGTATAGCAACTGTGACAGTTATTATTCAAGGGTATTTTGAGGGGTATTTGAAAAGGATGCCTTTGATTGATATTCCCCAAGCACTAAGGGTTAGCTAAAGAGACTAAAGTTACAGAGCTAAAAAGACAGACCAGGAAACCTAGCTAGGCTTGCAGTTCTTTTTGTCTGATAAAACCTCATACTTATCTCATACGTATCCCTGCTGTGATGACTCCTTCCAGTTCCGTAAACAGGTTTTTTTCTTCACAGATAAATTAGCTAATTATATGAAAAGGAGACTAGAATATGATCTGCTGACTGGATAGGAGACTGCATAATATTAATATGAGATATTTCACATTTACCTGGCAATAAATATTAAAATATTTTATATATATATATATATATATGTGTGTGTGTGTGTGTGTGTGTGTGTGTGTGTGTGTGTGTATACAGTATCTCACAAAGGCGAGTACACCCCTCACACTTCAAATTTTTGTAAATATTTTATTATATATTTTCATGTGACAACGCTGAAGAAATGGCTCTTTGCTACAATGTAAGTAGTGAGTGTACAGCTTGTATAAAAGTGTAAATTTGCTGCCCCTTCAAAATAACTCAACACACAGCCATTAGTGTCTAAACTGCTGGCAACTAAAGTAAGTAAAAATGTCCAAATTGGGCCCAAAGTGTCTTTAGCAAGGCAGTCTGGAGACATGCTTGGCCAGTCCATTACCTTTATCATCAGCTTCTTTAGCAAGGCAGTGGTCGCCTTGGAGGTGTGTTTGGGGACTTTATGATGGAATACTGCCCTGCGGCCCTGTCTTTGAAGGGAGGAAATCATGATCTGCTTCAGTATGTAACAGTACATGTTGGCATTAATGGTTCTCTCAATGAACTGTAGCTCCCCAGTGCCGGCAGCACTCATGCAGCCATAGACTATGACACTCCCACCACCATGCTTGACTGTAGGTAAGACACACTTGTCTTTGTACTCCTCACCTGGTTGCCGCCACACACGCTTGACACCATGGGAACCAAATAAGGTTTGTTTGGTCTCATCAGACCACAGGACATGGTTCCAGTAATTCATGTCTGCTTGTCTTCAGCAAAATGTTTGCGGGCTTTCTTGTGCATCATCTTTAGAAGAGGCTTCCTTCTGGGACGACAGCCATGCAGACCAATTTGATGCAGTGTGCGGCGTATGGTCTGAGCACTGACAGGCTGACCCCCCCACCCCTTCAACCTCTGCAGCAATGCTGGCAGCACTCATACGTCTATTTCCCAAAGACAACCTCTGTATATGACACTGAGGACATGCACTCAACTTCTTTGGTTGGCCATGGCGAGGCCTGTTCTGAGTGGAACCTGTCATGTTAAACCGCTGTAAGGTCTCGGTCACCATGCTGCAGCTCAGTTTCAGGGTCTTGGCAATCT
Organism: Glandirana rugosa; assembly: GCA_018402905.1. Classification (NCBI taxonomy): domain Eukaryota; kingdom Metazoa; phylum Chordata; class Amphibia; order Anura; family Ranidae; genus Glandirana; species Glandirana rugosa. The sequence continues at coordinate 943,738 of BLSH010500277.1, read as the reverse complement.
TCTTATAGCCTAGGCCATCTTTATGTAGAGCAACAATTCTTTTTTTCAGATCCTCAGAGAGTTCTGTTATGAAACCACAGTAAACATTCTGTCATGAAACCACAGCAAACATTCATGTCTTATCTGTTGCCTACCTTTGCTGCATGTGTCCAGTTAAAGGCCGGGCCTCCCTCACCTGTGTGCTTTAGTAGGCCTTCCTCAGCTGATCTCCACCCCATGCCTTAATTGGGATCAGGATATAACACCTGGCAGTGCAAGCCTGCATTGTTGATCAACGTTTGTCTGTGTTTGGCTTTGTGTGTGGTTGTTCCTTCTGTTTGCTTATTCCGTGAACCGATCTTTGGCTTGTCTGACTATTCCTGCCTGCCTGATACCTCGATCTTTGGCTTGTTCTCTGTTTCTCCTGTCTGCTTGTAGCCCTGACCCTTGCTATTACCTTTAACTATTCTTTGCTGTTCCTGGGCTGCTGCTTCATCTCTTCCACCTGTAGCCAGCCGAGCATGAGTTAGGGGACCCCGGGGGCTGCGACCTGAATCAGAGTTGCAGCCAAATCCATCCTCACCACTAGAGGCACTGGTGAACACCCACTGGCTCTTAGACTCCGCGCCCTGGGCAAACCGATGCACTAGCTCCCTGTATTTCAGTGTCTGTGCTCCAGGGGGCCCTCTTCCCATATCAGCCGGAGCTCATTAGCAGCAGTCAGCCATAAGTCCACAACCTTTGTGGTGAGCTTCGCAACCCTTGGTCCAATTCACACTCCAGCGGTGCGCACCTGACCCCAGGAGTTGGGACAAGGTCTTTGCCATGAATAGCCATGTTGAACTTCCAGTGACCAGTATGAAAGAGTGAGAGCGATAACACCAAATTTAACACACCTGCTCCCCATTCAGACCTTGTAACATTAATGAGTCACATGGCACCAGGGAGGGAAAATGGCTAATTGGCCCAATTTTGGACATTTTCACTTAGGGGTGTACTCACTTTTGTTGTCAGTGGTTTTGATATTAATGGCTATGTGTTGAGTCATTTCGAGGGGACAGCAAATTTACACTGTTATATAAGCTGTACACTCGCTACTTTATATTGTAGCAAAGTGTCATTTCTTCAGTGTTGTCACATGTAAAGATATAATAAAATATTTACAAAAATGTGAGGGGTGTACTCACTTTTGCGAGATACTGTATAATCACAATAAATACACTTATTGAGCATAAAACATGTTCAAACCATGATACATAGAATTTTAAATATTAAATTGTAAATCTGGTTCCTCTTTAAGTTCTTCAATCATTAAAATGCCAAATAGCATCTGCTGTAATTTCTTTTTATTTAATGATTCTCAACGGCAGCTTTAAATTTAATTCATAAATATTAATTTGCTTATTACACTGCTTAATTTCAGTTCCCAGTTTGTTTTAGAACTTTCAAAGATTAAGTCTGTAAAATCCTAGGGAAAATATTACCTTTTGTACATATTTTTTATGCATTGCATTTTAATGCATTGCCTAAGGTCCCCCATATCTCTGGTACGTACTGCACACAGAAGTATTAACCCTTTTGTGAAACTTAGATGCCTAGACCAATTTTATTAGTGTCATTATGTATACGTTAACATGACAATAATTCTGACTAATTTTACTGTTTGACAGTGGGTCTGAGGACTAGGAACACACATTGTTGCACATTTCACATTCTCTGCAGCCAGGTTAACCACTTAACAACTGCCCTATAGTCAATTGACATTTACAGGACGGTTGCTTAATTCTGGGAGGGCGTACGGTGATGTTTTCCCAGGAATGAGCTTCCCGCGCACCCCCTGGGGCACGCACCCGGGCACTTAATGGATCACGGTAACCGGCGCTCCTGGTGGCCCTTTACCATGCGATCACTACATCAAATGACAGAGCAATCACATTTAAACAAGCCGGCAGATGTCCGGCTTGTCTCTCCCCTCTCCTCACCGATCGGTGCAGTGTGAGAGGAGAGGGGAGAGATGAGATGCAGCAGCGCTGTGGGCATGATCTGTAGTACCCACAGCGCTGCTATGTGCCAGTCTGTGCCACTCATCCATATCTATCCCCATCCATCCATGCACACCCACCCAGCCATGCTCAGTCAGCCATCCAACCGTCATCCCCATCCGTTTAGCCATCCATCCGTCATCCCCATCCATGCTCAGTCATCCCCATCTGTGCTCAGTCATCCCCATCTGTGCTCAGTCATCCCCATCCGTGCTCATCCATCCCCATCTGTGCTCACTCACCCCATCCATGCTCAGTCATCCCTATCCATACTCAGCCATCCCCATCAATGCTCAGCCATCTCCATCCATGCTCAGTTATCCCCATCTATGCTCAGCCATCTCCATCCATGCTCAGTTATCCCCTCCATGCTCAGTCATCCCCATCCATGCTCAGTCATCCCCATCTGTGCTCAGTCACCCCATCTGTGCTCTGCCATCCCCATCTGTGCTCTGCCATTCCATCCATGCTCAGTCATCGCCATCCATGCTCAGTTATCCCCATACATTCTAAGTTATCCCCATCCATGCTCAGCCATCCCCATCCATACTCAGCTATCCCCATCTGTGCTCACTCACCCCCATCCATTCCCCATCCAGTCTCCCCATCTGTGCTTTGCCATCCCATCCATGCCCAGTCATCCCCATCCATGCTCAGTTATCCCCATACATTCTAAGTTATCCCCATCCATGCTCAGCCATCCCCGTCCATACTCAGCTATCCCCATCTGTGCTCAGCCATCCCCATCCACGGCTCATTTATGCCTCATTCATGCTCATCCATGCCACATCAGTTCTCGTCAGTACCACTACAGTGCCCATCCGTGCCACTACAGTGCCTCACACTAGTGTAATAGGTAGTCAAATTAGATTGGAAATGTATGCCTCTAGAACACCTGACAGTGCTCTCTGCATGTTGGGCCTCTGTATGTGGCCAGGCTGTGGAAATGTCTCACACATGTGGTATCACCATACTCAGGAAGAGTGGGCGAATATATTTTGGGTGCAATTTTTGTAATGCATTAGAAATATTATATACATTGACAACTTTGTTTAAAAAAATGTGTACTCGTTTTCTTTCCACATTTTCCAAAAACTTGTGGAAAAAAATGACATGTTCAAAAGACTCATTATGCCTCATAGATTATATATTGGGGTGTTTACTTTCCAAAATGGGGTCATTTTTTGGGCATTTCCATTGTCCTGGTGCTCCAGGACCATCAAAAGTGCAAGAGGTAGTCAGGAAATGATATGTGTAATTTATGTCCCCAGAGCATCTGATGGTGTTCCTTGCATGTTGGGCCTCTGTATATGGCCAAGCTGTGTAAAAGTCTCACACATGTGTAATCACCATACTCAGGAGGAGTAGTAGAATGTATTTTGGGGTGAAATTTGTGGTATGCATATGCTGTGTGTGAGAAATAACCTGTTAATATGACAATTTTGTGGAAAAAAAATCTTCATTTTGCAAAGAATTGTGGGAAAAATGGCAACTTCAAAAAACTCACCATGCCTCGTATTAAATACTTTGGAATGTCTACTTTCCAAAAAGAGGTCATTTGAGGGGTATTTGTACTTTCCTGGCTTGTTAGGGTCTCAAGAAATGACATAGACCGTCAGTACATCAGGTGTGATCAATTTTCAATGATTGGCACCATAGCTTGTAGACTCTATAACCTTCACAAAGACCAAATAATATACACTTATTTGGGTTATTTTTACCAAAAATATGTAGCAGTATACATTTTGGTCAAAATGTATGAAGAAAAATTACTAATTTGCAAAACTGTTTTACAGAAACAAAGAAAAATGCATTTTTTTTTTACAAAAGTTTAGTTTTCTTTCATTTATAGCGCAAAAAATAAAAAATCCAGTGATGAATAAATACCACCAAAAGAAAGCTCTATTCGTGTGAAAAAAGGACACAAAATTCATGTGGGTGCAGTGTTGCATGACTGAGTAATTGGCATTCAAAATGTGAGAGCACTGAAAGCTGAAAATTGGTCTAGTTGTTAGGTGGCCAGTGGTCAAGTGGTTAATTAGTATTCACACAGCAAGTTGCATTTTTCATTTGTGCATATTATAAGTGTTATAGTTGTTTGCACCAGTTACAAATGTGCAGTGTTATGGCTCGTACACACGGGACGACGATCGTGTTCAACACGTCGTACTAACGACCGTTGCATGCAGAATCGTTCGTCTGTGGCGGCACTTTCAACAGTTGAACGTACGACGGTCGTTCGTGGGAGTTGTATGTGCAGACTAGAAAACTTGGTCGTGTCAAGCTAAGACGTACGTTGCCAGCAATCATGCTGCACAACTTGTGCTAGCAGCAGGGCACACATGCTCGGTATTGTGACGTGTAAACATTGACCACGTTTGTTGATATTGTGAATATTATACGTGTTTACTTTTTACGTTGAACGACACACTTATGATTAATTGGTGAACTGGTGACCGGTGGATTGTTGATCTGGTTAAAAGTCGAAAGTCACGAGAGTGTAAAACTTACGGTTAATGAGTCAGTACGTTGTGACGTGGGTGTACTTAAAACACAGGAAAAAAGTGTGCTTATCTCGAAAGAAAACCACCATAAATAAGTAGTGACCTAAAAAATAAAAAA
>BLSH010500277.1:907829-924449 GCA_018402905.1 Glandirana rugosa | reverse complement strand
TCTCCTGGAGCTCCCTTACCAAAGCCATATGACCAAATTGATCACGATTCAGCAACCAATTCTTGGTCCAGCAACTCCTCTCTCTCCTTCTCCTACGTTGGTTTCGGGTCCAAGCCAGAACTCCTAGGCCAACAGCAGCGAGATTTCTCTCTCGAGAAGGCAACATGGTTGACGAACGAGCGTCCAGAAACGAGCCAAAGAACGATCCAAAAAGAACGATCTGAAGAACGATCTGAAAGTCGCGAATCAACACACACCAAACTTCAACTAACACGAGATTAGATGAAGGAGCCCAAAGGGTGGCGCAATGATACCAGCACTTCCTCTTTATACGCGCGTTCGCGTCATCACGTTCGACCGGTCGTACGTTGTACACACGACCGTCGTGTGCATGTCAGTGGGCTACATACGACCGTCAACGTACGATTCAACACGGTCGTACGTGCGATCGTCGTCCCGTGTGTACGGGGCATTAGGGTCTCAAGAAATGACATAGACCGTCAGTACATCAGGTGTGATCAATTTTCAATGACTGGCACCATAGCTTGTAGACTCTATAACCTTCACAAAGACCAAATAATATACACTTATTTGGGTTATTTTTACCAAAAATATGTAGCAGTATACATTTTGGTCAAAATGTATGAAGAAAAATTACTAATTTGCAAAACTGTATTACAGAAACAAAGAAAAATTCATTTTTTTTTTTTACAAAAGTTTAGTTTTGTTTCATTTATAGCGCAAAAAATAAAAAATCCAGTGATGAATAAATACCACCAAAAGAAAGCTCTATTCGTGTGAAAAAAGGGGTTCCCTGCCCCATACCCATCGTAGTTTGGCTTATCACTAATCACTACAGTCAGCAAAAGATCTGGATTAGGTTTTCACTGACCAGATTCAGACCCCTCCTAAAGAAGAAAAAGTGTAAAAAAAAATAGCAAAAGAAAAATAGTGTGTATGTGTAAGTTTGTGTATGTTATATAAAAGATGCCCCAATGTGATATCATTTTAATCAGCATTCATTGTTGATTTTATTTCCCGGTAAATATACGGGGTGTGCAAACTATGTTAAAGAAATATTGGGAAAAATTACAGGAAAATGCTAGAAGCAAAGCAGCAGTACCAAATACAATAGGTACTGCAGTGCTATGCAATACACACACAAAAAAATATATTGGAACTGTCAATGAATGATCATTATTTTGTTGCCACCCCCCACAGCAACCCCAAACATCAGCACCGAATGCAGGATGCACCTCCTAGATATATCACTGGACCTGGGTACTCTTGTGGTTATAGAAACATGTGGTGAGAGACATATAAAGGCAGCAATTACAGATCGCCTTCTAAAAATACTAGCTGTCTGGTTGTAGTGTTGATTCTAAAGCTGCCCATAGATTATGTGATTTTCTTTCCTTCCACCATGGGTGGGAAGAAATAAAATCACTTGATTCCCCCATCAACACAGTCAGTGTTGATGGGGAAGCCTTCACAGCCGGCAGAACACAGTGATTACCGTTATTATTGCATGTAAAAGATCAAGTTGGTTGTACCCAATCAAAGGATTAATCAATAAAATATGATCGATAAAATCTCGGCCAGTCCCTGCTGAACCAGTGGAGATTTGATCCATCTGTTGCCAGCTTAAGACTTCTGATTTACAAAGGGTTCAAAAATGCAGGATAGTCACTGCTTCTAATCTGTATACTTTTTCATTAAGGGATATCAGTCTCTACCGTAAATTACTAATGAAAACCCGACTCAGGAAATCACACGTGTTCTTCATGCTATCAAATGGCTAACTTCCCCATATATAATTAGATAACACTAAATCTTCTGTGAATAGCACAGCTTTGACAAAGGTTGAATTTCATGGAGAATAAACGTGTGACAGCAATTACCTACTTTCTGTCTTAAATCATATAATCTACTAACTCTAAAAATAAATGAAAAACAAACACAAGGCCATGCCCTTGGCAACTCTGAAAATGTATTTAATTATTCTGTTTGACTAGTCCCAGTAATCAGAGAGAGGGCATGTACTCGTAATTTTAATTATTTTACTTCTAGTTAAACTTGGTCATTCTAAGAATATTATCTTTTATGTCAAACAAATTATTCATTTTAAGCCCATATATATTTTTTCCCCCAAAATACCTTATTCTGTTCTCGTGCCTATTATGATTCCTGTTTTTGCAAATATTATTAACACACAATATTTGATGCCTTTAGAAGCAACTGTCAAGCTCTCCCAATAGCTCTGACTCCACTCTTGACTTAACATCCATTTCAGTAATTGTTCTGAAATGTAGTAACCATTGCTCCCATTACCTCTGTAGAGGCAGGATAGAAAAGAACGCTGTCAGAGTTACTACAGCCATCAGACAAATACATTGTTGAGGTAGAGCTAACGATATACCCCATGGCACCCCCCACCCCTCCACCACCACCATTTGGCCACCTACTGCAATGTAGGGGTTCATTCCAGTTCATCTCACAATTTCTGACAGGCCGCATTTCTAATTAACTGTCCTGCTGGAAAATGTCCATTCTATGAGTGCTTGAAACAAATTGGTCCCGCTGTAAGAATACAATGACACTTGGCTGCTGATTCAACTTGTTTGTCACAAGGAGTCCTTGCTGCTTAGATGCCCAGACCAAATGTGTCCACGTTTGGTTAACCAATGAAAATCTCTATGATTAATTTTCACACCTAAATAATATTTTTTATATTTTTTTTATTTGCAACATTGTTTTAATAAAAACTCTGTTCTGCATAGGTATAGGCTAAAATTGTGAAAAATGTAAAAACATATTTTAAACAAATTATTACTAATTTAATAATGCAACTGCATCTCACAGTTGCACTAGGATAATCATTGTGAAAAAAGTAAAAACATAATATAAATAACTTAATACTAATTTAATATTGTGATTGCATCTCACAGTTGAACTATTAAAGTGGCTCTATAGGCAGGTTTTTACACCTATGCATTCTATGCATTAAGGTATGACCTGACTGATTCCTGATCATCCATTGGGATAAAAGCTGGCAACCACACCATGGGATCTATTTATAAAAAAATGATGAGAATTTCACAAGCATGAGTACAGCAGTCACAAATTATCCCCATAAATTGCTTAATATATTTATTTCCCTATGACTGTCGCCTCCATCTAAATGACCATAATATAGCATTCTCCTGATTTTTTTCAAGAAAATAATGCATTATGCATAGATGTAGCTGATGATCCTAAGAAACAAACAATAATTTGGGCAAGCTATAGAGGCTATCCATGATGACGGTGATAAATACCTGAGACATTTGCATAGCAATTTAAAAAAATAAACCCTAAACTGTTGGTTGCTGGATCTTATGGGGAGAACATTTATCAGCATTTCCTCAGGATGGAGTATGATGCTGGGAAATGTTAATATATATAGTGTGGCAGGGCATGGCCATGTCACTGTGTAAAATGGCAGTCTAGGCCAGTGTGGCAGATCCAACTGGGACAGAGGCTTTTGGAGAGGACTAGTGGCTAGCCTCTTACCCACTAATTATGGCCCATGGAATAGACCAGGGATTTTGTCTGCTTCTCCCGGTCAGAGCATGGAAAAGAGCTCAGTTCAGTCTCTGATCCCATGGAGAGAACAGATCATGCTCTAATGATGCACAACAACATGATGAATGCTGAAAGAGAGGCTTTGATGAATATTCTGAATAAAGACAATAAAGCTTCCCATCTGGAGTGGATGGAAAGGTGTAATATTAATCTTGTATGGTTTAATAGTCAGAAGGAATATGGTGGCCCTCCTGTGGCCCTCCTGCGGTAGGGTGGGAGAAGCTCCCCCACTTGGGACAGAAATATTTATCAACAATCTCCCTCAAGAAATCTATGAAGATAAATTAATTCCACTTTTTCAGACTGCTGGAACATTGTATGAGTTTTGTTTTATGATGACTTGTCAGTGGACAGATTGCACAAGTGAAAGCTGGGTAATGAGATTTGGATAGCCCTAGGTCTTCTTTCTTGGGAACTGGTGCTGAACTGTCTGGGTGGGTACTGATTTGAGGCACCTAGGCTTATCTCAGTGAATAGCTGTTAATTATCTTACTGTTCAATTAAGATCATTGTTAGCGGTTAATTGGATTGTTGTTTAAAGTTTGCATTGTCATGCTAATATCCCCAAGAGGTGAATGTCCTCCTGGGGCATATAAAGTATGTGTTTGAGTTTTAATAAAGAGTCATTCCTTTGGTTTCTATCCTAACATATTGTCTGTGTACAATGGTTGGGGTAAGGGGCTGGCATTATCTCTCGGTCTGCTGGAAGGTTTGGAGGGCAGGAGGCACTGTTTGGCGGAAGCACCCAGTCGGGGTGCCAGGCAGTCCGTCATAGCCAGGATTTGTAGAAAACAGGAATTACTATGAAACAGGTGTGTGCTTGGTTTATAGAAGTGTCAAAATTGAAGTTCAGGGCTCCACCCTCCTGCGAGTCAGTGTGTGCCTACAAAGGAGCAGAGAAAGGTGCATGTCTGCACCGTAATGTCTGGGACAGGACAGAGATAGGCCTGAGCCTGAAAGATGGAGAAGCAGGGAGCTGCAGCAAAAGGAAACAGACAAGCTGTCAAAGGTACAGCATCTGTGCAAAAGCACTGGGATGTGTGTTTGATGGTCAGGAGGACCAAGGTGTGAGGCCTGAGTGGCAGGATTGCCATAGAGAGTGAGCCATGAGGTTGAAGTATTTTTGTTGTGCTAGTTACAATGATGTTGGAAACCCCTGCATGGGCTACTGATGTCTTTGTTGAACTGTTATTTGTTGTTTTAAATAAAAACCCTGAAAAGAGTTGCTGAAGTGGACTGGACTCACTGTTATGCACTACCACTGAGTTAAACAAACCCCACGTTGTCCCAATATGTAGTGGGTAGGGAGTAGTTAAGCTCAGAATTTGTTGTCTTGGCTGTTTAATTGTCAATTTTGCACTTGAATAAAATAAATTATATTGTGCAAAGTACAGAAACCCAGCCAAGCAATTTTTAGTTTACTGTAGCCAAAACTTTTTTATGAATGCTAAATGGCTACTAAGGGTTACTACACTTTGTTTCTTCATCTATGTCCTATTTAATAAGCCTGTTGAGGTTTCAGAATTCAATTTGCTCTCCACGACAAAGGAATTAAATTATTAAGTTACTCAATAAGGCAAGTGCAAAGAACAATTATGCTGTGCAAAGCCAGTAAGCCATGGTACCAATCATATTTCAGACCACTGAGGCCTGATCAATGAAAGGTTACTACATTTTACATTGTTTTCTTATGTACAAAGATAAATGAAGGCAAACAGCACATTTTAACCGTAATTCAATAAGCATACGTCAATATGTTGCCGCAGCTCCACAATCCTGTCCATGCTCCCTTGAAAAAAGTCAGGTACAGCCAGCAAAAGTTCCACTTAACCCTGCTCATGTTGTAGAAAAAGATGGTCATACGCCAACTACATCACCTTTCTAAAGCTTTATTGAAAGCTGAATACGCACACAGCCAACAAAACAGTTCTGCTCATTGACTACATAAACAAAAAAAGACAAATGAAGGGAAACAACACTTTATAAAACTAATTTAACAAGCCTTTTTTAATCCAATTAAAGATTTTGTAGCAATAAGGGTCTAATCAGAGTTTTTGATATTCCTTATAGTGTTTTTAAGTGCTTTATAAATTTTGATTATGCATACAAAATGCAAAACCCAACAAACAAAAGCACAGAAATAACTGGGGTTTGAGGGTTCACATTGTTGTGTAGTATCAGAGCCATTATCATAGCTTACTAAAGCAGGTGTTGACATTCAACAAATGTAGCTTGAACCATGAACTGATGTTTGTAGCACATTTAGGAAGTGCTTTACAGGGTTTTACACCTGACAGGAACTAGCCATTTGTTTGAAAGAAGCAGAAAATGACTACCAGACACTGTTGAAAACTTCCCAAACACTTCCTAACACATATATAATGTTTTGAAAGCTGTTGAAATACATTCCCATTTATTGTCATTGCACGTGTTACATAGGCTTCAACACCTGCTGAATATTGTTAGCATGTTTCAAATCAAAGCCTAGTACTCGGAACCATAAAAACAGTTGCCTTGAATGCAAATGTGTACAAATAGTCACTTACATATCCTCTATAAGGTTAAAGTAGAAGTATGGCCAAATCTCTTTTGGACCTACTTTTCATGTTGGTCACAGGAGTGCACTTAGTTCTCACTCCTGTGACCTAGATTCAGCTGATGTCACAGAGCTGATCCAGGCTCTGAAGGGATCCCGACTATAGTATCAGGATCCGCCCAGATTCTGAGCCAGCAGCTGGCTCAGTCTCTTAGCATACCTCTCTAAGCCTGAGCCAGCTGCTCCCGCCCCTCCACAGTCCAGCGCTCCAGTGAGCACTGGAGGGGCAGGGCAGAGAGACTGACAATCACTGCTCTCTGTTTAGAGTAGACCAAGAACTGAGTGATCAGCTGCCATTGAACACTCAGTTTTCAGTGTAGAGCTGGTGGGGGACAGCTGCTGCAGTCGATCGATCTGCATCTACATAAATGAGTATGAATGTTTGTTATTTTTGACTCCTGCGCTTCTCTTTTAAGTAAAGTATTTTGGAGGCATTGCTTATCAACCACTTATCAATTGTTTGCTATTAATGCCATGTGAGCAGACTCTAGGGGCTCATTTCTATGAGTGGCCAGGGGCAATAAAAGCAGTTGGTTGAGCTGACATTTTACCACCCCTGACTGCCCACCTGAACAAAGACAGGAAGCTGCTCAGGACTGTACATATGCTTTAGGCAATCGGTAACCAACATATTGCTTCCAATAATTTTTCACTGGGACAACAAGAGCTACCATGTCAGAATGAGCCCTAAGAGGCCTACCTCCTCCCTCAGATAAAATTATTCCTACACTATGAAAGAGGGGTTGATCTAACTTTATTAGTTAATTAACAAAATCAGCAAGGCCTACAGATTCTGTTTGTCCGCTATCTGAAATTTTAGTCAATTAGACAATGTTTTGTGAAAGGCTCTTTGCCAAATGTAAAAACAGAACACAAGTTTTTCCATTTCTCTTACTATATTTACATTCTAGGCTTATTCACCTGTTGTATTTTAGCTATATTAACTAATGAACTACAACAGATTTCTTATATTTACAAATTGTTCACAAATTTCTACAGTACTCCAAAGACATGCTGGTAGGTGAATTGGATCCTGTCTAAATTGGCCCTAGTATGTGTGTGTATGAATGTGAGTTAGGGACATTAGATTGTAAGCTCCTTGAGGGCAGGGACTGATGCGAATGTGCACTGTATATGTAAAGCACTGCGTTAATTGATGGTGCTATATAAGTACCTGAAATAAATAAATGAATACATAAATAAAGAAAAGCTTGGATTGCGAGTAACTTGGTCTGTTTTACAAGATGAGCAAAAATTTTTTATAAACTTTAACTTGATAAACGAGAAAGGTCTTGCAATATGAGTAACGTCATGACTCATGTCACAACTGAGTATAAAAGAAAAGAGAGTTGCCTCTAAGAGGAGCAATATGTTTACATTTATTGAAGGTACAACATTTAGGCTCAGTTCACACTGCCATGACTTGGGATCCAACTTGTGAGACTCCAAGAACCGTGACACGTGAAATCCCATATAATCTTTTTATATGGACTATAGACTGAAGGACTTATAAATAAATGGTTGTGGAACGAATCATCTGAGTTTCCATTATTTCTTAAGGAGAAATTTTCTTTGCTATGCGAGTGCTTTGGATTACAAGCACGTTTCCGGAACGAATTATACTCGCAATCCAAGATTTTACTTTATTTTGTATCACCTGGAAATTGAATTTTAGGTATTTTATCCACTAGTATGGATTTTATCCACTAGTAAGTTCAATGAGTCTCTCAATGTCACCTAATCACAGGCTATCCACCAGAAAAAAATAGATTAGGGTTCTTTACCCCTCTAAACATCTCCAGCATCTAGAGTGGGAGAGCAAATATCAATGAGAAATGTTTATAACCCGATTTCTAAATATGTGTTAAGACAGAGACCTTATACTCTATGTGAAAAAAAAAATGTCCATTCACTGAGCTGGAGAGAAATTCCATATCTGTCACTCTAATCTGCAACAGAATACAGTATATCTCTGAAACAGGTCTTCATGTAGGTTCAAAATTTCAACACAACACTACTAATGAGTAGTGAAGAGGTAGCTTTATGGTACACCAAGTATGATATGACCGTCCCAGTCATCTTCTGTGGTTGGCCTAATATATCAAATTTATTATAGAGTTTCTATCTTCTCCAATACATTTAATAAACAATGAGGGGGATTTACTAAGACTAAAGCAGACAGAATCTGGAGCAGCTGTGCATAGTAACCGATCAGTTCTAGCTTTCACTTTCAAAGCTTAAAGCTGGCTATACATTGTATAATGTTATTGTACAATTTTCCTTTAGAGTTACCAAAACCATATAATATGAGGTCAAACCTGAGCACTTTCAAATTGTATATGATCAGGCAGGCCCTTGCACTACATAGTTGAAGTTCTAGCTAAAGGAAATTGAACAAGAAAATTGTATAATGTGTAGCCAGCTTTACCGAATAAGCTGAGGCTAGAAGCTGTTTGGTTATTGGCAAAGCTGCACCAGATTCTGGTTGCAGTTTTATAAGAAAAAAAATCCTCCCAATATTTTTTTTATTTGCAAAAGAAAATAAAAAAAACCTGAAATACGATTTATTGTAATTGTTTTCAATAGATACAAGAGGCCAGGTAGGACAACCAACTTAAAGTGGTTCCAAAGGCTGAAGGTTTTTTACCTTCATTCATTAAGGTAAAAAACCTTCCGGGTGCAGCATCCCCCCCAGCCCCACCTTATACTACGTGAGCTCCATCTCGACCCAGCAATATTCATGAGGGCAGCGGCTCTCCCGGGCCTCTCTCTCCTCATTGGCTCACAAAGCAGCAGGAGCCATTGGGGCCTGTTGCCTTCAATCACAACCAGTGAGCCAATAAGGAGAGAGAGCAAGGGAAAGGTTGAGCCACGCTCTGTGTACACTCACAGGAGTGCAGCTTAGGAGCGAGCCTGCTCGAGTGACCCCATAGCAAGTGGCTTTCTATTGGGGGAACTCGGCAAGGGGGAGGAGCCAGGACCCCCGGCATGGGACCCAAAAAGAAAAGGATTGGGGCTGCTTTGTGCAAAACCATTGCAAAGAGCAGGTAGATATAACATGGTTGTTATTTTAAATAAATGGATCAAGTCAGTGGAAAACATATCCAATTCCTCCCTGTTATCAGAAAGCAAAAAATCACTGATTTGGGTACAGGACTGAGCTGAAAATAACAGCATTAATAGAACATTGTTTTACACCTAAAGTACAATGTAAATAATTCCTTTGATGCAGGTGGTATTTCAAGCCACTCTCTGCTGAACAAAACCCAGTTGATCTAATTGTGTCCAGTAATGAGGATTTAAAAGATTCTAATAAAAAGAGAGTTTTGGAAATATCTTGAAATCTACCATAAAGCTACCGATCAATAGCTCATACGGACCCATGGATCCTTGCTTTACTATTTGAAACCATGTAAAATGAAATGCTTTTTTTAGTCAATGTAATTTTATTTAGCTTAAGTTTAGTTTTGGAACAGTGACAGGGTCAGAATGTAAAAGCATGATTCAGTAACTAGGTTATTACCTATAGTGCCATTGAAACCTTTTTGTTACATTCAATACAGCAATGACCTTGATGATCCCATGTGCAATGTTCCGGAGTAAGTGCTGCAAATCAAAGAAAACAGTGAAGAAAGTTAGAAGGGATAATCAAGTCTACTTATTTTTATAACCAAAAATATTCTGTTCATGAAGCTGTGAGAATCTTATGTAGTCTCCAGTCATGCTCATGTGATTATCTACAGTATATAGTTGTTATCATTGGTCTTTGAAAGATTGTTTTACAATTTAATGGATATACAAAAAAGTAATGTAATCAAAGAAAGAGAGAAGAGAAAAGAAGGAGAACGTCTAAAAGCAAATAAGGCCACAGTCGTCATCCTCTTGTTATAGGATCGGGGCTGCTTTTAAGGCATGTAATTGTAGATTCTACATGTTAAGGGTTCTCGTTTTATCTCCTTAATGCTGCTTTATGAGTCAACTTTATATAGTAGGATATTTTGCTTCCACTGCAGTGTATCCCACCAGGGTCCTTCTAGGGGGAAGTGCATCCAAGAGAAGCGCTGTCAGTGCGTGCCGTCTACATGCGTAAATAACTATATCTGTAAGGAGTGTGACTTTCTCTTTATGTGCTTCTGTAATGTTGCAGATGTTTTGCTACTTGGGTGAACTTTGGCAAAAAGGAATGCTGGCCAGATGTTAGCTTTTGGTATACTTTGAACTTGTTCTGTAATGCTGTAGATGTTTTGCTATTTGGTTGTGCCCTGTCATAAATCAAAGGAAGCCAAACCTTAATGGCACTCGTCTGCGAGAGGGAGAAAGTGTTTGGCTCACTGTAGATGGTCTGGTGTACTAATCACATGTCAGTGGAAGGAGAAGATCTATCCATTTGTGTTCCCATGCATGGTTTCCCACCTGAAACAATGGGAGTTGTGATGATGTATAACATATGCTTACTTTTATCATTCATCTGGTAAGAAGATTATAGCGCCACTGTGGTGCAGTGTGTTTCACCTTTTTGCACTGTAGGCTCCATCTGTCTCTAATGAAAAGACCGTGCTAATTTTTTCTGCATAAGCGCCGCATGTGGATTTTATTACTTTTGTACTTGGCTGAAATGCATCAGAGTGCAATGGCCAAATACATATCATTATGTAAATAAAAGATATGGTCACTAGGCAAGGTGGTGTAAAGCCTGTAGCATCGCATACTGTTTGAGTACAGAAGAAATCCAGATGCATGCTGCTAACTACTACTAGATATAACATGACCTGGATAAATTAAAACCCTGATTGACAAATAGGATTCAGAAAAAAAACATACTTAAATCTTTCCTTTATAAATAATCAAGACATTGAGTACACCTGAGAATAGAAGAAACATAATAACAACGAGGAAATGGATTATTATACATATGCCAATAGGGAGAACAGATTAAACCTAGGAGGAAAACGCCCTTTCTGGTTTTGGTTGCTAAAGACCCCTTTTTGGCCATGATTAGAATTTCTTTTGTAGTTCAATGCATATTGTGATACAGTGGTAAGATTGTTATTTCAGATCTCTGATGTGAAAATATCCATTTAGAGATCCTTACTATGACAGCTCTGATGGAGTCGTACTAACAATACAGAAAGAGAAGTCATCTTGCTTGAACAGGTTCTATAACAACCCTGCTAATATTAGAACAGAAACTGGCTCATCCTAAACAATTAGCCATGCTGACAACAGCAAAATCCAGCTCTCAAGGGTTAGCCATTGTGATGACAGCCAAAAAAAAAGTCTTGCCAGTTTTCTGGCAGACAACACCTTCAGCTGACTTCAAAATCTACTTACCTAAGTTGTGTCCATCCACCCTGAGTAGCTATCACAGCAAGATTCCTCAGGCAGCTTGGAGTTCAGCTGCAACCATTTATACACTGCCATGTGCAACAGACCCTATCCTTCAACTATTGCCATGGTTGCAGTGTCTCCCCAAGGAGCCTGTTGCGTAAACCTTTGCACATCGCCACCTGAACATTTATCTATACCCCATCTGACATTGTTCCATTGTAAGTTAAGTTTTCATTATGAAGCAAGAGATTGCTGTGCATGGGTCACAGATATGCACCTGAGTCACAGTCATCTAAAAAAAAAAACTACTGCCAATCTTTGTAGTTTTTAGAACTAATCTCTTAACTAGAGCAACTCTGGCCTTATGTTTCCATTCCCTTCCCTCTCCACCTAGGTTTTTTTTTTTCCTTCGGTTTTTTTTCTTTTATTAAAGTGTTTTTTTTTGTAGTGTTGTATTAAAATAATACACTATAGTAATAGAATGTAAAATAATACAATATTTAAAAAAATCCTTTGTTTCATTTTAAATACATTTAATGATAAGTTTAATGTATGGTAACTTCAAAAAATGTGTCCTTTGTATTTACAGTAAACAACTTCTATTTGCCTTTTTTGGCAAACCAGTGTCCCTGTAGCTGCATTTTTCTGGTCCATAATTTATTGCAGGTGCATGTAAAAACATAATAACTTTTCCAATGATCTGCCTACTTCTTCTGTGCACACCAATTCTGCTTTGTTCTGTACAGAGTTTTTCCATTTGCATTAACTATACCTTGTCAAATTACCCAATGAGATTTTTGTATAAGCCCAATGGTGACTGTCTTTCTTTAATAATAGCATGCAATATCAGTCTGTAACCACTTAAGTTAGGAGGATACATTTTTGCATTTAAAGAGGCATTGATGATTGCCAGAAAAATAATCCACATTTACACTGCCTCACCATATGTGGCTCCTTTTTGGGCACTTTACAAAAAAGGATGTTTTGGAATAGAGATGGGCAACAAAATTTAAAAGGAGGTCATGTGCCAATGGTCCCTACCTATGTCAAAATTAGTCATTTAAATGTCACCCATGGCATATTGATCACAGGCAAGCTGGAAAGTTAATTTACAAAAATGTTACCCTTCAGCTTCCTGGTATCACTACAGCTTAAAGCGTAACATCACCCAAAAGGGGATGTTCCACTTTAAGTCTTCCCCTCCTCCTCTACCCCATTTGGCATGTCATTGTGGGGGGGGGGAGTGGGTAGATCATGTTGGCGGGTATCCACTTTTAATGAACAAAGTGCTTTTAACAGTAAGCACGATGATGGTCTTGATTTGTTTACTTGGAGTGCTGGTGCAATATCACACTTGATGAGCTGGATCCAATTGGGCATATCAGGAGGAGAGTCGGTCATTGTAGGAATTGATCCCATTTAAAGGGGGGAAAAAGTGCTTTTAATCCATTCAACAAATAGGTCAATATATTAATGTGAGCGGTTAGTGTATGAACACGTTGTTAAGTGTGCATTTGCACTGGTATTGAAGGAACTCATTATTATCCATGTGGACTTGAGCACCATCCTTTGAGTAGAGGTTAATGGAGCGTCCGATCAGGTCAGGAAAACGTACAGGTGGACCTGATCAGTCGGCATGTGTGAAAGGGGCCTAAAGGCAGTGGTCAGGTGGTCCACTGACTCACAACTGCAGTCAATGGAGATTGTTTGGAGTCCATTTTTTTAAGGAAGAAAGACATACTAGACAGTTGTATAAAACTAAAAGCAGCTAAACATTTAGCAAAACAACAGAAGAATTCTTCTGTTCACTATGCTTTTGTGCTGGCAACATTAGAAAACTAGCCTAAAACACTAGGGGCCATTTTAAAGTTCTACACCACAGCCTACCTTACATGCCTTACTGAGTTTTCTCTATGTAATGCTGCTGCAGGAACTCCTTGATTGGAGGAAAGGCTTTGACTTTCATAGGTCATGTGATTGGACTCCACTCCTCCAATTTTTTTTTCATTAATTTACATAGTGCTTCATTTGCATCAAAGTCTCAGGCCCCTTCACACCTGAGCGATTTTCTGCTTCAAGGCTTGTAGCTCTAAAAAGCCCAACAAGCCAAATCCCATGCATTTCAAAGGCCCCTGTTTACATCTGAGAGTTCTATTGCCTGAAGCAAAATGCCTGTACATAAACTTCTTTTTGGCAGATTACAAGCGTTTTTGGCCCCATAGATTTCAAGAGAAATGTCTGATTTAAGCATTCTTTTGGAAATCACGGCTGGTCACAGTGTAAACAGGAAGAGCCGTGTATCGGCTTTTCCTCTACTCGTATCTGCAGACGCGAGTAGAGGAGAGCCGATCGGCGGCTCTTCTGAAAGGGGGGGTCTGTGATGATTGTTTATCAGTGCACCCACCCCAGGATCGCCACCCAGGACCACCAGGGAGCCTGCCCAGGGACCACCAGGGAGACCATCAGAAAGCCACCCAGGGAGATAATCAGGGAGCCACCCAGGGACCACCAGGGAGTTCACCCTAGACCACCAGGTAAGGGGCATACAGTGCACTATAGGGATGGCACTGTGCCCATATGTGATGCCTGCCAGGGCCTCCCTAACAGTGCTATGAGTGCCACGTATACGTGCCCACCAGTGCCATCTATCAGTGCCAACCAGTGCCACCTATCAGTGTCCAGTGCCACCTATCAGTGCCGCCTATGAGTGCTCATCAGTGCCACATATCAGTGCCGTTTACCAGTGCCCATCAGTACTGCTTATCAGTGCCACCTATCAGTGACCATCAGTGCTGCATATAAGTGCCTCATCATCAGTGCCTATCAGTGCCACCTTATCAGTGTCACCTCATCAGTGCCAATCAGTACTGCCTCATCAGTGTCCGTCAGTGCAGCCTCATCAGTGACTGTCAGTGAAGGAAAAAACTTAATTATTTACAAAGTTTTGTGACAGAAACAAAGAAAAACTTCTTTTTTTTTCAACATTTTGGGGCTTTTTTATTTGTAGCGCAAAAAATAAAAACTGGGTACAGTGTAGCATGACTGTGCAATTGTCTTTCAAAATGCAACAGTGCTGGTCTAGGCGGGAAGGGGGGAAAGCGCATGGTAATAAAGTGGTTTTTAAAAAACGCCAGAAAAAACTCCAGTATATTGCTACACTCAGGTGTGAATGGAGCGGAGTGCAATGCACATTTGTAAAGCTTACTGCTGTGTAAACATTTTAATTTCCTAAACAAAATAAGTCAAGCTAAGCAATGCTTGCCCCCCCCCTCCCCCCCAATTTGCTAGTGAGGTACGTTTGGGTGAGTGGTCAATGCTATAAATTACACATCCACTAACTACCCAGGATCTTCTCTACTTCCTATTGCTCTGTACTATTCCTTTTCTAGTGTTGTAATTTCAATAAAACAAATATTTATAGCGTTTATGAGCTGCTCAAACATCAGACACATTGTGGAAAATAGCAAAGTCAATATAGCAAACTCACTTATCCAGAAAATGAGAACTGGAAAAGAGCAAAAGGATGGACATTCAGCAAAGTTTAATCCCCTGATCACTTAGAAACACTCAACATTTTACATTCATTTCTCTTTATTTCAGGAAATTGTGAAACAGCCATAGTTGAAAGACATGTTTATATGGGATCAAGACATTAACCTCATCTCGTATCCACACGTCAAGCAAGAGAACATCAGACTTTATTTTGGAACATCACTTTACAGGATCAAATTCACTTGGGGAAGAGTAATCTCTTCATTACACCTGCTTTCTGTGAATAAATAACAAATAACCACTTCAATACAGGGCACCCCCCCCCCCACTTCTTGCCCAGGCCAATTTTCAGCTTTCAGCACTGTCGCATTCTAAAGTGGTTGTCAACCTATGACAAACACTTTCACCTACAGGTAAGCCTAGAATAAGGCTTACCTGTAGGTGCCCTGCATATCTCCCAAACCTGCACGGTTTTTTTGCACGGTTTTTTTGCATGTGCCTCCGTGCCATTTTTCCACTGACCCTGTGCCGTGACTGGCAGCTCCCACACGCATGCGCATGTTTGACCTCACGCTACTCCAGCCAGTCACAGAGCCGGAGTCGCGGCCCCAGAAGGTAGAGGGCAGAAGATGGACGCGGCCTGGAGCGGGGACATCACTGGACGCCACAGGCTTAGTTTTCAGGTAAGTGGCACATAATGGGCTACTATGCGATGCATAGTAGCCCATTATGCTTCTACATTACAGGGTTATATTGAGGAAGTAAAGCCAATCTGGCTTTACTTCCTCTTTAAATTACAATTCTGCAGTCATGCAGCACTGTGCTCAAAATTTTTTTTTATAATTTTGTTCCCACAAATAGAGCTTTCTTTTGGTGGTATTTGATCACACTGGGTTTTTTATTTTTTCTAAACTAATTAAAAAAGACTGAAAATTTTGAAAAAAAAAGTTTTTCTTTGTTTCTGTTATAACATTTTGTAAATAAGTATGTTTTCTCCTTCACTGATGGGCACTGATGAGGTGGCTCTGATGGGCACTGATGATGAGGCACTAATATGCAGCACTGATGGGCACTGATAGGTGGCAGTGATACGCAGCACTAATGGGAATTGATAGGCAGCACTGATGGGCACTCATAGGTGGCACTGATGGGCACTGATAGGCAACACTGATGGGCACTGAAAGGCAGCACTGATTGACACGTATAGGTGGCACTGATGGGCAATTCTAGGTGGCACTGATGGACACTGATGGGTGGCACTGATGGACACTAGTGTTGAGCGAACCCGGACTGTAACGTTCGGGTCCGTACCGAACTTTAGGGTGTCCGTGGCACGGACCCGGACCCGGACATTTCAAAAATCGTTCGGGTTCGGCACAGTTAGTCACGACGGAAAGTCACGGGTAGTCACAACGGATAGTCACGGGTAGTCACGGTGGATACTCACGGGTAGTCACGACGGATAGTTAAGGGTAATCACGACGCATAGTGACGGTGGATAGTCACGGGTAGTCACGACGTATAATCACGGAGTAGTAGTCACGGGTAGTCTCGGTGGAGTAGTCACGGGTAGTCACTTC
>BLSH010500277.1:890803-902807 GCA_018402905.1 Glandirana rugosa | reverse complement strand
ACAGGGGGGCGTTATCACAGACAAGCGGAGCCGTTTGTCCACATCCAATGTGGACAAGCTAACCTTTATTAAAATGAATCAGGCATGGATCCCACAAGACTTGTCTGTACCTTCTGCAGAATAAACATTTAGACCGGACTCACACAGCCATTCATATACTTCTTTTTTTGAATAGGCCTCAATACAAAAAAAACCATGTTGGCTACCTCCTCCTACTCCTCTACCACCGCCACTTCCACCTACACTGCCACGGTCACGGCCTAGTCAACCTCTAGGCTCCTACTCCACATCCACCCCCCTTCCCGTTATTTTACTTGATTTTAATTTATTTTCCCTATCCCCATTTATTTGTAGGGCACTTGCCCTAGTTTGAAGATGATTTTAGAACAGTTATATGGCTTCTACCGTTAATTAATACTTTTCAGACACAGTTTGAAGATGATCCACATTCACCTCCATTTTTGCTTTTTTTATGTTTTTATTTTTTTAAAAATATTTACAGTTATTTCCCTGTCCCCATTTTTTGTAGGGCACTTGCCCTACCCTTACCCCCATTTTACTTCCTTTTGCAGCCCTCTGGGGCTTTCCAGGACTTTCCTACAGCCATTTTTGTGCCTAAAAGTTCGGGTCCCCATTGATTTCAATGGGGTTCGTTGTCCGTGCGATCGTTCGGGTTCCGTCCGGACCCGGACCCGGACTTTGTCCCGAAGTTCGGACGGACCAGCAGAACCCGAACTTCCAGGTGTTCGCTCAACTCTAATGGACACTGATGGGTGGCACTGATAAGAAGGCACTGGCAGGCATTACTGATGAGCACTAATTGGCACCTCTAATGGGCACTGATTTGCATCCCTGGTGGTCATGGGTGGGCATCCCTGGTGGTTCTGCACTGACAATTAATGCACTAATTTTCAACGCAGACCCCCTCTGTCAGGAGTGAAGCCAATCTCTCCTCTACCCACATCCAACACAAATAGAGGAAAAGCCAATAAACTGCACTTCCTGGTTACGATATGACCAGCTGTGATTGGACACAGCTGATCACTTGGTAAAGAGCCTACGTCATAGGCTTTTAATCAAGATCGGTGATGGGGTGTGTCAGACTGACACACCCCATCACCGATCACCGCACTGAGCGCCCCCTGCGAACACACGCTAGTGGCTTATCCTGCTGGATGTCATATGACAGCCAGTCAGGATAATGAAACCATTTTGCGGCCATCCTATTGCTATATGGCGGACGGGAAGTGGTTAATTATATAACAGTAAATTACCTCACAGACTCATAAGAGATCCTTTGATGAGGTAGTAAAAACCGATACCCACCACTGACTTGTGTAACATTTATATTCACCACGTGTGCAATGAAAACATCATTCTACTTTCTTGTGATAAAGGAATGGAACAATTGCAGGAGATGTTTCTCTGAAGTGTCTCTTTAAGCAAAGCAGCTTTAAGGTCAGTTACTCTCCCCTCAGCAATGGGAAGATATGCTAGATAATATGTGCAAATGCATTAGGTCCATTTCAGTTCGAGAAACAGCCACCAAACCTCTCACCAGATGGTATTACACTATGACAAAATGACATTACATGTGCCCCATTTTCCAGACAGGTTTTTTAGGGGTTGCCCATTATGGGCCTCTCTGAATCATATATTTTGGAGCTGTGAAAAGTTGTCTTTAATATAGAGGGAGATCTCCAACCTTTCACAAAAATTGATGGTACACATATCTATGGCTGTTTTCTCTTTGCCCCAATTACTAGCGTTACCATGATTACACTAATCGTGTAGCTACACATTGGGTTATAGGTTTGAACTGAAAATCCTCATCCCTCTCTATTTTACAAATGTTGGCTAGACTGGACTCCATAGTGTTAATGAAACATTTTATTTTTCATATCATCCATTGCTCTATGCCCCTCTTTAAAACTAAATGGGATTCCTGGTCTTCAGTTTATCATTTCTATATGCAAAAATGATGTGTATTTTACTTTGTCTTTATGATTATCTCTGGTCATTCAACATGCTTGTTGATCTACTTCTCTGAGATGTATGATATGCTGCTGGGGTTTTTTTCTGCATTAGGCATACTGTTTGCTACATCATTGAATCCTGTATATAAAACATTTAATTTGCCATTTTTTATATATTTTTATGTTCATTATATTTTGGTTCTTTTGAATCTGCTCAATAAAAAATGTTGTCAAAAAAGTTCAGTTACTCTTGCTTCATGTACTAAATAACTATCATAAGGAGTTTGCGATTCATTTAAAAATATGTATTGCATAAGGTCATTCTAAAACACCAGTATGTTTAAAATATACCCAAATTCAAAGCTTCTGTTGCCATTATAGAGCAGAGAAATGTGTATCATATAATCGCATAAAACAGCCAAAATGTTTCGGGTCTTACAAAACTCCCCTTTCAAATGGCTCAGTGAACTTTAACAAGACTTAGGTGGACTTGGTAAAATGGATAATCAGATAGATCTTTCGTTTGCTTGGAAAAGGCAAAACAATTAAGCAGTATATGCCAATATAAGCTGAGACAGCAAAGGGTGTTTTTGCATTTTGTTTATATTAAGTCCAATAGTTTACAAATTAATAATAACATAGGTTTACTAATGCTAATCATCCTTAGGAAATTTTTGTGTTTGTAGGGATCTGCTGCCCTCTACTGTATGAATTTGTAAATGCCTGTAGGTGGCTTTGAAACCCCAGAAGGAGGAAGTGGGGGAGAGAGAGAAAGAAAGTCTCAGGCTCATGTCCTGTCCATGCTGCTATACTCCAAATCAGATGGTGTTTTTATGCATGTATTCCTATGATCTAATAGTTTAACTTCAGCTACAGAGTGCATATCTACATATCTCTGCCCTGTCCTTGTTATTATTTCACATGCACAGTGCCGAAGAGCTAGGTCTGTGCTACTATGTGTGTAGTGGTCTCCTTCCAGTATAATGGTAGGTGAACTTGTTTATTGCAGTATAATTTATATGCAGTTGCTGTTATTCTTTTTAACCATGTCCCACCTGGTCTGGGATTTTGTAGCTAGTTTTAGCTTAGGGCTCAATAACCAACATAGCGTAGAGTCAGGTTAGGCTTCTGGTGGCCACGTAGGGATCATTAGCTTTGAGGTCTAGTTGCATGTTAGATTAGAAACAATTTGGCAGGGACGGAAGCGCAGAGTTAGAGTGCCACAGTTCCTGTTCCACACAACAGTTCCTGTCAGTGAGAAACTCCATTCCAGGCTGGTTGGACAACAGTTGGAAGACCTCCCCATGATTGCAGATGTGGCCTTCAGGACTCTGAAACAAAGACAGATGCCATATTATCCTCAGGGGGGCCTGCAACTGGACCTTGCTGCAACATTGCAACATTCACATGGATGTATCTCTTTTAAGCCCTATATATAGCTGTGTATATGCATAAAATTCAATGAGGACTCCTATTGGACCCTTTACTGATAATACCTGTTTGTAAATTGGATGTGTGTTCTGTTATTATCTCTTCTTATATAAAGATTTTATTATTTCTATACTGCTGTGCACCTATATACTTATAGTTAATGTTATATGCTGTAATAATGTGTAAAAAAATGTGATGGTACAGTAACATGCTGCCCTATAACATAAACTGGAAAATATGTTTTTTCCATTTGAATCCAACAGCAAACAGATTTCTTGTCTTCCAGGTCAAACATCTCATAAATATATCAAACAACACATGTGAACCCAGAGCACTGAGTGTGCCAGGCATAACAATCAAAAAAACCCCATTCCTAAAGAAAAATATGCACACCTATCAGTAAGGCCAAAATCTAATACAGATAATGCAAATGACTTTATTTGGCCTGTAGTGAAATATGTAAATGAGAGCACATATATACAAAAGAGCACATGCAAACAGATTTTAAAACAATTAAAGTGGAAGTAAAGACTACATATACAGTATCTCACCAACGTGAGTACACCCCTCACATTTTTGTAAATATTTTATTATATCTTTTCATGTGACAACACTGAAGAAATGACATTTTGCAACAATGTAAAGTAGTGAGTGTACAGCTTGTATAACAGTGTAAATTTGCTGTCCCCTCAAAATAACTCAACATACAGCCATTAATGTCTAAACCGCTGGCAACAAAAGTGAGTACACTTCTAAGTGTAAATGTCCACATTGGGCCCAATTAGCCATTTTCCCTCCCCGGTGTCATGTGACTCATTAGTGTTGCAAGGTCTCAGGTGTGAATGGGGAGCAGGTGTGTTAAATGTGGTGTTATCGCTCTCACTTTCTCATACTGGTCACTGGAAGTTCAACATAGCACCTCATGGCAAAGAACTCTCTGAGGATCTGAAAAAAAGAACTGTTGCTCTACATAAAGATGGCCTAGACCAGGGGTGGCGAACAAGTTGGACACAAAGAGCCAAATTTTTAAACTGTGAGAGTCAGAGAGCCACACCACGCAGTGACGAAGCGGCGCGAATCGGCGCGAAGCGGCGCGATGCGGCGATCTCAAGGCGGCTTGCGAGGAGACTTCTATCATAGAAGTCAATGCAAGCTGCCTGAGATCGCCCTGAGAGAAACATGAAACTTGGCAAAGAGCCACAGTATATGCAAAATATAATAAGAGGCAAAGAGCCGCATTAATTATGGCTGGGAGCCGCATGCGGCTCGAGAGCCGCCTGTTCGCCACCCCTGGCCTAGACTATAAGTAGATTGCCAAGACCCTGAAACTGAGCTACAGCATGGTGGCCAAGACCATACAACGACTTAACAGGACAGGTTCCACTCAGAACAGGCCTCGCCCTGGTCGACCAAAGAAGTTGAGTGCACGTGCCAATATAAACTTCTTTGGCTCAAATGGTGTCAAGCGTGTGTGGCGGCAACCATGTGAGGAGTACAAAGAAAAGTGTGTCTTGCCTACAGGCAAGCATGGTGGTGGGAGTGCCATGGTCTGGGGTTGCATGAGTGCTGCTGGCACTGGGGAGCTACAGTTCATTGAGGGAACCATGAACGCCTACATGTACTGTGACATACTGAAGCAGAGCATGATCCCCTCCCTACGGAGACTGGGCTGCAGGGCAGTATTCCAACTTAACGACCCCAAATACACCTCCAAGAGGACCACTGCCTTGTTAAAGAATCTGACGGTAAAGGTGTTGGAGTGGCCAAGCATGTCTCCAAACTTAAACCCTATTGAGCATCTGTGGTACATCCTCAAACGTAAGGTGGAGGAGCGCAAGGTCTCTAACCTCCACCAGCTCCGTGATGTCATCATGAATGAGTCGAAGAGGACTCCAGTGGCAACCTGTAAAGCTCTGGTGAACTCCATGCCCAAGAGGGTTATGGCAATGCTGGAAAATAATGGTGGCCATGCAAAATATTGACACTTTGGCCCCAAATTGGACATGTTCACTTAGGGGTGTACTCACTTTTGTTGCCAGTGGTTTAAACATTATTGGCTATTGAGTTATTTTTAGGGAGCAGCAAATTTACACTGTTATACAAGCTGTATACTCACTATTTTACATTGTAGCAAAGTGTCTTTTGTTCAGTGTTGTCACATGAAAAGATATAATAAAATATTTACAAAAATGTGAGGGGTGTACTCACTTTCATGAGATACTGTAAGTCTTCTTAAAAACACTGCTTTCCCCCTCCTCCTACCTTTGATATATACTACTGGTAAAAAGTGTGTAAATTCCGTTTTTCAATCCTCCATGGTGCAGTCATGTGATGCAGAAGCCCTGGCTACCCTATCTCATCGAACAGCGACTGCAGGGGAGAAGAGGGCCGAAAACAGATGTGCAATGGAAGCCTGTGAATGATCCCATGGTCGAGCGCTCCATGGCACACGGAAGTCGGAGCCTCTGCATCATGTATTTGCACCAAAGTGGATTGAAAATAACATTTACAAACATCATTTTTGCTAGTATTATACAGGAGTAGGGGGAAAGCAGTGTTTTTAAGCAGATTCATACGTAGCCTTTACTTCCACTTTAAAATCATATATATATTTCCAGAAACCCATACTCTTGATATGCCCTATATCAGTTATAGCAAACATTGCCACCCCAGATGTTTTGGCATTACATTTCCCATTATGCTCATACTCTCTGCAGTGTAGTTGACCATCATGGGAAATGTAGTTCCAAAACATCTGGGGTTGCCAAGGTTCGCCATCACCGCCCTATATAATCAACAACAATGCAGCTCAAAAAGAGACCAGTGCTGAGATGACCAGGGCCAATTGTAAGACTCAAACCAAAATATAATGACACAAGCTGACAATATCAAATATATATTGCATGGCAGTTAACAGTACCATGCAATGATGAATAATTAAACAATAGGATTTTGCTCATTAACCACATAATGGGGGTAGTTTATCACAAATACACCAATGAGGCCAATGACTTGCTAACTCACAAAACCCCAAAAGAGATGCTACCCAACATTTAAGTTTTGGGTGACTGTCGCTAAACCTCCAGATCAGGTTAGCACTGTAACACCAGATTCATAACAACAAATGTAGATCCACAAGCATGTAGTCGTGAGCCAAGGTTTTAAAATGAATTTAAAATGCAGACCTGTCAGTTTTTAAACGCCTCACTGATAGCAGTATAATGTAAAAGATGGAAAAAATGGGAGAAAACATGAATAACATGCCTGAATCAGAGTAGTTGTCAAAAGGAAAACTGTGTGTTAGCAACGTGAAGGCATTGTAGCTAGCCAGTGATTTAATGTTAGGTTTTGACTCCAGTTTGGCCAGTACTGTGTAGGCTTGATCTTATGTTAAATCTCGATATGGACAACAATGTGATAGATCGACATCCTAGTGCATGGACTCTTGTTATTGCTGGAGGTGCACACTGCCCATAGCAATTAATGGGGTCTTTCAGTACTGCATTATTTTTTGGCCAAATCTTGATTAGATATTATTAGAATTCTTTGACACCAATGCCTTGAAAAAGTATTCGTACCCCTTGAAATTTACAAATGCATGCCACACTTTTCACTAATTTATTTGTAAAACATTTTGAAAACTATTTATCATTTTACTTCCACTTCACAATTATGTGCCACTTTGTGTTGGTCTATCACATAAAATCCCAATAAAATACATTTACATTTTTGGTTGTAACATGATAAAATGTGGAAAATTTCAAGAGGTAGGAATACTTTTTCAAGGCACTGTAGACCAGCTTAGGTAGACAAGCAACTGTAACAACCATGATTGTGATATTTTGAAAATTACATATTTTTTTTCTCAAATAATTTTAGATAAATCATAGCTCAGAAATATTTAAGCCCTCACAATCCAGATTTTGTTCAGAATTGCTATCTTCATAAAAGAAATACTATATTGTCAATATGCCTTAAGTCTTAAAAAAAAACACAGACAAAAATATTACTTCAATACTTTCTTCATTGCATAGAGAAGCATAGAAAGCCAATGGTGGTGTCACAGGATCTAAAATTATGTTTAATAAATGTGATTAATCTCACTAACAGGGACATAAACAGGAATTCCAAGCTTATTATTTTTTGCAAATTAAAATCCAAAATGTAATTACAAAAACAGACCTTTCATTCCTGGTACACATTGCTAAGACTATAGTGTAAAGGTGTGTTTATCATATTACTTGCAAGAACTGACACCAAATAGAAAAAGATATTCCACAAACTCACATGCATCCTCTGCACTCCACTGAGTTTAACTTCATTCTGTGAATCAGGGTCACTACATCTGTTGCTGGGTGATTTTGTGCCAAGTGGTAACCCTTTTACTGCACCACCATAAGTGTTATGGCAGTGCCAGAAGGGAAAGGGTGGGTGGGAGTTACCCACACTCCTGCCAGTTGCAGCCACTGGGATGTGTGTACACTTTACAAGCTGACTCATAATTTTATAATGAAAGCAATCCAGCAGCTGTACAGACACATTTTCTTTGACCCCCAGAGTGCCCCCCTGGGATCCACTGTCCCTCTTGCAGGCCTTGGACTTGGACATGCATGGCAAGTGTCACTAGGTGGAGGGGAGGGAGACTAGAGAACATATATTCACCAATCTCCCCTAGCTAGAATGAACCCAGAAGCAATGTCTCAAAAGTCGTTTTCCATTTCTGGTGTCATTTTTATTCTACAGGATGTCTACAGGATGAAAATATATAATTTTGGGTTTTAACTAAACTTCAGGCTTAATTTTTTTTACACATGTGTGCAAAAAATGCAAAAATGGATCTGTTAACAAAAAAGGGTTAAACTGCACATCCATAGCCATGTTGTATATAGGACTGCAATGGGATGTGATTCTTTTGCGCAAACTATGCCAGTATACATTCTGCATGATTTGCAGGTATGTGTTCACTTCACAATACTAACTGTTAGTTAATACTGCTCTGAAGTACTAAGAAATGTGCATCTGTCATTTATTTCCCTTACCTCTGAAACTTGTCATTTGAATAGCAAGTTATTTTTGCATATTAATGTCTCTTTGTGGTTTGTTTAAATGTTGTCAAAATAATAATTATTAGACCATTGCATGCCTCCTTAATGTTGGTTGCTGAGCATAAAGTGGAACTCCAGTCAAATTCTAACTAACTATTCTGAAGCCACTCTGGTCTAGTCACATGATTGGGTCTCAGCGCCGGCTTCAGTGAAGAGGAGAGGCAGCGACAATGGAGAGCCTGAGCGATGATGTCACCCTTAGGCTTACAATGGGGTATCTCTTGTCAGCTGTCCCTCCTCCACACCGAAGCCAGCAGTGGGACCTGATCATGTGACCGGACCAGAGCAGCTTCAGAATAGGTAAGTATAGACATCTTTTCTTTTACAAGGTAGATAGAATAGTCTTATAATAGGGGTGGGAGTAGGCTAAGGCTTAGTTAAAATTTGACTGCAATTCCAAAGTAAGTCTATAGTGCAAAGTATGGGAAGATGTTAGAAACATAAGTCATTCAGCAGACATAGATATACTCTTGGAGGAAAGGCAGGACAATTCCCCCCCCCAGTAAAGCAATATATTATTTTGTCCTGAAATCTGTATTTAATATTGTCTTCAAAGAGAACTGTGACTAAGCTATGGACAATCGAGTATTTACATTTTCTCATGTTAGGCCCCTTTCACACGAGAAGCCCGCTGGGATCCACCTGTCTGTTTTTAAGGCAGATCCGAGTGGGCCACCCATAGACCTCTATGGGCAGGCGGATGTCAGCGGAGATGTGTCTGCTGACACCCATCTGCCATCCGAACCGTTAAAACAGACGTACGGGCGATATGTTCGCCTTCCGTCCAGCAGATCGGATCAGGATGGGATCGGATGAAAATGGACAGATGGATCCATTTCCATCCAATCCCCCGTAGAGAACAGCGGGGATCTGACAGGTCCATCCCTGCACAGAGAGTAGAGACGGACCTGTCATCCGCCAGCTCAGCGGAGATCAACATAGAGATCTCCCGCTGAGCTGGCGGACTCCGCTGAGCGGATCCATCCCGTGTGAAAGGGGCCTAATTCTTATTGAACTTTTAACATGACCCTGCCACTTCTCACAGGGGACACAGGAGATCGACAGTGTCAGTTTCAGGAGAAACTTTCCCTAGTTATTCCTCTTTAATCGAGTTGTGTTCAGTGGCATGGGCTACAGGAGAGGTAAGTATATGCTTCTTATTTTACAGGAAAATATTGAAACATTTAGTATGGTGACAGGGTTGCTTTATAACTTCAGTACTGAGCATTGTAGCAGCAGGCACTGTGAAGTATTTTATCCTAAAAGTGTACAGCAGAAAAACTTTCCCTTTCATTTTAGCTGCTCACTTTGCTGACAGGCATGCAAGTCACTACTGGGAGAGGGTCACAATAGTAACTTAGCAGCTCGCCAGCCTTCTAATCTCTCTTGAAAACATAGAAAAAATAAACAGGAAGAGGGGAAGAGCACAATGGTAATACCTTACCTGAATTTCTTTTAAATGTTAAGGGTGAGTTTCTGTACAGTGCCTCTAGCCGCAGAGGTAGAGGAGGCCTTGTTTTAAAGGCTGGTATTAAAATTAGGTTACTCCATGGGGTTGCTAAGCCTCTTTTAATAGCTAGTTTGGCAATCAGGGCACATCAATGATCTGCTGCTCTTATAACAAAAAAAAAACAGTAAAGGTTGTTGCATCTTATACAACTGTGTGTGCCTTAAGCCAAAAGCAGGTACATAGGAGGACGCAAGGTAGAGACGCATATTACATGTGAGGAGTTGTATCTCTAGATTAGACTAAAAAGGACTTGACCTACAAACAATAGTCTGGGCTACTTTTTTCAGCTTGTGTCCCCTACAGAGCTACCTTACCATGTATCAACATATAGAAAGTTATTTTTAAAAATAAAAACTTGTTGACAGGCTCATTGAACTCTTTGTGTTAAGCCTTTGGAACACTCACGTCAACAACTAGGGCAAAAGGTTGACGGAAGAGGGGTTGCAGGCGGAGCCTCCATGTTACCTGCTGCTCTTGAAAACTGTGTGAATGCTCGGTCTCGCATCCATTGTGACCAGTTGGCAGGAGGTCATTTGTTGGACACTACAGTCGCAGCAGGTCGTACAGGATTGTGTGACGCGTTCCCACCCTAGAAACGTTTGGACCCTCCTAGGATTGTGTGACGAGACCGGTCCAGAGAAGGAGAACCCCTCCACCTTAATATATTCGGGCGTGAATATATCTACTAACTGGTAAGCCTTGATTCTACCTGATATTGGATCAACCAGACAAGCATTCATGTCCATACACTGTTTACAAGTGTTCACCAATATCTGCTAAACCATTGTTATGTCATCACTGTCACCTTGATATTTCGACATCGGATTATTGGACTGTATTATCACTATTTGTTTTCACCTTTCTATTGGACAATTTTTAATTAACACCTAGTGCATTTGCAGCTATCTGTTGAACACAAGCTCTCAGGCCTTTTTCTCCCTTTTTTTCCCTATTGGGGACATCTACATTTGTGATCATCATACATACTATTTTGGTCCCTTTATTCATCACTTTTATCAAGGACTTGTTTGCACTTTCACTTTTATTTGAGTTTATCTTAATTGTGTTGATTCATGCTTCTTTGGGGGTGGGTATATCTCCAAGAACCATCACCTTAGCACCCTAGTTGACAGGTTGGGTCCTGTCTTGTTGAACATTGGGTTTAGCGCTATTATTTGTACTTATTTGCCTTGTTACGATTTAGTTTAGTCGTTGTATGGCTGCTTCCCCTCTGGCATAAGTTGTATCTCTAGATTAGACTAAAAAGGACTTGACCTACAAACAATAGTCTGGGCTACTTTTTTCAGCTTGTGCCCCCTACAGAGCTACCCTACCATGTATCAACATATAGAAAGTTATTTTTAAAAATAAAAACTTGTTGACAGGCTCATTAAACTCTTTGCGTTAAGCCTTTGGAACACTCACGTCAACAACTAGGGCAAAAGGTTTTGACTTCTTCATATACTGTAGCACCCTGACCACATAACCAAATTTTCTTACTGGCACTTGGTTACTTCTAGGATTTTTTAGAATTAGATGGACAAGGAATTACAAGGTAACCAAGTATAACAACAAATGCATTGGTTTCATAGTACCTCTTGACTGAGCTACACTGACTTGTCATCACATTAGCATCACTCAGTCCAGGAGTAAGAACCTCTGCCACCATCACCAGACATGGAAGGACCCATGATGTCAGCAGACTAACCAGAAAACTGTAAGATTACATGTATTTTAAAGCAACTTTGAAAATTTGGCAGAAAGGGTTTATAGAGGGAAGAGGGTGAATGGGAATTGACAGAAGATATGTATTTCTCACACAAATGATCACAAACATTTACGTTTACATTAAAAATAAGCTGTGCTTTTTAACCTCTACAGGTCCGCGCTATTGACAAAAGACGTCAACAGCGCGGACCTGAAAATCCGGGGGGACGTCCATGGACGTCCGCCCCTTTACACGCCCCCTGCGCGCGTAAACA